>VWYP01031419.1:101943-310916 GCA_013400435.1 Pycnonotus jocosus
GCTCGCTGCCGGCCGCACCGGCACCGCGGGCCCGGCGTCGGGCAGCGGGGCGGGAAAAGTTCTGATTTTTGATGTTGGGGTGGGAACCCCCCCCCTTTTTCTTTTTTCTTTTGTGGTTTTTACCCCCAAAACAAATAGGGGAACGCCGGACCTCTGCCGCGGCCCCAGCTCGCCCTGCACGCATCCCATAGCGCGGCTGAAGGTGTCCAGTGCGGGGTGCACGGGGACCAGGGAGGACGTGGGCAGCAGTGGCCGCTTGGAGTGGCCGCTGGAAGTGAGCGCAGCCGGCCGCCCCCAGCACATGGACCCCACGCTTCCCTCTGAACAGGGCAATGGGACAAGCCACTTGCCACCACAGTGCCCCCATCCCGTGTCGGCAGTGGCCCCCAGCAGGGCGGAGAGCGGCACGGGTGAACTTGGTGCCGTCGGCTGAGTCTGGACGGGTGCCGTCCCCCTCGCTGGAGACAGGCGCCCACCCCTCGCTCACTATTCAGTGCGAAACGTGAACTTGCTCAGCCTCTCCGCGTACCCCATCACAAAATGGAGGGGATTTAGGGATTGATGCTAATCTCCTTCCTGAGGGAGGTGATTGGAAGCGTTGCTCAGAAATACGGCGTGCAGCACAAAGAAGTGAGTCTTCCTGTTAGGATATTCCTCCCCACCCACCCCCTTCCAGCTCCTGCCCAGCACATTTTTAAATCAAAAATATATGGAGAATTTAATGTAGTTGTCACTGTGCCTTATCGGTAGCTTTCACTCTGCCTCCCCTTTTAGGAGACTCCATGAGCACATTCAGTGCTGTCTTGAGATAAGAACTGAATAGAGCTGAAATCAAGGCCGCACCAGGAAAAAAGATACTGAAAGATCTAAGTGACAAAACGGGGAGGGGAAAATACACAGAAAAATTTCACTGCCACCAAAGCAGCTTTTCAAAGCTTATCTTTGCATTAAGTCCAACAGATTTTCATAGGGACAGGGGAAAAGAAAACCAAACCAAACAAACAAAACCACACACAAACACACACAAAAAATCCCCCACCCAAGCAAACAAACAACAACAACAAAAAATACACAAAGAAACCAAACCCTTCACAGGTACTCCAAAGCTGGAATACCTTGAAACTGGATATATTGATGCAAAGAGAAGAAAATGTTACAAAGATTAAAATGTTACTTAACAATAACCACTTTCTCCAAGGCCCTTCAAAAATAGTTGAACCATTCTGCCAGTTTAAAAAGAAAACTTTAAAAAAAAAAAAAAGTGAGCCCAAGCAAAAGAACAGATTTTGAAACTAAAGAGCAGTTTAAACTAGAAGCAACTCAACCAGGAACATATAGTGGAAAACTCTATCTAACCACCAGCGCTGTCAACTTCACTTGCTTGGAGCTGGATTCTCCTCGCAGGAGATGTGTGAGTTTTTGGTTGATTTCCCAGCAAACCCTTCCCTGTGCCAGCATTGCCGACGTAAGCGTGGCCGGGCTCAAGGATGGGGCTGTGGCTCCTGCCGTGCCTCTCCGGCTGCTCTGCCAGTGAGGGCGGTGGCACAGGTGACGACACCACTCCGCCCAGGAATAGGTGGCAACAGAGCAAGTGCCTACTTGAGGCCTCCTCCAAGATTTACACCCCTCAGGGCTCACATCTGGTGAGACAAAACAGTTTGTGGTGCTCATCCCCACTTTCCTTATTAATGTGGTTGTCACCCTGTAGCCCCAACAGCAGCAGGTTTCCCTCCGTGTGGCACTGCCCAGTGACCTGTGGTGGATAGGTTTTGGGATGAGACCTGCAGCCATTTCTGAGGCTGCAGTGGCTCTTCTCCAGGCTGCCCAGGTTCAATGGGAATTGGCAGCTGTGAGTACTGTGTTCCGTTTGGGGAGATCCTCAGATGGGTCTCTGTGCTGCTCTGCACCTGGCTCAGCACAGCTCTGAACGTGTCTGTCAGGAACTGCCTGTGTTGGGAGGCTCAGAGACATTCCATGGTCAGTGGGGACTGACTTGAGAAGTGCCTGCAGCTGCTGCTCTCTTTGAGGCCTCTAATGTTCTGTGTATTATCCCACAAGAAATTGCAGAAACACTGAAAATAATTCTGTATTCAACAACTGTTGGGGAACACACAAGAGGATCCAAATGAGGTGCTTCTATCATTTATGCCCAACTTCTTTCTTCAAGAATCGCAGCTTTCCAGCATGCAAGTTGGTTCAATCCAGATAGACAGCCAGCCAGAGAAATACCACCAAGATGTCAGAGATTTAGAGTCCTAATGCTTGCTAATGATCAATTCCTGAGTTACAGAAATCCCTGGGGAAATGAAGAAAAGTGGCCATAGAGGCTGACAACTGCTCACAAACAATCTGAGATGAAAAGAGGCTGCAGATCCATTTCTGCAATGTTTGTGAGGGCTGCTTCTCCCCTCCCAGAAGAGAAATGGAGCTAGTGAAGGATTTAGAAAACATGTCTTATGAGGAGCAGCTGAAGGAGCTGGGGTGTTTAGCCTGGAAAAAAGGAGGCTTATGGGGGACTTCATCACTTCCTGCAACTACCTGAAAGGAAGTTGTAGCTAGGTGGAGGTCGATCTCTTCTCCAGAATAAGTGGTAGAGCAAGAGGAAATGGCCTCAAGCTGTGCTAGGGAAGGTTTAGATTGGATGTTAAGAAAAATTTCTCCATAGAAAGCATTGTCAGGCATTGGAATGGACTGCCCTGGGTGGAGTGATATAGTCACCATTCCTGGAGGTATTTAAAAACTGTGTAGATGTAGCACTTAGGGACATGGTTTAGTGGTAGACTTGGCAGTGTTAGGTTAATGGTTGGACTTGATGATCTTAGAGGTCTTTTCCTACCTAAATGATTCCCTGATTCTGTGAAGGCATTTGCAAAAATGGTCCCACTGGGTATATTTGGCTTATTTGGAGTTCTTCTTTTGATGGTGTATGTTTTTTAAACCTATCTGTAATAATCCCATGATGACCCAGCATGGACCTTTGCAAACTTAAATCCACAACTGCTCTGGCATCTCACCTTTTGTTTGATTTTTCTTTCTACTTTTCATTCTGTTTTCACAGTCAGGAGGGAGAAACAAAGAGGGATTCAATTAGATTCATTTGCATCATTCCAATTATGCTGAATTTGAAGATAATGTGTGAAGGGGTTTTTTTGCTGTCTAGGGTTTAATCATCAAGGGATTAGATGGAAACTAAGGTATTTGAGGTGTGTGGCTTTTTAAATTTCTTCAGTAATAATGTGCCCTCCATAAAGCTATTGCTAATCTTGAATTACTATCTGCCTTCCTGTGGTTTGCCATGATTAACTAGAGGAAGAGATTAAAGTGGTATTTACCTTTTTTGAGCAGTTTATCGACTTGACCTGGCCAGCCCAGCACCAAAAAGCAAAGGAAGAAAATTTTAGCAAGGATTAAGGATTGAAGTCCTCTTTTCCCATTGGTCTTCTGATATCTGTCATGATGTGATTATTGGGATGGAAAGCACTGGTGGTGTCCTTGAAGGTGACAAATTTCTCCAGAGGTGGCCAGGTGTCTGAAAAGGAAGATTACTGTGGGTCAGGCTGGCTCTGATCTGCCTCTCCCAGAAGAGGCAGGACTCGCCTCCTCTGCAAACAAGGACAGCAAAAGCACATCTTCTGGCTTTAAGCTGGGACATGGTCATCCCCACACTGTGGCCCTGGAGGCACATAGAACTTCCACAAGGGCAGCTTCTGGCCAGCAATTTTGCCTGGGAATGAGCTCCTGCCTGGCTGGGCCATTTGCAGAACAATCTTGCAGGAGAGGTTGGAGGAGCAGCCCTGAGACCCCCTCCATCAGTGAGCTTCTTCACAATGTACCTTTGATGAAGAAGAAAGCAACGTTTCTAAACACAATGTTTGGTTTTGGTTTTTTTTAATCCTCTTTTAGTCTTGTTTTTGGAAATCCCTCAATGAGGGATCACTTTAGAGAAATTCAAGTGAGAACAGTAATGGAGACATGAGCCACTGTCATTTACCTGTGATAAAACCAAGCTGGTTGGAAGGTGCTTGGGGAAATAAGAGGGAAAATTGTTTATCAAAACTATTTTCTTTGACAAATTTTGAATTCCAGTGATAAACCTCTGGATGTTCATCTATAAAGCCTCCTATTTTTGCTACCAGATGCTGGGGCTTGAATCTTTGCCCCGCCTTTAAGAGGTTTAACCCCTCTTTGTGCTCCTTTGCATTTTCGAGTCAGACTAACCAAGCAAACATAACTTGGGAAATGCCAGCTGCATCCATGGTTCCTCCTCTCTGTATGGACAAACAGCATCACCTGAACAGACAGACCTAGTATTTAATGTACTACCAAAACAAATACTCCAAGGGGTTTTGCCAGTCATCAGGATCACAGAAACTGGAAGTGAAAGAGCTGGTAGACTTTTACAATGCATTTTCCTGCCAAAGCAAGATTGTTCCTTGCAGTATTTTCTAGTGTACTTCCCTGGCCTATTTTAGATGACCTTGTAGCATGTGCAGTGGTAGGAGAAGGGAATCTGCTCATTACTTCCATAAGTTCTTTGTCTTCTTTGAATAACGTGACATAGAGCAAGGGAAAATGAGTACTCAGAGAATATAGCTACAAAACAATATTTAATGTAATTTTTGCATAATTTTTCATCTCCAACCTACTTGCTATGCCTACCACCATGCCAGTGACATCAGATAGATGAAAAAATAAACTAACAAAAATAGTATCAATAGTCCACCTTTGCATGATTGCTCTTCTTTCTCTTAGCAGGGTTGTCTCGGGTGCTTTCTTCCCCTACAAGGAAAAATAAATGGTAAGAGCTGCAATGATTGGCAGCAAGCCTGAGAACAGCAGATGTGAACCTGCACAGCTGGACAAATACAAAAAGGCACTTTCTACCTACATTTATATTAAGGTTGCCCTAGGGACACCCCAGTGCCTATGGGGGCCTTAGTATTTGAACAGCCAAAGCCATCAGGCACATTTACATATATGAGAACACTTGGTATCCTTTTCAGAGTCAAAAAGAGCAACAATTAAACCAACATAAAGGAAAATTGGCTGCGTGGTTTTTCTCTCCCATAATAGAAAGACTGAGGGTGGAGATATTAAAAAAAATTAGACTTGACAGAGGTGAAGAATTTATGAATTAAACTGACACGTTTTCATTTAATTTACTGTTGTCTACCCATTTATTACATGGAAACCTAAAAAGGACCTGATTTTGCCTCCCAGGCTGCAGTTGCTATGTCAGACACTAAAGTTAGGTGTTTTAGACAAGATTTCAATATTAAAGTTTCTTACGCAGAAAGAGAAAGACTTTGCTAAATAAGGAAAATTTAAAAGCCTCATTTCTTGCTATGGTGCTTTGCTAGAGTTTTTCTCTCTGGGGTTTGCCATAATATTTGCTGGGATTCATCATCAAACAAAATTTGGGGCCGAGGCACTTCAGTTTTATCTATTAGCAAAGCAATTGGAATTTCCTACACTCCAAAGCCTGTTCAGAATTACTTCCAGTTGCATCTGCCAACAGCTTGTCCCACAGGGTCTCTGCACAAGGACGTCCACCATCAGGGCAGAGCAGCAGGGCCTTGGGTGCCTGCCCATGATCCCGTGGCATTCCCACCTGGGCTTGGCATTCCCACCCAGGTTATTTCCTCATGCTGGCAGCAGCAGCAATTTCTAAGCACAAAATGACATGTCTAATTTGTCTGAGCAGAAAATAACAGAGAGCCCTTGAAATGGATGAGTTCCCACAGAGAGAAATGGCCATTGAAAACCTCAGTGAGAGTATCAGAGTCATGGTTTTGTTGTTCAACATGGCAGATTTGTGCTGAGAAAGGGGGAATAGAGTAAGAAGACTCAAGTGTTTCAGTGCAGCAGAAGGTATCAATACTGTTACTTGTTTCTATTCTGAAACACAACAGGAGAATGCAAAAGAAAATAAATATGAAAAAAATACTGGTGTGTTTAAATGAAAATTAGTTTTTGCCTTGCAAAGCTTTTGTAATGCCAAGTATTTTTGTTCAATCAGGGCAATGAAAAATACTATTCTAAGCCTGGTATTTCCCCACAGCAACTATCAGTCTTGCTGAGACCACTTTTTTTTCATATGGCTGAACAGAAGAGAAAGATAAAGAAATCTGACAGCACTTCCTGGGATGCTGGAGCCAACAAGATGATACTGTAGTGCTCTTCCAGCCTGCATGCACTGGGATGCCTTCCAGAGCCTTGCAAAACCAGGGCATTCCACACACTGGTATCAGGATGCTGCTTCCCCAGCACCCTGGGGTTCAGGGACTTTGCACCGTGTTTGCACCTCTCATCCAGGGCTCCAGCCCTACTGCTGGGACACCCATGGCCTCATGCTGCTCCCATCTGCATGAAACCACCCTGAAATACTTATTATTGGAATTCATTTCCATACTTAAAGTGAGCTTATAGAAAGGTGGGGACAGACTTTTTAGCAGGGCATGTTACAGTAGGACTTGGGGTAATGATTTTAAACTAAAAGAGGGCATGTTCAGACTAGATAGAAGGAAAAATGTTTTACAATGAGGATGGTGAGACACTGGCCATCCACCAGAGAGGTGGTGGATGCCCTATCCCTGTAAACTTTCAGGGAGGCGGATTGAATGGGGCTCTGAGCAACTTGATCTACTTGAAGATGTCTCTGCTTATTTCAGGGGGTTTGACTAGATGACTTAAAGGCCCCTTCCAACCCAAATCAATCTGTGGTTCTGTGAAAACAGAGTGCCTCATAAAGCAGCAGTTCCCATGGGATTGAGGTTTCCCGCTTAGCACCTGAAGGCACAGCCATGTGGATCATTCAATGCAATTTGGAGAAAGTTAGTTTAATTTTGGCACTGGCAGTGGAGCACTCTTGTATTGCTCCTGTTGGTAATTAAGAGAAAGCAAATCACAAGAGAGGACACTAAAAATATTAATTAACAACACTTTCAATGAGAAAAAAGTTAGTAATTTTGGAAAGGTTGCTTTATGCCTGAAGAAAATAGTTAAATAGGGTAATCACACTGTTGGGCATTTGACAAATGCACACTAGTAAGTAAGTGGGGAGGGATATTGATTACACATTTAGATAATCACCAGATCCTCCATGCTCTTGCAGGCACGTCCCAGTTCTCCTGCCTCAAGTTTTGACTTCAGGTAGTGAAAAACATTTAATTCCAAGCGTGCAGACAACCACATTCACTCACTGGCCTGCGTGTTTCCCATCAGCTGGAGCGCCCCACGTGAGATCCCACAAAGCCACAGCGGCTGGTTTGCAGCAGATCCCCAGCTGGGGCTGCTCACCCACTGCCACAGGACAGCCGAGTGTAGAGGATTCCTGCTGGAATGGCAGGACTTCTCCCCAGGGCAGGCTGCTTCCTAGCCTTGCCAGGCATCCTGCACTACCTTTGCCACAGCACTACCAAAACATGCACTTTTAAAAATAAAACAGAGAGAGAGGCAGCAACATGCTCACAGTTTCCATGGGTGTTTGATCACCTTTTATCACAACACAAACCATGAGGCAATCTGCTTCAAGCAGAGGATATTTTCCCCTGTCCAAACAGACAATAATCTAATAAAAGGGCCCACTAGCAGGATTCTGGACAATGTGTGACACTGTGTTATTATCAGCATCCCATTGGTGTTCTGGCAAAGTACAGCCATGCTCAGCTGATCCTCCTGACAGCATTCAAAGGCACAGCTCATTGGAGCCACAGCAGCTCCTCTGAGCTCTGATTGCCATGCAAATACCACCAGACTTTTTACAGTATCATGATACCAGGTGTCCTGTTTTATATCAAATTATATCCAGGCAAATAAGAGAAATTCAGTTATTTACTCCATGCTGGTGGTATCTGAGCAAAATTTATTCTGAGAGAGGTTTTAGAGGCATGCCTTCATGCTGACAGAAACTGAGAAATAAAAAAGAGCACCTGATAAGTTCCTAAACTAGATGTATTCCTAAAAGTTCTGGACTGGGTCACCTTGCCGGTAAGAGTTTCAGCACTCTGAATTAATTAATTAATGTACAGTTTGGCTTCAACTAGGCAAAGAGCATGTTTCTGCCCTTCCACACATGAACTCCCAAGAATGACACAACTGCTGCTTTTCTTTGGGATCCTGTCAGAAACAACCAGCCTTTAATGGCACATAAAATTTAATTTCTGGTAACAAAAAGACAGGTAAACAAATTACACTGGCAGGGGCAGAGAGTAAAAGTAGGGACTCCGGAGCTTTTGGGGTCTTCCAGTGTCTTCCTTTTCTGGCCTCTGCTAATTATGTTTTTCTTTCACCCTGACAATGCATTTTTCCATTGGAAAAAAGGCTGCTTCTTTGGAGTCATCACTGCAGGAAAATCCCCTGTTTTAGTGGGGTTGTTTGTGGCTGGCATCAGTGTTCACTGGCAGCCACCCCTTCCTCAGGGCAGATCCTATCTCCCAGTGGTGGCATTGAAATAAAAACACAGACATCCTATTAATAGCTCAGCTGTAGACAACTCCAGGTGTGGAATTTGGTTTCTGAAATTACAGATCCAACCAAGACAGTCCTGAACCAGTAAAATTCAGTTGACTTTCCTCTGACTCATAACTGTTTTTTCAGAGAGGTTTTTAGCAAAATTTCTTCAGCAATTCCTCTGTTGTTGCCTGACTCATACTGAAACACCAAAATCATTATTAAAGTGAAATCATAGCAAAGGGGGTGTGAATACTTGGTGTTTGTCAGTTCAAAATGCTTTAAAAAACATATTTTGCTATGAAACATCCTTTGTCCAATAATAAATACTGTGTTTTTTGCAAAAACAAACAAAAATCTGTCATATAAGACACAGAGGAAGTTTAGCACTTACAAAAAAAATTAATGTAAGGTTAATTTATTCTTCAATAAACCTTCATTTATCCTTCTGGTACCTGTGTAATATTTGTGTTCAGCATCCCATCTCCTTTCAGTCTGAAGGCCCATCCATTTTCCAGTGGGAAAGAGGATGCTCAGTGTGAAGTATGAGCTGTTCAGATGTCCCATGATGAACAGTGATATGAAGTACACAACTGTGAGCAGTGATTCCTGATCATGGGACCAGAAATACATGGGGAGGTGGGGGTAGAGGTGTCCTCACAGCCCCCCCTGACCGAGCAAAGGGATGGGAGAGAAGAGTCAGGCCAGTTAGCAGGTCACTGAAGCCTCTACTCCTGAGGAGGAGCTCCAAACCTGCTGTGGTTTGCCTCTGTCAAGGGGTGATCTGCTGCAGGGGGGTTGGTGGTATCATGCAGAGGTCAGTCAGTCCACCACCCTCACTGTGGGTTTGCAGCATGGAAGCAACAACCCTTTTCCTGATGGAATGCTGTGCCTGGGAGTGGCCTGGCCCCCAGCTGCAGTGGGAGCCCCACTAACCCACCCTGGGCTTTGCAATGCCATGAAGCTCAGAGGTCCTTGAAGGTGGACCTCAAAGCTGTGTTTTGGTGGAAAAAATCAACATCAGTTTGTTTGCTTTTTGAATTAAAACTCAAACTGTTGCAGCAAAAGAAGGGACTAAAAAAATTCCCCTAAGTCTGGGAGCTCATATTTACCTTCTTACCAGCTCTGCAGATACTTAATTTGAATGTTGCTTCATCTCTTGTCTCCCTCATGTATCATCACTAATTAAAGTACACACTCTGCATTTACCCAGAGGAGGATGTGGGAGGCAGAAGAGGCTCAATCTCATTTGCTGGTGCTGCTGTGTTGCCTCTGCAGAGCCAAATGCAGGGAAATCAGGGTCCTGCTCAGAGCCTGGCAGCTGCAGCACAGACCTTTCCCTTCACTGCTCGGTGTGATGGAAATCCCCAGTGTGTGAGTGGCCTTTCCAGGGAAAAGGGCCCAGTGAAAGAAGGGGCTGTAACTCCCTGGGAAGAGGGGGTGAGCCTGGTGAGGGCAGGAGCAACACCTCCATGTGGGCACATCTCCCCACACAACTACTTTGGGGAATGTTGGCCTAGCTGAGCAAGCCAGAACTGTGCCAGTAGCAGCCCCATAGGTCTGTGATTTGATGCTTCCATGACTTTCAAATATTCCTACTAACATCCTGCTCAAGTGAGATTCAAACAAAGCTTTATGCTTTATTTGGACACATCTTCCCCAGCCTGCATCCCAGAGACACCCCTCTCACATGTCCCCAGGAGCCCAGCCATCCCCAAACACACATCCACTCACTCTCAATCAATGGGATTGCTGACTTCTCCCCAGCTTCTGGTTCCAGGCTAGAAGTCAATGTCTGCCAGTCTCTACTGCACCCCAGCTGCACCTCACCCCCATCCTAGCCAAAATGTGGAGGTAATTTTGGGAGTGCTCAGCTCTGCAGCCACACTGGTCCTCATGCTCACAGCAGCCTCACCTGCCCCACAGTGCCACAGGTGGCATCAACCTGAAGCAGGAGAAGGGAGACTTTAAAGCCTAAAAAAGTCAAGGAGGGAATACAGACACTTTTAGCCTCAGAGATTATCTATGCCTCAAAAGATTCAAGAAGATGGTGTCAGAGGAGGACATGCTGAACTCAGCGTGTTTAACATTTGGACAAAGTCTTTCCCTTGTCCCCATCTGAAGTTCTAGTCATGCTCTGCTCTACATGAGTGGAATGCATCCACGTCCATAAAAGCTATGGAAGAGCACTGCTGAGAACTTTTACAGCTCTGAATAATTAATTCACAGAACTATAAAAAGCTACAAGGGAATGAAATTTAGAAAAATCTAGTTTTAGGATAATTATAGTTCAAACCAGGAGAGCACTTGGACCCAAGACAGATGCATTAGTAGGACAACTGAGCACAGTGGATCAAATTCAGACTTGGCAGAATTGTACAGTCTTATAGACAGCTCCTCCTGGGGTGGATTCAGCCCAGGGAGAGAAAGCAGCCCCTACAGATAACTTGATGAAGTGAGTAGAAATCTAAAATAACACCTCTTAGTAGGGAAGGCATAAAAGAAAGGAGTACAATTGTTGCAGATTAGCATTCATGCCCCAGGTGTAAATGGGGAGTGATATTTTCTGAAATATTTTGTTATATGCTAGTTTAATCTGTTTCCCTTCTACATTGCTTCCATTGACATCTCTACTGAGTTACCACTGGTTCATAAAATCCCATTGATTTGCAGACCATATCACATGTAGGCTTTTTTCAAAGCTCCAGATGCTGGAATTCATGTGTTGCTTGCAGATACAGACCTCCAAATTCCTAACCAGTTATGTTTCTAGTCCATATATTTCATAGCAAGTTTGAAAATGTTAACCCTGAGCCCTGAGTAACCAGCAAGCACATCCAAAAGTTTTCTTTCATTTTCACAAGTTTGAAGCCAGTCACTACTGTTCCCAGCTAGATGTTGAATCTTTGGGACTGCCCATTTAACTCACCCCTCTCAGGTAGGGAGATGTGGGATTTTTATAGTTTCTGTGTTAACACATGTAGTCAGGCTGTTTACTGGGCATGTTTTAATTGAGTGCTAGAGGAGCCAGAGTCGAGTGACTGGTTTATGACTGCAGATATGCAGTCCCAGAGCCCTCAGCATTTCAGAGGGCTCCAGAAGTCTCTGCACAGGATCCCACAGACCAATTCTGCCTTTACTTGTTATTTTCTGGTTAAAAGAGCATATCCACAGAGAGGCAGGAGTTTATTTCTCTTTCTTAGTAACAGTAGCAGATCACACGGGAATTCAGTTTTGTTCAAGCCAGAAGTGGCAGGCTACTCACAGACCAAGAAGGAGATTATCACTGTTTCAGAGGAGCTGTTTCAATGTCCAGTGTCCTGTTTGGCACAGAGCAGGCACTTCCAGTCATACCTCCTGACTGAAGACATATGTGAATCGGCTGAGGGGTCTGTCCTGTGTCAGCTCCTGTTTCCACAAGCTCCCTGTTACAGCATCATCCATCACCAGTATGAAGTTACTGGGCACTGCCATAGCACACTATCAAACAAGGGCTCTTTTCACAGTGGTGAACTACGATTTTCTAGAGACTTTGTTTACTAAGAGCATTGGCATCTTCCAAACCAAAAGGCTCTCCTATATGCCATTGCCACTCAATGTGCACAAGAGGAGTATGTATTATAAACAGATATCCTCCCCTTCCTTTGCAAGTGCAGGAGTTATTTGACAGGACACGAAGTAACAGGAGAGAGGAAGCAAGAATTACTGTATCAGTCAAAAATGTATCCAGCCCTGCTGTGGGGTTCCTGCTCCAAAGGGAACAAAATCCATCTCTCTGAAACTTAGCTTTTTAGAGCTCTAAAGTGAGTGGCATGTAAAGCATCACATATTTTTTCCCTTGTGTCCAAAAACATTCGGGTCAATTAAAGAGAAGAGCATCTGCTGAGGGTTCAGATGATGGAGAGGTGGAGAGTATGCATGTCAGCTTATGGATAAAGCAAAATAAGGGGGAGATGTGGGTAGGAAAAGGGCAGAATGACAATTCAAGACAAGGATGAAAAGATGGGGAAAAGGCCTGGGAAAAGGACATGGTTCAGTAGAGACGTGTGTGAGGTAGGCAGGAACAATCAGCTGTGCAAACACAGCCTGGGTTCAGCTGCCAAAAAAGGACATGAGAGGCTCGTTGTGGATTGCAGAGTGAACATGACTTAGCAATGTCATGTTGTTGTGCAGAACATAGATGTTCTAGTGTGGATATAGTAGGAGAAGAGCCCATACAATGGGAAATTACCCTTCCACACAAGACAGAGTGATGTGCTGTGTCTCCAGGAATGGAGCTTGCAGAGAGCCCAGCTGCCAAGCAGGGGAGGGGAAACATCCCAGGGGCAGAGGCTGACATAAAATGTTGTCATAAATGGGTGTCTACCATAAGCAGGAGCAATGAGCTTGAATTAAAGCAAGCAAAAATTCAGAGCATGCATGAGGGAAAAAATCCTGCAGGTAAGGACAGCAGTTAGGGAGATTGAAATTTCCATCATCCTACATACAGGTCAGACAAGGAGTGGCTAGAAATGATAAAGTGGTACAACCTGCCTTGAGGCTGGATAAAAAATTAAATAAGCCCTTGTGACTCTTTCTAGCCCTATTTTTCTGTGATTTATCATAGGATTCACAGCTGCAGTTTTCCACATTTTCATGGTTTAAAAATGTAGTTCCACTGCCCAACACTGCAGTGGAGATGCTGGGAGAAGGTGGAAGCCCTCTTGGGTGAGCCCAGTGACATCTCACCACTTTTGGAGCAAAGCCCCCATGAAGTCACCAGGCTTTGCTCTGGTCTCCTCTGGAGCTGAGAAAGTAATGCTGATAGCTTTTCTCTCCTTTTTTGTGGAGCCGAAATATAAACAGCAAATTACAGATGGGTCAAAATAAGAGCAGTGTTTCTGTTCAGCTTCCAGATTGTTTAACCTTTCTTTCTTCCATCATTCCTTCATGTCAATCTCTAAGTCTCTTCTAAGGCAAGATTAAAGAAAACTCCCTCAAATTCCTGTTCTGGAAGTGCCAATGCCAAGCTGTTCACCTTTGTGAATTTGTTCTGATTTTACAGCAGAAATGATTCACAAATTGAGATTCATGTGGCCTTTTAGTCACCCAGAAGCTATAATGAATATATCAGCTCAGGTCTAATTTCTTCATTAGCTTTTTTGGAGGGAAGCAGCCTCCCACTGCTTAACAGTGTGGTGGGTTACAGGGAAGGACAAAGCATCTCAAAAGGTGCTTCACCTCTTCACAGACACACACCTCAAAATGACATGGGAGAGCGGTCAGACGTGCAGTGGGAGAATCAAGCAAGATCTTTTCATCATGAGGGTGAATAGTCCAGCACGGGACATGTTACCAGGGAAGCGATGTTTTCTCCATCCTAGAGTTTCAAAATTCCGTGAATTGAGGGTGTGGACAATATCACCTAACTTTTAAGTTGGTCATACTGTGATCAGAAGTGGGACTAAGACCCCAGAGGACTGTTAAATCTGAGTTAAACCAGAAACTTCCTAAGTGCCAGCAGAATTTCCCATACTTTTTCATACCTCGAACATTTTTTTTCTCCTGTATTTAGGTTGCAAACGTTTAGAGTGTGTCTCCAGGCTGCCTCAGTTGTACCCAGTGCCACCAAGCAGCTGGCCCAGGGCTTGCTGCTGAATCAGTTCCACACCACATCCTACCCCTCATCTCTCCTGCTGGATTCTCTCTGGAAGCTTGTTAATAAGGACAAACATCTCATTTCCTTGCTGTGTTTCATGATAACAGAATAGATACATATATCAATATGGTCTTTAAAATAAAATTTAAAGAAAAGAAAATTAACATCCTTTCTTCCATTGCTGTGCCACTGCAGCATTGGAGAGAACAACTTATGCCAACTCCTCTCACTTTCTTATAGCATTTGTTGGGGTTTTAGGGCCAACTGTCAGCTAGAGAAGACACACCATAGCAGTAATGGCTGTAGTCAGAACAATCTCAAAATACACTTCGCAAACACTGAAAAGCATTCTCCCTATCTGAAAGAAGAAAAAAAGAAAAAAAAAAAAAAAAAAAAAAAAAAAAAAAAAAAAAAAAAAAAAAAACACAGGGGTTTTNAAAAAAAAGTGAAAATCACCAGTGTGTTACTCAGATCAAAATGAGCACATATTTTTATGTAGCCTTTCCTTACAACTACACCAAACAGTTTTTGCTTTCACTGGATCTGCTGGATGTCTACTCATGATTACAGGTCACCAGGAGGGGCAGAAGCCATTTTGACTTTCAGAGCCCGGGTGATTTGGCAAAATAGTGCTATTAGGAGATGACTGTCTTGTAACCAAGCCAATTTCAGTGCAGCTCTGGAAGCTCTGCACTGATGCAACCATGACAGTATATGTAAGGAAACCACCCTGACTTCTTGCAACACTTTTCTGCCTACTAGCTAGACAATAATTTTTTAGAAGTATTCTATTTCTTTGCATAGAGATCAGATATCTAAAGCCAAGATGATGTTTAAAACCAGCACAGAGACTTCTTGGTTGAAGCACTTGAAATGTGAGCAAAATGAACATACCTTTACATCCACCATTGTAAAGGAATATGCAGGGCTGCCAGGGCTTCCATCACCTCCATGGTGTGCTCTGCTGAAAAGAGGGGTGCTTGGTTGTAGGTGGTGCTAAAAGAGCCTTTCCGGGTGCTTGCATAGGCAAAGGATGGACGAGACAATCGATCTGCTTGAATTTAAAAAGACAGATTTGTGAAGAATAATTGCCTTCTAACTTGGCAGACAAGTGTACTGCCTTGAAGGGACTCACAGCTGTGTCCTGTTCTCATGGAGTTAACTGAGCTTAGAAAAAAATATTTGATCTATTCTTCCTGCCTTAATTCAACATAGCTGAGAACCTCCCAGGACATTTCTATTTGAACTGCAGCAGGCTTTCCATTTTGATGTGTTGGCAGTGAATATCTGTCACACTGATGGCATTTTCTACATGGAAAGTATGACCAACACTTACAGTAGACAGTAGCATATACATCACCCAAATAGCTGACTGTATGTTGTAGGAAAAGCAAGATGGGCTACCTTAGACTATTAATGCAGGTTGCCTTGAGCAACACAAGTTTTGCAGCCAGAATCCCAGATTTTGTACCATTTCTGAGCTAGATTGACAGCTCTGGCATTTAGCTTCATTTAAAGCTAAGCCACAAATTAAGTACATAACAAACAGATCAGGCAGCAGCACCACTCGTGTTCATAATAACCTTCCAAACTTCATCCATCATTTCCTGCAACTCCATGCAAAGATGTCTGGCTCTCGCCTTTTAAAAAGTCAAATTTTTCATTTTTAAATTTCATATTTGCTCAGCACTTGAACACAGCTGGAAAATTCCTGCTTAACCTTCTTCCCAGGGAAGAGGAGGAGGCAAAACCCCCTGCAGGAGATCTTGAAAAGTGACCGCAGAATTAAATGAGTAATACAAAAACAATGAGTCTAGAAGAAGAAAGAAAAGTAAATTTTATCTCCAAACTGAAACTTTTTTCATTCTCTCTTTTTTTCCCTTCTCTCAACACAATGTTGCTTCATTAGGCCTATGTTGATGGTATCAGCACTGAAACCAGCATTTATAGGAGTATGATGCAGCCACCAGAACCAGTTTGCAAACCCTCTCAAGTGTTACCAATCTGCCCTGACTCAGACTCTGAAGCTCATAACTTATATTCTTTTACTTATGTGAAGAACATGAGTAAAGCTGTAGAATCATATTGCCAAGTAGTAGTTACTACTCAAAGAAAAGTCTGTCCCATGGAAACTGTCTTCAGGAAAGTGTTACTTAGGGATGAATCCTAGGTTCCTTGGGTATGTTAAGCACATTATTTCTTCACTGAAAATGTGTCTCGAGTCTGGTTTCTCTAATGCAGACCTTTGCAAGGCAAGAAAAAGCCCATAGTGCTATGCACAGTGTCTGTAAGGCTCTGTTGGATGTAGAGGGACCAAGACATTGCCCATGTCCATGTTAGGACTCTGGTTCATGCCAGCTTTTCCCTTCACTCTGCAGGAAGGAGACCCTGAGCTTGGTCCCAGCCTGGGGACTGAGACTGAAGAGGGCAGGGTGAAGAAACTGCTCTGTTTTACTCTCAATCCAAGTGCAGGTGAGGCATCATTCAATATAAAATTTACATTGACATATTAATATTAAATTGATAAATTATGTGTTTCTGCTAAATCCAGTATTTGAGAAGTTTGGAACCTACCCAGTTTTAAGAGTAAGAGCCCAACACACTTCTTTGTATTGATATGGTGATCGAAAAGGGCAGTTTAGGCCATCTCTGCCAGAAAAGCATTGCCCTGGAGGGAAACTTTTCAGTCTTGCTTGAAATATCCCTTCATTTCCCTGAGAGGCCATCCAAAGATCTGTTTCATGACCTGCATACTCAATTTCTTCTGGCACTTACAAGACATGCATATGTTAAATGCACGCAGATCTCAAACAAGGCTTCAGGAAAAATTTCCAAATGAGTAAATTCAATTAACTGAGTTTGCTCTCCCAAATTCATTATTTTTTTTTTAACAATCTACAAACAACCATTCAATGACCATAGGATGGTTCATATTTCATCCCATGGAGGTGGTCAAACTCAGGATGTAACTGGCAGAACAGGGGAGGTTCCTTCCCTGTACAAACGTCATAACTGCACCCAAGAGAGGTCTGAGAGCCAACAGCCCTGCAGCTGCTGCCCTGGGGGCCCTGCTGACACTGCTCAGTGGTCTCCTGGCCCTCATTACCCAACAAGAGTGCACCTGATCCCCCTGCAAAGCAAATCGTCTTCCACAATAGCCTCCTCCATTGGATTCAAGAGCACTGATCTTGTATTGGAAATGTATTACTCTTGTAAATGTTACCTCCAGAAAATACTTTGCAGAGGTTCAAGGCTACTTCTTCAAACCAAGCCTGCATCAGTCATTCACAACTGAAATACTGCTGCTCAAATTTCCCTGGCACTGAATGGAAGCACAAAGCACTACACACACACACACACACACACCATCCTCCTTCCTTCATGAGCCAGCTGCATCCCTCACTTCTTTTCCATTTCTTCTCCCAGCCAGGGTATCACACTCAGTCTGTGCTCCAGCTGCAAGATTGCCTCTTTCCTGTGATCAATGCCCTGTGGCTACCCACTAATTTTAATACCTGCCTTGTCCTTTAATTATGTCTCTGCATCAACCCTGCTCAAATGCTGTCAAGCCCTTCACAGCCCTTTCCTCAAGGAGAAAAGCAGACCCTTAACCCAGATGGCAATAAGTGCTAGAGTTCACCATATATGGTGAATGGATTTAACACAGGTTTAACACAGAAACACACAGAGCTCTATTTTCTGCTGTCAGGGTTAATACAAAAAGTATTAAATTCAGTATATCCTGTCTCCTGCACTTCTCTCCTTCAAAGTGTCACGCATCCTGCAGTATGATGTGCTCTGCCAATCTGTCCCTGTTCTCTTGATGAGGCTTGGAAAAGCAATTCACTCCTTAGCTGATATTATACAAGATATTAGAGTGTTCTGAAACATGTCTGCCAGCACTTTGATGGCATTGTTCAAATGCTATCACTAGAGATGAGTCTGCTTAATGTGGCAGCAGTGTTCCTCTGTGGTGACTTGTCCCACACAGTGACTGAGGAGACCTTGTACTGAAATGTCTCAGTGCTTTTCTGCTTCCATCCAATGCACTAGCCCATCATCTCTTGTGTGTATGAGGCACCCCAAGCACCTCTATGCTCCACCCCAAAGCAGTCCTTACCCCACTGGGCTGCTTCAATCTGTGAATCCCTTCAAACTCAGCTCATGGAGCTGACAGCAAACACTTGCCTCCTCTGTTGGAGAACATTCACATTTTAGTTGATGGTATTTCCAGTTCGTTTGCTGGGGAAGAAACTCATCCACCCTGAATTTGATCTTAGAAGGTCATATATTCCACTGATTACAAACCCACCTGCCTCCCCACCCTCTTCTTTTGCTTCATATCCCAGCTCCTTACTGTGCTTTTTTGCCCTGCTCCTATTCCTACCATCCAGATTACCCTGTCTATCTCTACATCTGTTCTCCACTCACTAGTCTGTCCTCACCTGCTTTTCACAGCTTTGCCTTATGCATCCATATGCTTGAACTGCAAGGGTGGCATTCCTTCATCCTTGCTCCAATTCCCAATTACAGAGGAAGAGTTCCTGAAACTATGTTGGGCTGGAGCCTTAAGTCCAAAGATGAAATCATCTGAGAACTTACCTGCAGCACCATATATTTAAAGTGTAAGTGAAATAGAGATTTTTTTTTTTTCCAGAGGTTTATGTCTTGGCCAGATTTGAGGAGAAGGAAAAATGAAAACTGATCCAGTTGCAAATCAAACCCTCCTACTGAGCTTCATTTCCTGTTCCAAAATGAGGCACTGCAGTTCAGGCTAAAGAGCTCCAAGAATTCTGACTTAAGGAAATTAAACCGGTTTGTGTCAGACTTTTTCCAAATTTGATGGATCAAATTTGCTGAAGCTTGCAAAGCCACCAACCTCTGGGATAGGTAGTATAATGTGTAATTCATTTGGATTCAATCTTATTTGACAAGGCAGAATTAACTGAAAACAGGAGTTGAGAATGGAAATTGTTTAGTAATTCTAAATTCACACAGCTGTGAAAATTTAAATCTTCTTCTCCTCCAAGAGTCTGGAAGCACAGAGAAAAGGTGATGAAACACAAGTTACTAGTAATGATCTTCACATTTAGTAAAATAAAAGATTAGACACTAAACAAGGTTTATTTCAAGTGCCATAAAAAAGTCAAACTTTGGTGCCAGCAGTCATCTTTAGCCCCTCTTAAATGCCCAGTTACAGTTTCTGAAAGACAAAAAATGCAAGATTGAATTAGAAGCTGATGGAAGACCTCCCATGGTCATGTCTTAGAGCTCCAGGATCCCATGCTCAGATACCCACAAAAGGGGTTTCTCTGTATTACTCTGCACTATACTGCAGAACATGACATTTTCAAGTAATTTGGGCCTTTCATGGCTTTAGTTTACCCCCATTTAGAAGGGGGTTCTCTCCTCAAAGCAAAGCTGACATTTGTTCTCATTTGTTAATGGCCATTACATGTTTACCCAGCATTCAACAGAGCAGAGACTCAAAAGTTGCCCTCTGAATGTTACAACAGTATGAATCAACAATATCCCTGCTCTGTCAAGAGCACAGCTTTTCCCCAGCTCGCTCTTTCCATCTCCACAATTCATATAGAACAGGTGCCATTAGTGCCTCTCCAGCAGCAGCAATAGCTGCACCTTCTGGCTCCATTCCCATCTCAATCCCAATCCCATAGGATGCTTTTCCCAACCCAGTCCTCTTTCACATGTGCAGACAGAGACAATGGTCTCTGGACAAGCGTGAGACCCCTGTCTTCCACTTAGTGAATACCTGCAGCTCCTTTCCAGAAGAGGCTGGGGTACTGGTTTTTCTGGATTTGGAGATCTACTCTACCCACCCATCTCTGGTAAATGAAGAAAACCCAATATCTCTGGGTTAGGGATCTGTTGGACCTTGTTTCAGCTCTTTATGTAAACCTTTGGCCTTGTAGATCACAAGTTGCTGGACCATCCCCAAATGTATGTGCCTGAGTTTGCTCTGAACCTCTTTGCCCAGCACAGCCCCTGGGCAGGCAGCTTCATCCCACCACCCTCATCCTCAGCCATACACACTTTCTTCAGCTGCTGTCACAGCCTTGAGAGGATTCCAGCACTGCAGAGGCCCCTTTGCCACCCTGCCTTCACGACTTCATCCTTATTGACATCACTGCTACTGTGTCTGACAATAAACCCTTGAGAACACCCACCTTCAAGCAGCCAAGCAGGGTCAGCCACACATGGCCTCTCGCAGACCCTCACGGAGTTATCAAACTCACACAGCGTGACTGCAATACCTGTACTGCACATTAGCAACATCTTCCACTGCACAAAATTTTAACACAGAGAGCCAGAGAGCATCCTCAGTCATTTACACCACAAAGAATGACACAAACCTCAAAGAGAAAATACAGCTGCAAGTTTCAGTAACTCAGAAGAAAATATGCTCTTTCAAGACTCCATACATATATCTTCCCACATTATGTAAAATTAATTTCCGTATCAGACAAAGCCAAAGAATTATTAGGATGAAAGGTCACTTAAAATGATCTGTGTTACTGATTTTATCAGCCACTACTTACAGCTTTAAAAAAGTCAATGCCATCTAATAGTGTCCATATTTCATCCGTTGAGAAATCTAATACTCTCAGAAAGGAAGCACTATCAGCTGCATGGTCAGTCTTATGTGGAAGAGAAATACAATTCTGAGAAACAATAAGAGAAAGAAAATAATGGAATCCAGCTAATATGCTGCATTTATACACAGAAGGAGAAAAGAGGAAGGAAAGAAACAAAATTATTGTGATAAATAGTGAGAACATCTTACAAATAATGCAGATGCCAACATAAGATATCCTTTATTTCTGGAGTTAGTAATGAAAGACATGAAGATTACTGCAATACCACTCCAGTACTATGAGACCACTGTCAATCCTGTCTGTGATCCCAGTTACAGAGTGGTGTGTGTATACAGAAGGTATTGGTTTCTGAAATTCAAGAGTGCAATGGTAGATGTCCCATATTGACATCTCTTTTTCCCAAATTTTATGTTGTGCATGCAACTCCACCCATATGGTGCTGTTGACCCTATGGTAGCACCCAGATGCCCTGACTTGGGGTCCCATTGTGTGAGAAGCTGCAGTTTCAGCTGGCTGCTCCCAGCAGGTACCAACACGTGGGTGAAGGGCAGGCAGAGACACACAGTGCCTAGGCAGCAAGAGAATCCTGAAAAAGCATCATGTCTTTTCTTCATTCAAACCTACTCATAAATGCAAGCATAAAGAAACTTTACTAGATTTATCTAATAGCAATGACAATCTCTCTCTAAGGGTTAATCTTACCTCTCAATTGGCAGCATTTGTGGCAGAGCTTGCTTACTCCCTCACCTAGTCCAAGGCAAGATCATGCTCACTTCCATGAACTGTATCAAGTGGCAATAAAAGCAGAGTAAATGAGGTGCTTCTGCCACCTGTCAAAAGGAATGCAACTATGGCACATCAGGGCATCATAGGTGAAACAACAGAGCATGTTTCTGCACTGAGACAGGTGAGCTCAGCACTGGGCACCAAGTTGCCTTAGTTACTGGCTCGCAGCTGCTGTGGCAGATTGTCTCCTTTGGTGTGGACACAGACACCTGAGGCCTTTACTCACGCTTGCAAAGCACTTCACCTTGTCATCTCCAAGGGCCAAGCCATGTACAGTGTGCCCAGCCTGGTCCCTTTGCCTGCAGCTGTCCCCTCCCTGCCACCAGCCAGGGCTGGGGGAGGTGGGCACAGGAAGTGTTTCCAGCAGTGCTCCCACCACAGCTGATTCCCTCTGTCACTTACACATCCTCATGCACTTGAAATTATCCCTTCCTGCTGCCTAGTGGGGGTTGCCCCAGGGAAGGGTATGGTCCTTTCTGAACTGCTCCAACCCACCCAGACTGGCAGAACCTGTGCAGAAGTCTAGTCTTTACCTCTCATTTTACCCCAAGCCATTACTTGTTCCTGTTTTGCATTAAGAATTTTTTTTTTCCCTCCTAATTTCATGTTTTTTGAAAATCAGCTTTATCAGTGTTCTGCTGCCTGAGCTATTTCAGGAGCACTGCATTAACTCAGGGAGCAACACTAGCAACAAGGCTTGTTTTGAAGCTGGTAACAGCATTACAGGTATTTTGTTTTAGCAAGTTAGTGCATGAGATTTCAGCATTTAACATCCTTCCTTCACATTGTAGTTCTAGTCATATTGTCTTTGCTTAAAAGGTGGTGGTGGGAGGTGTGTTTGTTTTTACATGTTTAATTTGCTTTTTAAGAAAAGCTCCATGTCCCTGATCTGGTCCATCCACAAAAATACCACAGTCAAAAGAAATCTACCTGACTGTACTACGTCACTGATTTGGGGTGAGAACATCTGCTCTCAAGTTCTGCCTCAAATCAGCAGCTGAGATACTTTCTCCCTAATCATGCAGTCTTTTATATTTTGCTTTAAAAAGCTATATGTGACAAAACCAAGTCAGCTGACTGCCTGAAAGTTTTAAATTATTACCTACATATACATCTTATGATCAAATCTAATGTGGTTTATCTGAATGCTTTCCACAGGCCCTTGTTATTCCAACATAAATCTAGTTAGGAATGTTATTCACAATTGTTATTTTAATAGGAGCCCACTCCTAGAATTACCTGTCTGATAAGAACTTCTGTTCAGTGGATGAATTCCACGGTCTTGCAGAATTAGACTTTACATTATCACAATTATGTGCAGAAATTACACGACCTTGTTTTGTATTTCCCTGACATGAATTTTTTGTGTTTCCTATTAGTTCCAGATTTTTATCTGATAGCACAGTGATAATTTCTTCCTGAACACCAAATATAGTGTACTTGGCAATTACAGACTCAGAAAAGAAGCAATTATTTTGCTTACAATGCTTTATGAATTAAGTTCACAAAGGTTGAGACAGAGGTGTCATCTATTCTCCATACAATCTGATATTTGCATGTTAATT
This sequence comes from Pycnonotus jocosus, assembly GCA_013400435.1. NCBI lineage: Eukaryota > Metazoa > Chordata > Aves > Passeriformes > Pycnonotidae > Pycnonotus > Pycnonotus jocosus. Next base: position 125,001 of record VWYP01031419.1, read on the forward strand.
GAATCCTCCTCCAGGAAGGCCACCCTGTTTAGCTCATCAGAGAAGAAGCAAGAAAGTTAATTCATACCTCAGAGAGGGTAGATGAAAAAGGGCAGCCATTACCAAAACGAACAATTACCAACATGAACAATTACCACATTTCTTTTATATTAGAGGTAAAACACACACGTGCATCAACAAGGCTCAGTCCATGGCTGTTGTCAATGGGCCTCCTTTGCAGTCAGTGGGGTTATGTGGATTTGGGCTGGCTGAGAATCAGGTCGGTGCTTAAAGAGTCCAGGAGGAGCCTGGGGAAATTAAGGAAGCTCTTTGTGCCACATTGCAGAAGCTGCAGCATTTGATGGCCATTTGCATGTCACTGCCAAGGTACCTAAAAATCAAAACTTGCCCAAGTTCAGGGTGTCAGAGGCATTACCAGGGAGGGAATACCTGTCTTTTTCCAAATCAGGAGACCTCTTTTATCAATAACAAAGTTTGGCTCGAATAGATGCTAAATTGCATCAAAATTAGCCAGAATATACCAAATTACCCAGCCATTTGGCTTCATTTTAACATATTGCCATAGACCAATATCTTGTGTGACTCTCTGACTCTTGTGGTATCTTGCTCACAGAAGTAAGATTATGAGATTAAGACATCTACAGTGGCAGCTCTCTGCTAAAGGATGGACTCTGACCACTTGCAATTTTCATCTGTTTCAATAGGTTCTGACAACTGCAGATTGAAACAATTTAATTTATTAATATCTCGTGTAAGTTACTTTAAAAAACATTCTCCTTTTCTGTCATTCACCAGGATACAGCATTTTAAAACTTAATAAAAGATTGAGATACATGAGGTACTATCTGAGGACTGGTGGATAAACTTTATCTGTACATCTGGCTTCCAAATTTTTATTGTAGCTCATGATTTGCCATTTTAAAATATAAGTTGAAGATTTGTTCTTTGCATGTGACTTTTTTCTCTAGGTAATTGAGATCAAATTTTTTTTTGTCTAAAAATACAGATACAAAGCACAATAGCAACTTAAAAATAAAAAACAAACAAAAAAATATTTTGGTTGTATACTCCTTAAATCCTTAATGAAACATGATTGCTATTGGAAAAGTTTCTTATTTATTAACATATGCATTTTCTGTGGAAAATTAATTGAACTGGCCACCAGTAACCACAGGGTCTGTCAAGACATTGAAACCATTAGAACTGCTCTCCTCACATTCCATCTCTATGAGAATGCAGAAAAATCACACTTGTGTTTTCCTATTTTGAAGCAGTTTTTCAGCTTTCAATTTATTTGTCTTTGAGCTCAACTAGATGAACATGCTGAAACAAAAACCCCACTGAATTCTGGCTGAGATGAAATAGCTGTAAAACTGTCTTATTTTGACAAAACAAACTCTTGTTTTAGATGCTTGTGAGGTGCCTTTTATGAGCTTTATGATCTTTCTTTTTCTAGCTTTGAAAATAAGCAGTGTCATTCTTAAATAATCTACTTAATTTATATCAACTTAAGTTCTCAGCTATTATAGCAAGTTCTGCCCTAATACACTTGTCATAATTTCATATCTCAAAAGAGATCTTCTGTTTCATTATTTGCTTCTTTAAAAATTCTGGTTTAAATAAATATCTTCTGTTTTTTAAAGCAACGTAATTTTCTATAATGGCAAATGAAATACGCTGTGGATAAATAGGCAAGAGAAGAACAGCTCTTGCTTTGCTTCCATATTTCTGAACAATCCATTACTACTCAGGAAAAGGATGCTGAAGTTGTAATAGATGTAATGAGCTGTAAAGAGCTTGAATAATGATATCAAGAAATGTTGCTGCTGACACAGATCTCTTTAAACCAAAAAAATCTGGAGAATTTCAGAAGGACCTCACTGAGCAGTACTTGGGCAGCAAGCTGGTAGGTAATTAATGGAAAAATACATAGTGACACACATGGGAAAGATTCTAATCCTGCCTAAGACGAATTTTAAATTATTTTCCCATATGGTTAATAGATGAGATAGCTTTGAAAAATTCAGCACAGTTGCAGTTAGAAGCAGTGACCATAAAAATAAGGAGAGAAACAGAACAGTAAAGAAATTGTCCTAGTGGGGCTGGGGCCATGCAGAGAACATCTCCAGGCCATGGTGTGTGCGTCAGGTGCCCTCCACCTCCAGCAGCACTGGTGAGCTGGGAGGGACACAGGGCAGGGCAATGAAGGTTCAAGACACTGATCATCTTCAGAACAGTGAGACAATAGATCAGAGGCACCACAGAGAGCTCCAAAGTTCAGGTGAGACAGAGAAGACAAGCAGGATCATAATTTCTCAGCCTGTCCCCTATCAGTTTTATTTAATGCTCTCCAGCTGGACAAAATTTTGAGAGTGCGAAAAATACCTGATTACACAACATTTCTAGAGCTCCTTGCCACAGGTTACAAAAAGCTTGTGGGTGCAAAAAACGGATTTAAACAAATCTGGAGGAGGACAGTAGCCCACTGAAGAGTATCAACCTGGACAAATACCACCTTGTGTCTCTAAACAGATGGGAGGTGCAGATGGAAAGAAGGTGTGAACATGTTACCACATGCTCTCTCTCTTGCTTCACTCTTCTACACCTTTGAAAATAACCATGTTTCTGGGAAGGGCTGGATCATCACCTAGGCAGGTTTATACACTTGAACAATTCCTTGTGCCTGAAACTGTAACCTATATTTTGCTATTATTTGTCATGTTTTACCAGGCAAATCCATTCCCTAAGTATGATACCAGCATCATGCAGATACTGGTGACATCTCAGAAATTAAATAGGAAGTACTTCTAATGGAGAAGCAAGCAATGTTTACTTTTCATTTCTATTTAATATGTTTAATTCTGGTATTGCAGATAACAAAATCTGTGAAGGTGCTTAAGCATTTGCAATTGCTGAATGGTTTCAGAAAGTAATTAGAAAACTGAATATATTAGTCTGATTGCTGCAATAGGAAGAAAAGATTCAGTTATCAAATAAGTTATAAAAGATTCAAGTATCCTTGACCACTGCCTGTCTCCCTCGCACAAAGCACATTTTAGTATCTCCATGGATAACCAATATCTCCAGAAAATAACCCTGATACTCAGCATCCAAATGGGACCTCTAAAGCTTGACTGGAACTCTACCCACTCATGGTATTTAAATTTCCAAACTGATAGCAACTTAGAAGGAGCTTAAAAAAACAGAAACCCAACACTACCCTTCACTTACTCAGGCATTAATATTAACCAAATTGACAACAATACATAAGAAGAGATTTTAGCCAAAGGAACATAACCCAGCAATATTACCATGGGTTTGCATCTTCAAATTAGTGAGCTGTTTCTACACCTTACCACAGCAAGCACTGGGACACTTTGCTGCTTAAGGATTTGTAGAGGTGTAAGTGCAGTTGGAGACACAAGAAAATCTTTCATATCTAGGTCTCATTGCTTTTAAAGAATGTTATGACCTAGTCTTAAATGACGAAAGTGTCTTCATCCAGCCTCTTGGGATAGCGTGGCCAGCAGCAGCCCTTGCTCTCTCCAGCTGCAGTGGCTGGACTGTGGAGGAGAGCTGGGAAGCTTGCCAAAGCCTGCAGCTGTTGGCTGGATGTGACAGGAGGGCATGATGAACGGAGGCCAGCTAAAGATGGCAAAGAGAGAGGGTAAGGGACAAAAAGGAGTGCCCCGGTCTCTCAACTTTTTCTAATACTACATCTCGTTCACAACGTTAACAATATCACCAGGCTCATATTTAGGCCTTTGCTTCATCAGTTCTCAAACACTTTGTGTAGAGAGGCAGAGTCACGTCTCCTCCAGCCCATTTTCTGCCAGTGCATTGCACCACCCTGCACCACCCAGGCATTCAGTGACAGCCCAGCCTCACATCTTACTTTTTTAAAGACTTGTGCTAAGATCATCTGCCAGGAACAAAACCAGTGTTTATCCAGCAGGTTTCAAGGGCCAAAAGGTTCCTGATTTAAATCTTCCCAAGTGTTTCCCTCCCCACAAAATTAGTGTTTTGCTGTCAGGGAAACAGACAACTGAGCACTGATCTCTGCACTTTGGTCTGAAAAACAAGAAGCACTTGCCTGAAACCAATTGAGATGAACTAGATTGTCCACCCTTGGACACAGTTCAGATGTTAATAATATGGGGGTTGATAGATGGGAAGAAAAATATTTCCTCTCCCTTCTTTACCATGACCTTGCTTTCCTGGCAGTTTGGGAAAGGGGCCCTGAGACAGCTGGGATGTGAGCTGGTGTATGTGGCCCCTCAAGGAGAGCAGGAAAAGGGATGTTCATGGCATACTCAGTCCCAGAACAGAAGTCAAACAACTGAATGATACCTCTGAAAGCTGCAGAGCAGCCACATTGAGGAAGGATTTCCCAGGTAGCCCAGCAAAGAGTCATTTAGAGAAGCCTTTGCATGAAACCAGATGGCCCTAAAGAGTCCCTATCTGTGAGACCATGCCAGGAGAGTTGAGCCAAGCATGCAGACAGATAATCCCAGCCCAAGGAAACTGCTTCCTGGCTCCAGACCAAGACAATGCTCCCTATAATTTCTTAGTTAAATGTAGATGGCTGAATCCATCAAACCAAACCCTTAACCAGACAAAGGTCACTTATCTCCCAAGAGTACTGTGCACATATTATTGTGAAAACAGATGCTATTTACATTACTATTATTAAAAACCTGATCATTACCAACAAACCTGATGAGCATAAAAGCAACTAAAATATTACAGGTAGAGAAAAGGCTTTTCTGGGGATATTTTTGAAAATGCTGGTGCTGTAGCAACAAGATCCTTGTCTGAGAGCCTTCAGCATCTTTCCTGTTGCCAGTGAAACATTCCCACCTTTGAAAGAATTTCAAGCAGCCATGATCAACCCCACCACCAGCCGTGGCTGAGAATGGATGTTTGGGAACCCATCTTCAAACCTGTCTGAAAACCAGCGTGGGGTGAAGTGGAGCCAGTGGATTTGACTGTTCTTCATCTTGCGGGACTGGACTCCCACTGACAGCGAATTTGATAGATTGCCAACAAAAGTGGAGTCATCCCAGCGAATGATGCTCTCTGTATTTCATTTGAATGCCAAAAGGCCTGCTTCTTCCCAGTAATGACAGTCAGCAATAGCTGGGTAGCTCTGAAATATTGAATGACTACAAATGATATTTTGATTCATTAAATATCTTTCGACCAAAAGGGCCATTATAATTAAAATTATAACAAAATTACAGTCTAGCCTATGGCACTGTAGTCTTGGTTTGCTCCCCACTTCAAAGCCCCAATGAAGTTCCTGAGGAAAATAGTCATTCACAACCCTCATTTATTATTCTATGCCAGAATTTCACTAATAATTAATAGTATTACTGTAACATTGTCCTATTATACAAATTATGTCACATGCACAGAATAACACACTCGCCAGCTTTGTCAAATAGGAAGCAAAGGATCCACATCTCATAAATAGAGAAAATTTAGATCCAAATGCTGAAGTCATGCTAAAGTTAATCAGAAATTATCATTGCAAGGGGAGTCAGGCTTATAAAGTTACCTTTAGTGACATAGACCTACCTGACTTAGAAAATAAGTCTGTGTCAAAGATAGGAACTGATGTCTCTGATTTAAGTCCAAGGTTTTAAGGACTTGGCAGCACAAGTCCACAGCACAAGAAGCACTTGGTGCTTCTTTGATCAGAAAAGTTCACCCTTTCCTTCCTGGGGTAGAAGCTCCAGTGTTAGTCCCTGATGTTCCCATCTGCTGCTAGAGCAGCCAAGTCCAGGGGCTTTAACAATGTCAGAGAAGCAGAAGGGACACCAAGCAGATGGCCCAGGTTGACCATTCATTCCAAAGGCAGTCCTAGGGATCAAGCCAACACAGCCTGGCTTTCTAAATAACACAAGGAATCTGTTGCTTATGTGGAAAACAAGAATCTTGAAAACAAATTATTTGCTTCCACTGAGATTATTTCTGTATCCCAAGTCTCAAAGAGAAGCCCTGTCACTTTGCAAGGATGGAGAATAAATAAAAACAGAGACATAGAAGAAAGAACTCAACATGTACAAGCTGGAGTAGGATGTAAAGATACCTCCAGAGGCACAAAGAGGAGAGAGGCACGAGAGCTGGAAAACTTTGGAAAGTTCAGTGAGATTTTTAGTGTGGAACATCACAGGACCACCACTGAAGGATTCCCACTGGACCTGGGAAAAGCCACTGAAGTTGCTCCCTTGATTGGTAGTGCTTTAGTGGGAGCAGTCCACATGTGGATAGCACATATATATAAAAATATATGGCCAGGATTTAGCTCTATTGGGAAGAAGTGAGGTAGAACCTGAGTAATTGTCATTAATTCAGGGATCTTCTATCTCTCATTATACCGATGAAGGCACTAGTAAATCATTCACTGTGAATAAAACTTTTTTCATCCAAATTAAAAATAAAAAATAAAACTTGTAAACATTCCATTGTTTCCTATATAAGAACTTGCCTATTTTATGATCCTATTTATTTTGGCAGATGTTGAATTCAAGAGTTATACTCACATAGAAACCTTAAACAGTTTAGCCTTCCTGTGAGTTGGAGGGTCTTTGATACAGCATGTCTACATTAAGAAGACTGTTATTATATTTTGCCTCTCAACTTAATTAGAGTATCTTTTATGAAATGCTGCATTTTAACTACTTTCCCCTTCCTGAAATGAGCCATCTTGTCTGGTACAGTAATTACAACAACATCATTGAATCTGTATTCATAGGCTGTTTTTAAAATAGCTTTCTGAGTAAAGACTAAAGATATGGTGGGTAGAAATACTGATAAGATGGGTCTCTGTGGCTACATTCAGTCATGGATCACACAGCACACCCCTTAACGGGAAAAGAATTATAAACCTCCAAAGGATGACACCCCCAAAGTTTGAATTAGAACAACACTGCCTTCAGCCCTGCCAAGTGGCCACCATCCCCAGAAGCACAACAGGATACAGCCAACCACTTTTTTCCAGCTGGAAATTATAGTTAAAATCCATCAATTCAAGGTGAGAACTGAATGAGCTGTGTTGGTGAGACCCTCCAGAGCTGAGCATCCATGCCAGCTCTGCAACTGGCTGATAGCACAATCACAAGTGACTCACTTCATTGCTTTGTGCAAGATTTTCCTCTGCAGTATTTGCCTGACATTTCATTACATGAGGAAACTGAAGACATTTTCTTGTGGAAGAGAGTGAACTAGTTTTCCAAAACCTGTGAGCTACACCCACAAACAACTGTTGACATTAAGAAAGCTTTGTGCCTTTAAAATGTCATTCTGGAAGTCTGAAGATTTCCATTTCAATGTTTCAGAGATTTTAATAAATTAAAAATTAGCTTAAAAAGCAGCAGCATATTTTAGGTGAAAACTTTTGACCCAGTTCTTCTCTAAGCAAATTTAAATTGGTTGTCTTCATCAGTTTCTCAAGTTTAGACGGGTTACAAAAAGCTCAGGATTTCAAAGAGACCAAGAGAACATATTACAAGAACTTTAATGCAAAGAAGCAAGAGTTTGTCAGATATAAATCTGCAGCTATCAGATTCAACTGACATGGATGGAAAAAATTATCAATGCTTAATGAAGTTGTTTTAAAAATAATTTCAAATTCCCCAACAACTTCAAATGGTTGGGGAAGGAAATTTATTCCTTTTCTGCAGCAATTGTTCCCAGCCTGCAGTAACTGAACCAAAACCTCGATATCCTGAATTATCCTTAATTGGCTCAGTGTTTTCAGGCCTTTAGCAGAATGCTAACTGCTCACCCCTCAGCCACAGCTACATATATATCTATGGAAGACTTTTCATCTTCTTTGATGCAGTATTGCAAGTAAGGAGGACAGAAATGCCTGGCATTTCAACCCTGCCAGCTCAGATCAGCACCAGACTGTAACATCATTCCAGCGAGGAAAGAGAAAGGAACATTTATAACAGAAACACACTGTCAAAATTGAAACAGGAGTCACCTCAAGCCATGAACTGGGTTTGTCATGATTTCCAATTATCATTTTAATTATTCTTCCACATATCTTTTCTGTATTTCCAAAACTGCAGCTGCTCTGTTCTTTAAGAACAATGTTTTCAAAAGGAGCCCAGATGACCACAGTAACCACTCATATACAGGAATGTCAGCTCAGATTTGTACAAGAATGCCAACTTATATTAACTGCAGTACATTTAAGAGCTGAAATCCTGCTGAAGATGGCAAAATGAGATTTACTGAGCAGGATGTGGTCCCAGAAGGTTTTAGTAATACATGGAAATGGATATTCAGCAAAAGCAATGGAGAAAGACCAAAATGTGGTGTTCCTGTGGGAGACTTTGTCTGGGCTTTGTTTCCCTTACTTTCCTCATTATTAAATGGTTCAGGGAAGACCTTACACAGGTTTTTCAGAAAACACCCTTCATGCAGACCTAAGGAGAATATTGTCCACTGAGCTGACAATCTGCATCTTCTACAGATAATGTTTTTTGCCCTGCTTAGTGACCCAGCACATGCAAAGGACACCCTTAGTGTGCAGAACAAGGTGAGATGCTTTAGGGCATATTGTGCTTGGCATGGAGAAATAATGTGGAAGGACCTAGAGGCAAAAAGTTTCTCCATAATGCCACTGGATGCTGCCTGGTACAACATGAAAAGTTGGACATCAGAATATAATTCTCTAAAAGACACAATGATGAAATATGTGAGTTTGGCCCAAATTTTTAGAAACTCTGTTCATTCTGGCCATCTTCCACTTGGTGTACCTCAATAAACAGTGAGAAATTCACCAGATTCCCAGTCACAGAGCATAATGACCACAGGGCACCCATGCAGAATGTGTACACTAGGAACACAGTCCTTTTCACCAAGGCACAGTGAAACCATTCCCTCTCCTGGCTCAAAGCAGCCATGCGCTGCTGCTGTGCATTTTTATGTTATAGCTAAGTGGAATGTGGAGTGAAACCCTGCAGAGACAGGGCACTGGTTAATCACAAAACAGTACAAACTATAAGGTGGATCTCAAAATCAATGAGAGTGTCAACTCTGAGATTTGGTTTCACATGCAAAATAAGATTGCATGTAGCAAAAATCAACTTTCACGTAAGATGTCAGCCAGTATTTTCTTTGCCATCCATGACCTTGCAGGGCAGATGATTGGAGGAATGGAGTACCTCTCCTATAAAGAAAGACTAAAAGAATTGTGATTGTTCAGCCTGAAGAGAAGTTCCTGGTGTAACCTTATTGCAGCCTTTCAGAACCCAAAGGGGGCCTACAAGAGAATTGGAGAAGGTCTTTTTGCAAGGATATGCAGTGATAGGACAAGAGGGAACAGCTTCAGGCTGAAAAAGAATAGGTTTAGGTTGGATGTTGGGAAGAAATTCTTTACTGTGAGGGTGATGAGGCACTGGAACAGTTTGCCCAGAAAAGCTGTGGATGCTCAATTCCTGGACAAGTTCAGGATGGGGCTTAGAGCAACCTTGTCTAGTGAAAGGTGTCCTTGTCCATGGTAGGGGAGTTGTAAATGGATCATCTTCCAATCCAGGCCATTCTTTGTTTCTATGATTCTGTCCCAGCCTCTGGGCTACACTTTGGTCTCCTCGGCAAGGCTCTTAATTTGCAGCACATCCTGTGCAGTCCGTCTGAGCCTAAGAAAAAGTCTGTTTCTCTTCTCTGAATCTAGTTGGAAGCATGCTTATCTCAGTAATTGTCTGGTCTCTTTGGCCACTCCTGGCTCTCTGTGAGGCTGTGCTGAAAACACACCTCCCTTCCCTGGCTGCAGGCATGCAGTCCTTTTTCAAAATATGCTCCCCACCTCACCCAGGATCAGCAGCCAGAAGAAGGCAACCAGGGGGAGTATTTCTGGTGCTGTTTTGCCCTGCTCACAGCACACAGAATTGAGCACATGAAGATGCAGATCAGAGAGCACCTGCATATTCCCCTGCCTGTGGCCGAGCTCTCAGGAACAGCAAGCCAACTCTCCCTGCCTGCCATCTGATTATAAAAATGCTTTTTTAAACAGGTTTCTATGGGAACAAGTCTTAATGCTTCCACACTTTCTTCTTGTCTCCTTCTAATAACTTCTGAACCCTTTGGCTCATCCCAGCCAGAAGCTGACAGAAGAGAAAAAAAAATGCAGAGATATTCTAGTTCCTCAAGTATCATAAGCACAAGGGCTGAGCAAGTAGTGGAGAGAGGAAAAATGCTGTAAGTGCCTTGACAAATGGAAAAGCTGTAGTCCAAGCCCACAACTCAATGACAGCTACATGAGCCTTTTTATGAGGTCCCTGTGTTCCCTAAGGATAAGACATCCACTGGGCCAGCAGGCAACTGGCAGACAAGTACACTGGAAACTGGGCTTCATCAGTACCTGTGCACACAAAATTGCTTGTTCCTTCTTATCATCCAGTAGGTAGAAATATAAATAGTACTTGATTCTGGAAATTCTGTTGGATGAAAGATCAGTGTGATTGTCACACCTGGACAGAGTTTCTCCCCTGTTTTTAACCCCTGCTTTTCCTCAAGATTTTTTATTCAAATTTTTAAATTCTGTTTCCTATATCAGTATCAACATTTGCAAGCACACTTGCATACACACACCCTTTATTTTTCTATAGTTATATGGCAAAATGGTTAAAACTGGTAGCATCTGGATGAAAATCTGTATGTTGTTCCTGTTCTCATATTGTAAACCTAGCTCCAGCTGATTTGGAAATTTTATCATAGTCTGTAATGGGCTTAGAATTGCAGTTCTGCTGTATAAGGTTCAGTGGTATTCACAGTTACTGCTTTGGAAATTGCAGAATTTAATCCCAAATGAAATTAATGTAGTTACAAACTGCTGTAGAAATAAATTTGACTTCACATAGATTTCTAAGTTTACCAACAGATAAAATCTTATTTTCAGGTGAGTGAGCCATATCATAAAGAAAATAGAAGGTCATACTGAGGGCTTTTTTAAACTGTGTTTTTCACCTGGGGATGCTACAAAGGAATAAGGACAGGGTGTAAGTGGTGTTTTCCCCTATGGCAGGTTCTCAGCTGACGGAACAACTAGAGCGTAACTGAACAAAGGCATAAAAGCTGCTCCAGGACCACTGGATATTCTGCCTGTCAGTAATTTAGCGTGTTTGAAATGAAGGATCCGTTCTACATTAAGGGAAAAGATTACCAGCTTGCCAAGCTAAAATATTTGAGACCTGACTGTACTGTGGACTCCTCCTGTGCTGGCCAAAATGAGAGCATCCAGAGCACCAGACCCCCAGAGGTGCCCAGAGCCACAAATACTGCAGCAGGGACTGCTTACAGCCCCCTCCATTAGCAGACTCAGGCATAAAGACTTGCTTTTGGCCAGCAAGACCCTAAACTGATGGCTTGCCTTTTGCAGTGCTTCACTTTTTCACTGCTATGTGCACCATGTGAGTTTCTATATCAAGACGCTGCTGCCGAAGCTGCAGGTACAGTGCTCAGAGCAACCTTAGCAAGAGCCTTTCCCAGCCCACATGCCACAATTCATGTTCCTCATCTCAGTTGTGCCATGATTCACTCCTTCTCCAGCACCCTCTCAAGAAATTGTATTAAGTCATCGTGTATCTTGCTAAACATCCCAGTCAGGGTAGGCTTTTATTCTTGCACCTTGATAGCAACAATAACAGTTTAGCAGGGATATACACTGTGCACAGCAAAAAAATTACCCCCAAAGGTTTTCCTACATTCAATCATAAGAAACAAAACCCAGTCTTTCCTTGCACATTTTGCTATAACATTGTTACACTGGGTCACAGATGTCAGTCTCCTCCTGGCATCCTCTCTTCCCACAGTTCACATCCAAACGACTCACTGAGGTCTTGAGAAATCAGCACAACATGCAACAGTATATATGAAATGTGATTTTTTTTCCCTTGCATTTACTAATTTCTACAATATTATCGGAGGAATATCTCAAAATAGTCCCAGATCTGTTTTTCCTTACTAGCTCATTTAAATTGTCTCTGGGGTACCTTAACCTACTTTCTGAGACTATACAACTGCCTTTCCTTGTAGCACGCTTGCTTTGCAAGTTTTCCCTCAAAAATAAGGTTGAGTATTTTACTCTCAACTACTTTGGCTTTTGTTATCCCTTAAATAGTACTACAGTCATTGAAATACACAATCTGTAGCCTGCCTTATGTCGCAACCTAAATAAAAAAAGCACTAGGCTGGTATAAAAACATAGATGTATTACAGCGCAAAACTGTCATTAGAGGGAGAGGAACTCAAGTCTCCTGCAGTAACATGGCAAGGTTTTCCACTTCATAACCTTCCATAATGTTTCCATTGAAGGAAAAATAAAGCAGTACGTTTTGACCTGAGAGTATGAAAGAGGTTTACATTATTCTTACTTTGAAGATGATGAAAGCACCTAAATAACTGTAATTCAGAAACAACCACCTTGTAGCTGTGTTTTTCTGGGCTGACCATCTTCCCCAGACTTCCATGACCTACTGCACAAGTGTTTGTTTTGTCTACCCTCTAAGAATGCCTTTTTATTAAGCTTCAGTTTATTACACTCTTGTCTTTCCCCTCAACTGTCTTTTGCCCAGATCTTTTCATCTTTTGCAACTTCCTACTTTGTTTGCTCTGGAAAACAAAATCAAGAGTTACATAGCTATTAACAAAGATCAGGTATAAAATATTTTCCCTCCTGCAAGTCTAATCCCTTATGAGCCAGATAATCATTAGATTTTTAATTCTATGGCATATGAAGTAATTAGAAGAATCATTAATTGAAGTTAAATTGTTAGTTGCTTTACTCAACCAAGTTACCCATCCACAGGAATGAGTGCTGAGTAGCCAATATCATGCAAAACAATTCAGCTTTTTTAGCAACCATACTGTAGTGACTTGTACATTAAGGATACAACCACCAGTAGAGTTTGTAGAGGTTTTCTCGCTCTACACACACTGCAAACATTCCTTAACAGTGAACAAACCAAGTCCAAGATTTGCCTTGTCCGAATTAAATTACATAAGTGAAACACTTTATATATTGACACTTTAGGATCCACCCACTGTTAGAAAGGTTTTGCCAATATTGGGAAAGCAAATTGAACATCTCAGTGAGACGGCAAAAATGTGAGGCCCAGTCACCTCTGCAACTTCATAAGAGAAAAATATAATATCTGGGGTAAGGATCAAGCAATCCTCAAGGAGGAGATGCAGAAGGCCATGGAGATGTCTCTCTAGCCCTCAATCTCATTGCAGAAATGAACTGAGAACAGGGCTGTAGTGGAGAAACCTTGATTTTTAAACTCTGCTAACCCTTTCAGACCTTGCCTGAAGCCATTCCCTGGCTCAAGAACCATATATGGCACTCAGCTGCCTGTTTTACAGTGAAGCTGTGTATTTTGGCACATATAGGCCATATCTGCACCTGCTGGCAATTCCCTGCTGCACTGTATGCCCACAGAGCTCTTCCAAGGCCATGTCTGGGAAGGCTTCAGCACCAGGACTGGTGTAATGTCCAACCTCTGTTTCTGTGCATGCATGATCCAAACCCCACAGGACCTGCTCTGAGGGACTAGCAATTAACCTACCTCATCTGGATGGTTGGAATTAGACCTTCTGCAAGAGAGAACACTGGCCCCTCACTACTTTATCTCCAGGTAAATGACAATATGATTTCTTTGCTCAGGATCTGGCAAGGTTGTGGTTTTTAGCTCCTGTATGGAGCCCATTCTCTTTCTGTAGAATCTCAAATCCCTTTAGATCTTATCTGACCTTTTCATTTGGCAGCTTCCTAAGCAACAGGCTTATTTTCCCTTTACTGTCATCTACAAGCAGATCTGACTTCAAATCTACCTGCCAGAGGATCCAGGAAGCAGGACATAAAATAAGCACCAAGGGAAAGGAAGCCAATGCCACAATTGAAAACGGCTGAAAAAGATGGACAATTGTGCATGCACTAAAGGAAAGGCAGCCTAAGGAGGAGACATCAGGATCTGAAATCTCCAGAGACTGTGGCAAGAAAGAGGGCTGACTGGTCACCAGGGCAATGCAGTGGTTTGATAGGGCACACTGGCACACTGTGGACAGCCTGGTCCAGGGGCAGTGTCCACAGGTCTCACTCAAACACCCTTGCAAGTCTGCTGAGCCATGGTTCATTCTCCAGACTCATGACACACACAGACAGCTGTGAGGACTGAGCTAACAGGTGAATTTGATACAGGGGATGCCACACCTTTGGAAGTATTCAGGGCTGGGTTGGATGGGCATGTGGACACGCTGGTCTGGTGGAAGGTGTCCCTGCCCATGGCAGGGGTGTCAGGACTGGATGATCTTTAAGGTCCCTCACAACCCAAACCATTCTAAGTTTCTATGATACTGTGCACCCACAAGGTTTGCAGCCCTAGATTCTGGTCTGTCTCCATCTGTAACCTCTAGCAGTATATTGCTTTGGGGTTTTTTTGCAAGCTGCCTCAGTCAGCAGGCAGAGCTGGATGGTCTTTCTCTCACTGGCAGATGGGTCTCTCCTTGGTGGTAGCCAACTAAATTCTTTCCCTCCAACTCTGAGTAAAGTACCAGTTTAATCTCAAACACTGACTAAAACCCTACTTCGATACTTAAATTTAAAAATCACTTCAGGCTCTTTGAAAAAAAACCCAGGCCTTCATTATCATGAAGTGGAGAGTTAATCAAAGGATGTTTTACATTTTCCAGGAATGGAACCTCTGAAGCATTTCCACTTAACTTGCTGGAATTTAAGGAACAAGCTAATTAATTTGTGGCTTGTGGAAGAACTCGAGGGTTTACTGTAAATTCTTAAAGACCTTTTAAAGTGATTTAAATGTGACAAAGAGTACTGAGACACCACCCCTGGATACTGAAAACACTTTCTTTTCTGCAGAGGGGCTCAAGCTTCCCTCTCAGCCTCAGTAAAGCAGCATGACTTGGACCAGCTAACCTGGGGTTGGAAAAAAAATGTTCACCCTACACTGGTTCATGGTTGAACAGACATTTAAATGGACCCTTTCTCACACACACACATATTTGTTTTGAAGCTCATCAGACTTCATTGGAAGACAAACTTTGCACCAAACTGCTGCGTTGAATTAGGTCCTTGTACATGGCTTCTTTGTGGAGAAGAGTAAATGTCAGCAGCTACAGCTGTTATTCTCTGCCACGTAAATTGGAATACCACAATTAAGCAAGAATGCCATTTGCAAGAGATGATAAAAAGGTAATAAAAGCTTTGGCCTTCATCTTCAGAAGAGATGTAACTACTCAGTGTTTTGAGGAGCAGCTGAGGTAGTTTGGTCTGTTCAGCCTGGAGGAGACTGAGGGAGACCTCGCTGCAGATATAACTTCCTCTTGAAGGGAAGAGGAGGGGCAGACCCTGATCTCTTCTCTGTAGTGATCAGTGACAGGACCTGAGGGAACAGTCTGAAACTGTGTCAAGGCAGACTTATGTCGGATATTAGAGAAAGGTTCTTCATCCAGAGGGTTGGACACTGGAACAGGCTCCCCAGGGAAGTGGTCACAGCACCAAGCCCAAGAGAATTGAAGAAGCTCTTGCACAATGCTCTCAGGCAGAGGGTGTGGGGTTTTTGGGCTGTCCTGTGCAGGGCCAGGAGCTGGACTTGGTAACACTTGTGTTGTGGGTTGACCTATCAGAGGTCAGTTTTCTGATTGGCATGTAGTTTGACCACTCAAGAATGAAATGCGACTCTTTGGAGATACCCCCTATAAAAATCTAAGCCTGAGCTCCGTTCCGCTCTCTTTTCTCTTGGGCAGCCATGAGGTAATATGGTGCAGTAGCCGGGGTGGCCGGCCCGGGCCCGGTGGGGCCTGCAGGACCCGCTGCCCCGAGACGGGGCTGGCCCGGCCGGCGGAGCCTCCCGAGACGGGGCTGGCCCGGCCGGCGGAGCCTCCCGAGACGGGGCTGGCCCGGCCNGTTGCTTGAAATTTAGGCTGAAAATCTCTTAGAAATTTTTAGTAACAGACTGTGATTCCTTTAAATCGTGGACAATACACATTGGAGAGATGGTTTGTAGATTTTAAAGCAAAAGTATCTGTGATGTATTGTGTGAATATTGAACTAAGAGTTGTGATTTGATGATTCCATGAAAAGCTTAGAGAGAGAAAGATGAAAAAAGAAAAGCCCTCTGCAAGTGAAGAAGCGTCTCTGCTCTGAGATAAGGAACTGTTTGCCTTCCAGGTTCTTTGATTTTTGCTTTTATCTTTCAGATGCTACCCCAATATGAGTCTACAACCCATATGCGTGGTCATGGCAGAAGCTACGTAAATGTGGGAAGTTTCTATAATTGCAGAACTCTTCTAGGTGGGCTGCTGTTGTAGAAAAGTTACTAAAAATAATAAGCTTCTCGCTCTCAAAGACTGAATGAGTGACTGTTTTACAAGTGGTACTTACCTAGAGTTTTTAAGTTTTGCCTCTTTACATTGCTTATGAAAACTGAACAGTCCTGTAAAGAAGGAAAAGGTTTTGAAAGTTCTCATCTGTTTTTTTTTCTTCCCTCTTCTTTTGATGTGTCTGTTAATAAACAGTTTGTTTTGTTTTTAAGGTAAGCCTGGTTTGCCTTTTCCTCCCAAAAATCCTATCTCATATTTAGTGAACAAATTTGGTAAATATCAAACCATCACAGCTTATGGGACCCTTCCAACCCAGAATATTCTGTGATTCCCAGAACTACCATTGAGCAGCAGTTAAAGCCACTATGAAGGCTTTACATTTAAGAGTTGGGAATTCATGAGGGCATGATTTCTTTCTCGTGTTTGAGTACTTTACACCATATCTCATTTTCCACCTTGTGTGAGCTCCCATCTCCCTCCCCAGTCATTGAGCTGCAGATATTCTGGCCCATGATTTTGGAGGCATCCATCACAGTAGATGGATCTGAAAATGGCTGGCTCTTCTGGCTGAGTCAAAGGATGCCTCTTCACTCTTTAGCAAGAGTAAGCAAAGGTTAAGTTACTATAATACAGCAAAAACACAGCACTTCTCCTGTGTCTGTGCTTTAACTTCGAAATTCTCCAATTCTCACATCCTGCAGAACTTTTAAACTGGTTTTCTTGGAATCCATATGGGAGAGCCCTAGTCTTTTCCCTAGTACAAGCTCTAGTTAGGGTCTGGTAAATGGTTCATTCCTTGTCTGTGCATCATTCCTGACATTGCCTACCCAGACCCCTGGCTATCCTACAGGAAACCTATTTCCTTCCCTTCAATTTCCTTCAAATCTGAACTCCAGGAAGGTGGTGTCCATTCACCATAGGTGTCCCCATCTATAGTGAGAACAGTAGACCTAATTTTTCATACTACAAAAGTGAAGTCACTGCTCCTAAAATTTGGAAAAGGAATTCAGGCAGCTTTAGGAAGAATTAGCATTGTCTCTTTGAGGGTTCTTCCCTCTCTCTGGAGTGAGAACATGGGAATTCAACACACAGTTCCCACAGACTATCTCCAAGAGTCAAGAACCTAAATACTCCTAGAAGTGCTCAGTAAGCACTTTAGTGCACACAATGCTCTGCTTTCAGCCTTGCAGGCAGTGTTTTCTTGCTAATCAGTGCACATTATATGCAATGTTGAATGCAGGGAGGAAAGGTCAGGTGATTTTATGAGAGGAAGGCTGGCAGCAGAACTTCTGACTGCTACTACACTTCAGAGCTCTGAGCTTACTCACTTGCATGAGCAAATCTGAACCATACTGAATAATTTATTTTTTCCCCTTCCCTTCTGTATTGACTCAAAGGGACATCTCGCATGCCACGAACTTGGTATTGTTTCAACATAATCCCACGTGAAGGAGCCAGAAAAATATTATTTAGCCTGATAATATTGTTTCCATAAGAAAATTACAGTGGGGTATCAAAGGGAAAGGAATTACGCTGAATGGCACATCATTAAATCTTTTTATTTACTTAAGGAACAATGATATAGTGGATAGACAGAAAAACAGGCATTAGGTGGAGGTGAGGGCTAGAAATTGGAGAATCTATTTTAATTACAACAAAAGCTAGAAAATATTTAACACAAAAAGGAGGTATATTTTTGTGAGGATTTCTGTATAATCTAAACCATTTCTTCTGCTTCACATTGACATGACATTCTGTACCAGCACTTTGGTTCAAACCAGAACATCACTGCCAGACCAGTTTGCCAGACCAGCCAGTGGGCTGATATCCCAGCAGCTCTGCACAAATCAGAAAAGCCAGTGGCTAAACTCCACTGGCAGAAACATATTGCAGCCCTTCTTCTCATTAAGCAGTTGACAAGCCAAGTCAGGGGAGCATTTAACATTCGTTCCCACTTACAAAAGACCTACTCAAGAACTTTAAAGAGCACAAAGTCCTCAGTATCAAAGAGAAACCACAGTACAAATACACATCAGAGAGACAGTGACAGTAAGAGGACATAGCTCCACCAGCTTGAATAAATGTCCTACACAGAGCATTCATGTTTATGCCTCACCCTGTGCTTTATTGCAGAGCTGCCAAGATGATAATTGAGACTCCTCCTGTCCTTGACCATGGCTATGTTTTCGTCCTGCAGTGTCACTCGCTAAGAAGCATCAGTTGTCTGTCACAGAGCACAAGAGGAGCATTAGGATCTGTCATGCACAGCCCAGGTAGGGACACCCAGAGCCAGCAGTGCTGAGACCTGCCAGCTGATGCAGCCCCCATCACGCTCCACACTGCACCATCTGTGCCAACAGGGAAAACATGGATCCCTGGGCAGTTCTACCCACTTTAGCCTGGTAATGCAGACAAGTGCCAACACCTGCCAACAGTGTGCTTTCTAGTGCTGCACACACGGCCTTGCACTGGAGAGCAAAACAGGGCCTCACCCCAAAGGTGCCAGCTATGCTCTCCAGCTCAGCTTTTCCAGAAGGTTCATCCCAGAGCTTCTGTGGTACTGGAGCNTGGAAATGAGGAACCTCTTAAAATTGAAGATGAACCACTGCTCTTAAGAGAGTGTGTATTTCTATAGCTATGCATGCTTTTCTATCACCATAAAATATGCAGCTATATTAATATATGCAATTGTACAAAGCTGCAATTTATTATTTTAAATGTCACTTAGTATATTTAACCAGTGTCTAAGCTCTTTAAAGGGATAATTCAAATTAATTTGACACTCTTATTTTGAAAAATCAATATTTTGCGGGTTTATATAATCTGTCGAGCTCTGTTAACACACAAGCAAAAAGGTCTCTCTATTGTAAAATTTCAAGAAGAAATGAGAGGAGCAATTTCCATTAGTTCTGAGAAGTGGAGAAAGCCAGGAGCTGAAGATAAAAATACCAAACCACTTCTAGCCCAAAGATTCCTGAAACATTTGAACACTGTTGATAAAAAAATGTGAAGTCAGGATTGGAGAGCTGATACGTGCCTCATTAAATGAATAATTTTCTAATATTTCTTTATTCAACCTAGTTTTCTTGTCAGATTTTAGAACATACATTCAGAGTTTTTTTCTAAATTTAATATGATAACAAGAAAGTACTCGGGTTATTGTGAAAAAGCTAACAGTACTCAGGAATAAAGTATCTTTCCATCATCCCTATGGTTTTATATGTGCTTAGAGAAGGAAGAAAATCTTTGAAGAACTTAATATTTTGGTGAGTAAGCTTCACCTAAAACCCTGTCTGATAAAAGACATTTAAGAGCCTTTTAGCTGGACATGCCTCAACATTTCCACAAGTTCAAGTACTGAAAAAAATAACTCCCTTCTGTAATTTCGAGGGGATTGTCCTGCCAAGATGTTTGACTCAAGCTGTTGTGAATATAGGAAGACCAATTTTAAATTTACTGCCACAATCCAGTGATACATATATAAAAAAGCTGAAAAATCTGAGGCAGCCTTCCACTGTTTCTGCAAGTCATTATTTTTTGTACATTCACATTGCTTAACAAAAAGATGCAAGAGTTTATGTCTTATCTTACAACAGAATTATCATCTGTGCCTTTGGCACACTTCTACACTTGACAGTCCATAATGAGCAAATTGGTAGGTAAAATTTGCATAAATTGTATTATTCCTGTTTTTACAGCTCTGTATGAGATAACTCACAGAAAAGTGTATATCTCCTCTCCTTTCAGGAGGTATATCTTCAAATGCTGCAACAACTACCAGTGTCATGGTCACTTAGGTGGAGCTGTAATTTCAATGACTAGGAATATATAAATAACACTGTGATTCAAACCTAGATTGTGACTGTTCTCTCAGTTCAGCACCTTCATCACTCCAGGCCGGGAGATCCTGGAGATGGTCCCCTGTACAGCCACCATCCAGGATGTGGTACAGAGGTATGAATCAATAACACCTTCAGCTATCAAATGGTCATGTTGTCGTGGTCATCCTTACATACAGACGACTCATCCTGTAAAAGTATTTTAGGTGTATCTCTTTGCCTTTTGGTGGCTGTTAAAATAATTTCTACATAAAGCAGATTTTAAATGTACTGCATAAATGCAAACTGTTGTTTAAGGAAAAAAACCAGCCATCGGCAACAAAATTATAAACTGAGTCATTCAGAAATTAGTATTTCCTCTCCCAGGGGTATATCAGTCATCTCAGATCTTTACCTCAGTCTGATCACATTCCTCATCCTTCTAACAGCAGCCTTGGTGGACATTTGGCAGAACCTCTTCCTTAGTGTCTCTTGGTTTTCCAGAGACTTTTACCTCCCTTTCTTCTCCAGCCCTCATTCCAGATTCGTGGGGAGATCCATCTGAAGGCTGTGCCACCATCCAGCTCCAATTCCCTTGGCTGTGATGGAGGCACCAGCAGCTCAACCATCTCCATGTCAATGGGCTGCTCATCTGGGAGGAAACTTTATTGCAGCTCCATCAGTACCCTCACCAGAAGGAGAGATTGCCTGCCATTACTCAAGGACTTATCCAATACTGAACCACTAAATCTTTGCAGTGGATACACAAGCATCTACTGACAGCAAGATTTTGCTATTTGCACAGCCACAAATGGACCTCTTCAGTCATGTCCTTCCTCTTGATGCAGGTAAACAAACCACATGCACATGCTAGAAAACATTTCCCCCCAGTCCCATCTCCCATCTAAGATTATACCTGAATTTTTTGTGGATATGCAATGCAGGAGAATCTGAAGTATGTTCAAAATGAGAATGTGAGTTTTGCTTTTTTTTTTATTTTTTCCAAGCTCTGCTTTTATTAAAGTCTTTTGTTAAAGATTTGTTCAGGATGACATTAGAGTGGGAATCAAATGGCATCAGGTTGCGTGGAATAGTCATGCTTAGATTTTGGTGGGTCCTGCACTCCTGAGAGTGACTTAAAATATGGACCAGGTGCCACCTTACTGGGAAATACTAACAAGAAAGAATACTGTCCCAAAAAGGAACAATTATTTTTAAATAATTGGAAATATTGGAAAAGCAAATTTTTACAACTGGAGACCTAAGTAATGCATTTGTGTAAGTAACGCTGAAATGCAGCAACGGGCAAGCCTGGCAAAAGCATTGTTTTTCATCCTGAAGTCTGCCATCTCCTTGAGGATAAGCAGTTGCTTCCTGGCTGCTGTAGTTACCATACTGTAGTTACCACCACTTGCTGGTGATACTGGAGTGACAGATGTCTTGGTCCAGGCCAGGGGCCTCATGTGGAAATGGGCTTTCCTATCTGCTCAGAGCCTCATAGGAACCTGTGGAGCCCAGCCAGACACAGATCACATGGTAAGGACAAAGTTCAGATTCCTCACAGCAAAAGAGCTACTAATGGGAGCATGGAAAATCTATTGAACAACATACTGGGCAGCATACACAACTTGGTAGCTGCCACCAAGTCTGTCTGAGACTCCCCTTAAAGTTTCCAGTTACCTTAAATTCTCTGTTTGTGGAGTTAGACACCCCACCCCCAATAGCTCTATGCTCTGCTATTTTCCATTAGTATTTCCATACATCGTGATCACAACCTTTGTTTGGGTCCTCTTTCATCCATTCACCCTATTTGTTCTGAATATCTGTCCTAAAATGGTCTTCCACCCTTATTTACAGGCAATGCCAAAACCCAGCTCATTAGCACACTGCACTTTGTGTGAAGACCATTACTGCAAACATTGCAGGGAGTTTTCTCACAGGGACAGACCCAGGGAAACTCTTCTAGCAAATTCCTGCTGCCAAAGCTTTCATCCTCACAGCATCCTCCTTCCCTGTAAGCCATTTTCTCACAGACAGTGCAGTTGCTGAAGCAGCAGCAGCTCTGCTTCCCTGCCATTCCTCCCTGCGATACCACTTCATGTATGCACACTGCAGTGGCACTTTGCCCTTTTTACCAGGTACAGGTATCATAATCCACCCCTACTTTATACCTTATGCTATCCATTCTCCTTTGTTTAAGAATCTGTCTTCAAGTCTTTTAGGCTACTGAAGTCAGATTGATGAAACCTATTCTACTTGTACTCACCAGCCTCAACAAATTATGTAACCATCAGACATTTCCAGCAAGGATGAGGAATCTGTATTAACAGAAAATTAGCTTTAATCTCCAGCTTTGTTTTGCCCACTGAAGACAAGAGAGAGGGGCTAAAAGCAGAGTAGTTGTAAGGGGAGGTTAACTGATACGAGCAGGAGACTGCAATTTGTCATGAAGAGTGAAAAAGGATGAATGCTCGCCCTGGGCTGAGAAGAAATACGATTGGACTTTCTAAATAAATACATCACAAGACAAGGCATAAACAGAAGAAAAGTAAGTGATTACCAGTCCTTGGCTACCAGAGACAGGGTAGCCAAGCTAAGGAGTATCCATCTCCATATAAAGCAATCAATATATTTAATAATGAGACACTACTGTCTGCTATAGGAAGAAACCAAACTCAGTGCTACTGAAATTAGAAACAAGTGCTCAGAAAGTGTATTTCCAAGTTTCTAAAATGGGAGCTTGCCCACCTCCCAAGGAGCATTCTGACTACGCATCTCTGAACTCTCCGAGTCCCTTTGTTGGAGCATGGGACCCTGGGGAGTGAGGAAACAGCAACACGAAATTCTGTGTCCAGTGCTGCCCACCTGTGCCCAGCCCTGCTGTAGGCACCAGCAGCCCTGGTGTTTTCACTTACTCAGTAAAGCAAGTTCAGCCCCCCAATCAGTGCAATGTGTACAGGAATCCTCCTATCCCAGGGCTGTCCAGCTCCCTCCATTCACTTCCCTTGGCTGTCCTTCCTAACAGGTACCTCTTCTCTTCCCTCTTTATGATGGCACTGCCCATTTCCCTCATTTTTCTTCTTTCCACAGCCTCTGCAGTCTACCTCTGTCATGTGCTGATTTGGGGGACAGGGCATCCCTTCTTTCCTGCCTCATGCCAGATTCTTGCTCCCTCACTACACTGTGCTTTCTTGCAGCTCCAGATTACCAGCAAAAGCTGAGAAGTTCCCCTGCCAAGGGAGCCTCTGCTGCTGTGGGAACTGAAAAAGCAGAGGATTTTCACAGCATTGCAATAAGCTTACATAGATAGAGGTTTGAAACAGAGTTGAATTTTAGGCCTTGAAATATTTGGAGCATAGAAAGTTTCTGAGCCGCAAAAAATATAAGCAACTATTATATGCTGTAAGGTGTAGGTGTAGTGTTTATTGATTAGTTTAAGTAGATACTTGTAAGCTTTTAGCACTAGCCTAATGGCTAAAAACTTTCAAAAGGCCTTGTAACAAAGAGAACTTTGGTTTCTGTTGTTATGGTGTGAATTTCACCATCTTTTATGTCTCTACCTTCACTGAGACTGATAATGAAATAAAAAATTCGTGGAATGCCTCTCAGTCGCCTTGTCCCATTATTGAATATTGAATCCAACCTGCTGCAAGTGCCTCCTCCCAGAGCAGAAAGCAAGGCTGCATCAGCTCAGTGTTAAAGCCTACACTGCTCTTATTTGCCTGGGAAAGTCATTCAAACATCACAAACAACAAAGAGACTGCCTGGGTACTGTGCCATTTTTGTAGTCACCTTTTGAGTCCAGGCACACACTGAGTCCATTATTCCTTGTTCTGTCCTCACTCATTAATGCTGATACTCCATCCCTGACCTCTTCACCATTTCCTGTTGTGTACCTGTAGCCATCACATTTCCACTCAGACAATCTTATTTAAGTGCAGGCTGTTGTGATCAGTCCTGGATATCTCAGCTTTTCCACCCAGGCTTAATTTTCAGACAATTTTGTGGGCTTGCTGCATGCTGAATCCCCTCCAGCTTTGTCTACTGGAGATAACAGAATTGTTTATCAAGGTGGACAGGGGTACTGTATTTTTACACATGCTAAACCCCAACCCCCCCTTAAAACAAATAATTTGGCAGCATGGGTGGTGTATGTTTGCTTTGGATCCATCTTTCACTCCCAGCCTCTTGATCTCTGATGCCTCCTTCCCCATCTCAGTCTCAATTTCTCCTAATTAGTAGTCCTCATGCGTAAGATTTTCTCAAAATAATTATTTGCACAATTTGTCTGATGATGCAATTTGAAGGCTTGTTTTGATGGCTTGTCAGATGTATCAAGATGACCTCAAATGAGGGCAGCGTGTGTGAAAATGCAGAAATTACCATTGCAATGGGGTGTGAGGATAAGTGCTCCTGCTACCTCAGCCAATAAATCCTAACAGTCAAGCCCCAGGAGGGTTGTGAATTCCTCTCCTGGCACTGCACCCCAGGGAGGAATACTTCCCCTGGTAAAGCAAATGCAACAGAAACTATTGATTATCTGGGACAAAGAAAGGTGAGTGCTAAAACCAAAGAAAGCTTCCTAAACATTTCCACATCATCCCCCACATCACAGGGTCTGCTTTCCACATCCCTCCAATCCTGCTGTTGTACAAGCAGCATCTGGGATGGGAATGGCCCAGTGAGGCTGCTGGACACAGCAGTGCCCCAGACCAAGACAGCAGGCATGAACCCACCAAGGAGGCATCAGTAAGTGCTGTTTCTCTAGCCTTCATTTTTCTTTCAGGCTCATTAAATTTTATTTTATCCCATCATCTATAAAACCATGATAAAGCCTGTAACAGAAGTATAGGAGGGGCACTTCAAAACAAAATGTATCCACATACATACAGCAACCTACCTTCCTTAAAAGACAGAAAAACTACCAAAATAGCATTTAAATGAGCTGAAATCTTTCATACTTTTTTTTTTTTTTACTTCATCTCAGCAGTTGGATCGCAAAGAATATTCAGAGGAGTGTAATCCTGATGTTATAAATTAGAGGCCTCTGTAAACCTAAAGGTATCAAGCTGTCACACAAGGGATGTCAATCCACAAATCTAATATAACCTCTGCAGGTTGTCTCAACAGCTTTAGTCTTCACAGATGAAGGGGTTGACCTGGTAATTCCTAACAGGAAGAGGCTTCCCTCTGCTTTCACTGATCACTGCAGGAGATAATAACTCACAATAAAGCTTTCAGCCCAGCAGATTTTCCTCTTCCCTCCCTGCTTTTATATTTGTACATTCAGACATGAGCTCTTCAAGTGTTCAGTCTAAATGCTGTGTATTCCACAGGAAACAGGTTTCCACATGCATGTGAAGGGAGACTCCCAGATAGATTTCTCTTAAGGGATGCTGAATTGCACCATCCCTGTCAATGTTTTAAGGCATCTGCAAGATACA
This sequence comes from Pycnonotus jocosus, assembly GCA_013400435.1. Taxonomy (NCBI): domain Eukaryota; kingdom Metazoa; phylum Chordata; class Aves; order Passeriformes; family Pycnonotidae; genus Pycnonotus; species Pycnonotus jocosus. The sequence goes on from VWYP01031419.1 coordinate 150,619, forward strand.
TGCAGCTCCTGGAGCCAGTGGGAGATTTCAGACTCACAAATGGATGAGGCTGGAATGGTCCTCAACCCCTTGTACCTGGATTTCTCCTGGAGGACACCTCATCCAACCTCACCTTTCCAGAGCAGGGTGCTCAGGACTATATCCACTCAAGTTTTGAGTATCTCCACTAACAGGGATTCCACAGCCTCTCTGGGCAACCTGTGCCAGAGTATGACTGCCCCCCACAAGAAAAAAGTGTTTTCAGACGGAATTCCATGTGGTTTAACTTGTGTCTACTGCCTCCTGCACTGCCACTGTCTGGCTTTCTCTTCCTGGCTACCCATTGCCTTCTTTCCCAGCAAGTGTTAATGAAAATCACACAAAAATCCAAAAGAACCACCAGCAGCTTTAACCCCCAAATTCAACATCAGGCAACTGTTTCTCCTCTGAGAGTGCTTTAGGGCCCAAAAGGCTCACAGGGGATTTCACAGTGAGTGACAATGTCACGAATCCTTTGGGCTGGAAGCCTGGAAAAGTTTTGCTTCTGAGTTTATGAAGACATATAACTTGGTAGGGTGGTGGAGCATAATACCAGTTTCAAATATTTCTTTGGGAACACCTGAAAAGGACATATCTAAAAATGAATTTAACTCTGGCTTCTAACCTGTGCTTATTTTTAGCAAAGTGTAGGTGTGACAATAATAAAGATAGTGATGTCTTAAAAGAAATTATGAAGCATGACATTTATTTTCACCCTTCTTCAAAATCCTTTTTTATTGATCTGACTTGTACAATTTATAACCATGGCTGTATAAAGATAAGAAAAGGGACTGGGCATGCCTAGAAGTGAACTGTGAAAATCCTTTAAATGTTGCAGAACCGAAAGGTCGCTTTAACCACTGAAGTGATCTAAGATGATGATATATTATCTGCTGAACAATTTCCAACTAATCCCATACTAATAATATGTGTTGATCATCTGTGAGCCAGAGATAGTGTTCAGGACAGAAGCCTTCAAGAAAGAAAATTAGAAATTTCTGTATGATGTTATTCAGTGTGGTAGTTTCACAGTAATGCAGACAAAATCAATACAGCAAATACAAGAGCTTTACTGAGGCAAAATGTGGAATAAATATTTTAAATATTTGACCAAAGGAAAAACATTGTCTCTTCAGATTAGTGAGGGAGTAGGTTCTAAGAAATACAGATCATGTTTCCAATTTGAAGTTTACCTTATTTTACCTTTGTTTTGTCTGATGGACTTTGTGTCTGCATAGAAAGGAAGCACAAATTCAGCTGGGAATCAACTCTAAACTTGCAATGTTCAACAAAGCTTCAGCGGTAAGAAATGCCTTTACCTAGAACAGTTATAGCTCTAGCATGGACCCATATTATATCCACCCTTGGTGCCAAGCCAAAGGACTTCTTACCATCTACAGGACTTTCCTTCTCTATCCAAGAAAAAATCAGATTAGATTAGGTTTGCTCTAACTATACTACTTGCTATCTCTTTCCAGCACAGTGCTCCAGAATATTTTCGGTTGGTGCAAGACAAGTTCTCCATAAACACCTTTCCTTGTGTATTTTCATGGAAACGTTGTCAATTTATTCATGACACCATCATCTCTGACATTCCATGGTGTAACAGTTTATACTGGTATATGTAACAGCCCAGGAAAGCTGCAAGATCATAAAGAGTTGAGACAATCCAAATAAAGAGGAATGATGCTGAAGGATCACAACAAATCTCTGATGCTGCTCTGTACCTCAGTAGACAAACTGGATAGATTTATTCAGCTGCTTTGTAGTAGCCAGGCTAAGGATGGCTTTCAACAATGTCTATGGCACAGTTTGTTATTGTTGTAGCCACAACTGAGACAGAATTTCATTCTGCAATATTCACTGGATAGAAAACAAAACAAACAAACAAAAAGCAAACCACAATAACTCCACCCCACAGCAAACCCTAATCACTCATGCTGCATGCTTCAGAGCATCTGAGCATCCTCCTGTAAGGCTCTGGGCTGTAGATTCACCTTCTTCCTCCAACCCAGAGATCTTCCAGCCAGGGCACTCTCACTGGTGACAGCCTCATCTGCTGAAGAAAGGGAAATTTCTGGGGCTAGTTTAAGACAAAATGAGGCCTTTATCAAACCACCAAGACCACAGCCAGCTCTGCCTGTGAAAGGGTTTCCAACAGCCTCATGCTATGTATGCAACACATATATGCAAAACTCCTACTCTCTAAGTGTCTTGCCTTAGAAAAGAACAGAACCACTGAAGTGTGATACATATAAGTCACATCACTCAACAGAATCCCAAGTAGCTCATGGTTATTATAAGAAGTTGCAGCAAATGAAAATGTCTAGAGCAGAATGAGAATATGTGCTACAGCTAGTAATATATGCAGCATAAATGTTTTTAGAAGGAACCATCTGGGTGGTGTGCGTTACCACATTGGCACTACCACCACTCTTCCTTTTGAAAATCTGGGGATCTTGACAGCATTTTGGGGGTAAAAGAAACCAGGATATTTTCTGTTTTTTCAGCACCCACCTATTGTACAGGTCAGATCAACAGAATTTTCAGAAAACTAAATTGTAATAGAAACAGTTTTCATGCAATGTGTTGCTACATTTTTCAGTGAGTACAGTAACTCTCACTATGACTGCTTTCAGTACAAAAAAGACAAATCAAATCAAAACAAAACCAGCTTGCTGCTCCCTACCTTTAGCCATTTACAGCCAAATTTTCACAAGCATGGCAACCTGTGACCCCATGCTTACATCTTTTATGACATTGCATTTTTTCTGGTGTCTTCATCAAATTCCTTTATTGTTCTCTTCTATTTCCCCCCTTCTCTACATATATTGATTAGGTCATGTTTAATTTTAAAAAGCTATTTTTTCCTCTTTCAAGTTTCCTGGAAAGAAGAAAAAGAAGTTTTAACATTTTACAAGGAAGATTTTCAGAAAAGCTATTTTTGAGGGGGAACTTCTGATATCACCTGGACTACTCCACTTTCAGCTTTCCCATTCTATGCCACATGAACAGGGTGGATTTTCCAGAGTTCATGGTCTTTACCTATTGATTTTTCAGATTTCTGAGAACATAACAAGCAAATTTGCAGTTAGTGGGGTCATGCTAGCAATAGTGTCTTAAAACAAACAGCATGGTTGGTTGATGTTTGAACAGCAATCAAGTTGACTGAAGGAAAAATATTTCTTTATTTATGATTTCCAACAGTTGTTGCAACGTCTCAGGGTGAAATGCAATAGGCATTGAGGAGTGCAGCAATCTACAGTGCAGAGGGGATGAAAAATTCTAGCCAAGATATGAAGCAGGACTGAGAAGACAAGAATCTAGATGAAGTTTGGATAATACCTCTGGTATTTTAAATAAACTTCTTAAAAAAAACAAAACAAAAACAAAAACAGCGGGAGAGGTTTTAATTAGACATATATCTTTTGTCTGCTTAGGCACAGAGTTTTGTTTAGAGAGCTCCTCATCAAATGCCAGGGCTCACACCAACAAGCAGTGCACCAAGGCTGCTCCTTTTTGAGTCATGGGCCAAAGAGCTAAAGGGAATGGTAGGGCAATTTTTCAACAAGAAGGAAATATTGGCCCAAAATTAAGTCACAATCAATTACAGCTGGTGGGAGGGATTTGGAGACATGCCTAAGGGATTTTTGTTGCTCTTGGTTAATTTACTGTTAGCTTTAGTGCTTGGGAAATAGGAAGAATAGTGACAGAAACAAACAATGTGCAGTAGTGGCACCCACACAGCCCCAGTGATGCCCCTGTTGTACTCACCCACCTGAGAGCCAGTGCAGGCACTCACAGTGTAAGTCAGAGAAAATTTTATCACCTAATACAGCTTGATCTCCCAGTGCAAACCTCAATTTCACCTCTGTTTACTTGGAAGCTGCTAGAGAATTATCCCTCTCAATATCTGTCAGGCAAAGAGCACTTCCCACCCAGTGCTGAGAGCACAAAATTCCCCTTTGATTGAAACATCTACACCCTGCATAATGCAGGTTTAGTTTCTTGTCTTGACAAAGCAGTGCTGTAGTTATTACTCTGGTGGCAACCAAATATTTCTCCTCCTTTCCCATATTTTTCAAGCCTCTAAGCTCTAGTGACATCCCACAAATAATTTACACTAGTCACTCCTTCTGCCCCAGAGAAATCCAGTTTGAGGCTTTTTATTTCTATATTAGTAAACCACATCCCTGATTTTTGATAACTTGCTTTGCAGCAGGATAATCTGTATTCACTGATCCCAGGACAGCAGAAATTCCTGCTCTATTTTAATCACCTGGACTCAGCCAGCACATCATGAGAAGCTGAGTTTGTACATGTTTTAGAGACATTAGGAGTAGCTAAAGTTCCCAGCATGGGTGGAGGCTTGCTGGGACAAGCAACAGGAGAAAGCCATGACTGCCATCACAGAAGGTAGACACAGATTATTTTTATATACCAGCAAAGTCAGGCCTTCCTTAACTGGTTTAGCTACAGCAATTCTGTAAGTTGTAATTTAGGAGATTGAAGCCAGATATCAGCTGCCAATTTTCATCTATCTTCAGCAGCAATGAATTCCTTCCTTTTCCAGTTTCACGTCACAGAACTGTTTCCAAAAGCTCAGTATTTTCAGAAGTTGACTTGCAGCTTATCTTAGAAAATCAGCTCTGAGGCCAACACACAGCCATATCCATGTCTACACTTACCAGTATTTACTTGACTCAGTTCACTGTCAACAGTTCTGATTCCTCCTGGCTGGTAATTACAGAATATGTGATAGGAGCCTGAGTGTGCTTTAGTCCTCTGATTAGCACTTGGATTTGCTTTAGACTCATCCGCACCAAGCTTACCCTGTTCACAGCAACTAACACTGAGATTACTCAGTAATTGCACTTGTGGGGAACTGTAGCAACTGTATTAGAGCTCAGAATGTCATCTGCATCTCATGCAGTGTCACCTCTGACCACATTCAAAGTTAACTCAAGCAATCTCCAAAGAAATCTCCCAGTCAGCGATCTGTGGTCAGAAAAACAACTATAAATATGTCTTAAAAAAAAAAAATGCACAGCTCCTTCTCTGTACATACACAGCTCAGAAATGAATGTGAATCAACACAGCCCAAATTGCAACTTTGAGAAAATTCAGCTAAATCATGTGCATGCTAAAATGGTGTGGAAGAAGGGACTCTCACAAAGAAGTTTGGTGTAGCATAAAACCCAAGACACATCAACAGAAGGGCTCACTGCTCATACTCTCTAGAAAGGACAAAAATAAACACTAGAAGAACCAGAAGGGGGAAGAAATGGTATAAGTATAAAATTTCCATGGTACAATCCAAATGAATGGATGAAGACAAGAAAGTCTTACAGCTCATTAAAATAAAAGCCAAATTAACTGCTTGTCCTCATGATTTCTTACTTGAAAGGCACAATAAAATCAGGTATCATGAAAAACTAAAGGGGCAACTGCAGTGGAGCCAGAATTTTTAATGAGAGGGTGGGGTGAGTAGGAGAAAAAGGGAACAAATTAAAACCATGGCTGTCTCCCTGGACTGCACAGCATGTGACACCATCTGATAAACTGAGCTGGAATTCAAGATGTATAAATATGGCATCAACAAGGATCTGTGAGGATATTTTCAGAGGACACTGGACCACAAAATGAATGACTAGGAATTCCAGAATAGCAGACTCCCACCAGCCTTCATGCTGGTACTTGCTGGATTTCACACTTTATTTCACAATGACCTACAGATCATCCTTTCCTAATGGCTTGTGTATGCTGAGCACATCTGCCCAAATCCAGGACCCCAAGACTCCAACTCTATGGGGATAGTCTTAGCAGCAACTTGCTGGAAGAAACAGGACCAAAGCCATGCATGAGGAATTTGTCAGTTTGTTCCCAATCATATCATACACACAACTAATCTGTGTTTACTATCTTCTTGGTAAGTGACTCAGCCAAAGCAGTTCTCCTTACAAGTCTCACTGACCCCCGTATCAGCTAATTCAGAAGATGTAGGGATAATCTTTTAAACTGCACTAATAAAATTCAATTGGCTAAAGAGAAGGCTGCTTGCAGCCTGCTTTTTACTTCCTGGGAGATGCACTGTTTAATGTTTAATACACTGTAAGGCTGAACACACACTGAAGTGCATGTTCTTTACCTAGGAGACTAGCAGCCTGCTGACAGGGGAACAGCAGAGGTCCCCTGCCACAGCCAGGGTTTTCAACACACCACCACCAGACCAAACATCTAGCTGGATTGCCATGACCACCAGCCATGACCACCAGCTCATCAAAACCTGGAACATGCCTCAGAGCAGATCTTCTACTGATACCAGGAAAGCTGCTGTATGCTTTCTGGATTGGCTTATCCTCCTGCTATAGACTCCCTGCGGCTTTTCTAAAGCTAAACACCATAAATGAAAGGTCCTTGGCAAGATCAGAGTAATTTAGTTATTAATTTTTTGCTTCTATGCTTGTCTTGCTTATTTTTATGGGTGATATTTAATCTTCATCTTTCCCACACCATCTTACCAAGGGTTGCAAAATTTTGCCCATTCTCTTCATTTCTCCAGATGAAATTGCTTTCCTTTTTCTTGCTATTATTTCCTGTTCCTGCATGATCTACAGATGCTTACAGTGTGTCTGGACCAGATCTTTAAGGGGGTAATTTTATGGAGCTGATGTCCCATAGTTAGCAAAAGCTGGTAGACAAGGTTACTTTCAAGAAGGAGAAACTCTATAGTTTAGTTTTGATTGTTTCTGCTTATCTTTCATCAAACACTGTTACCTGATATAAAAATAGCCTGTCCTCTCTCTGGCCAGCTTGATTTGTAGTGATGGAAAATGGGGAAAAATACAATCCTTCCCTTAGAGTAATTGTCAATAAGTCACAGCTGGCCCTGCTCCGACTAATTCAAGGAGTCTTAGGAAAAGCATCAACTAGGCAATGGTGACAGAAGGAGGTTGTTTCACATCATTGTTTTAAAAAATCTGCAGCAGTAACCTAACTTCTTCAAGAGACAGTAACTCCTTCAAGAGAAAAGCAGCAGCCAGAGCAGGTTGGAGCCTGGGGAAGAAGGAGGCCTCTGAAAGCCCAGGAAACTGAGATAAACACACCCAACCACAAGCCACTGCTTTCTATCAAAGTATTGATCTCTTGTATACATCTGCCCCCATCTTCCTCTCAATCATTTTTATAGATGTACCTGAAAAAGGAGGCAAGTGGTGCAAGATGAGGTGGGATACATGCCTGGCTTCCAAAGACTTGCTTATCCATGTTGCAATCTCTCCATTGCAGGACTTGTGGCAGGAGTGGATTTCTGCAGCAGGATTTCCGTGGTTAGCACCATTTTCATATGTTTATTGTGAAGACTGAAGAAGCAGGCAGTATGAGTTGTCATCCTTTTCTGCCTGGCATCACTTGTTTGGTTTGCTTGTTTTGTTTTTGTTTTTAGCTGTGATGTAGGTTGTCTTCAAGAAGAAATTTTCATTTGAAAGTGTAAATAAAATTAGCTTATCCAAACTCACTTTTCTTGTCTTACTTTTCTTATTCATTCTTCATTTGCATTTATTTTCTTCCTCATATGTTCCCCATGTCTACTCTACTCTTTCTTGTACTCATGGCTTTACTCAGGGTTATTTATCAGCTGTTTCCTGTTTTTAAAAGGCAATCTCTCTCTTTTTCTCATTCTAGCATTCACACCCACACTTTCACTTCCACCCTCTAACTGTCACCCATGTCTCTTCATCATTTCCTTTGCTCTCTTCCTTTTCTTACTTGCATTGATTTCTATAAGGCTACTGAAAAAATAAAGAAAAGAAGGAAAACTGCTGCCCAGCCCAGCAGGGGAGGCAGAAGTGAGTGGGTAGGGAGGTCTAGTGGCAGGCTGTCGACTCAGGATGGGAGGATGGGTGGAAGTTATTTTTCTGCTGTTAGCAACCGTGCTTTCCTTTCTCATTTGTGATCACTGTTGTTTTCTGCCTTTCAGTTTCTCCTAAAGGATGTGCTACTGTAACGAAACGTTTCATTCCTTAGAGGTGAAATGTTTTAACCAAAGAGAGAATGGAAATCAAGTCTAAATGCACCCAATGTAATCTTTAAGTGTCTAAAGTAGGACTGGAACTCTCTTCAGCTCACAACTGAGGCAATGGAAATAAAAGAAATTTCAGGAGTCAAGTCTTTTCTTGTTCCACTAACTATGTTGAAAGATTAGGAAATGTACTTCTTACTAGACAGCACCTGTGGATGGGCAGAAAAATACGCAAACAAGATATGGAAATCAGAGAAGATCCAATAGTAGCCAAAGATCAAATGTCTCTTAAACTCACCTTGTTGCATTGGACTAGACTGCCTCAGACATTCAGAGGTCACAGAGGGCTGATTCTAATATACATGTGTAGATCTCAGGTGTCCCTGTTGGGGCTGGGCATGATGTTTGATCCTCAGACTACAACCCAGCCAAATGCAGGCAAAGCCATTGATGTGGAGCTTGTGGTCATGATGACCAAAGAGATCCCACCATTCAGCCTTTCCTCACCAAGACTCGGTAATAACCAGATGGATGCTGTAAAAAAACATTTCTCTGATGCAACTGAAATCCTCTTCATCAATATGCTAAATCTGCACCACAGATTCATCAGTGGATTATTTAATTTACATTTTTAAGAGACTACAATGCATCTGCAGCTGTAGCAGAGAAGGTGATTAGATACATGGTGACAAATGTACTTGGAAAGGATATTGTCACACATACTAATTGCACATACTTTGATATTGTGTTTTCCACAACTTAGTAGTGCTCCTTTTCCCAATAAAGAGCTTCTTAAAAGGACAGTAGAGAGTCCCTATTACAGTCCTGGAGTACTTAAACATCAGAAGGTCAGAAGCAGAGAGGAACGGTTTGCCAAAAAATCTAGGTGGAGATTTTACATGGTTTTAATAGGCATAAAGCTATATTGGACCTGATCATTTTTAATGTCATGAAACACTCTCCCTGGGTGAAGACCTGCTTGCATCATGTTTCTGTGAGTTTAAGGAATTAAAGCCAAGCCAGCAGCCCCACCAGAAGCAGCTCTGAACTCCCTCCTCAGTGCAGCCTTTTTCCAGGCTTTCAGTGAGTGCATGCTTCTTGTCCAAACCACACATGCAGTTCTGAAACACCCAGGGTATGTACTGCCTCCATCCCCACCACAGCAAGGGTGGGCTCTGCCCCTGGCCTGGGCTGGGCCCGAGGAAGGGAAAAAATATCACTGTAGAGAGAAATTGGTGTTTCTGTGGCAATAGCTGGGGGGACAGTGATGATGTGGTAAGGGAAGGGAGGGAGCATTCTGGAGAAGGATAGACACATAGGCTTCAAATCTGTAAGGATCTGAGCTTCATTAACTGCACAATTCACAGAATGATGCATTTGTCTTTATTCTGGCAGTTTATGGGCCACTGACGGTCTCCTATGAGGAAAATGTAACAGAGTGAGGTCCTTAATGTCTTTGGGAACCTCAAGGCATTATTACAATACAAATAACATTTGGGCTGTACACTCAGAGACAGTTCAGAGCAGCAATGATAATCAGCCTTCCATCTGAGCAAACCTGCCCAGGCAGCCCTGCTGTACTCACACAGCCCATTCCACTGGGCCAGGACTGATGCCAGGGCTGCAGCTGGACACTGTCCTGGCCAATTTGTCTTGTAGGGCAAAGCCTTGCTGAGAGGATTTCTACTTAGAAAAATTATCCTGATGGCTATGGCTGGGATCTTCCCATGCACCAGCCAGAACTGAGCTAATGCTGTGTTCTCATCACTTGAATCCCAGGTGCTTTTAGAGAACCTGGGTGAGATCATCAGTGGGTCCAAGAAAAACTCCATTATAATGAGCAGAACTGCTTTGGCTGATGGCAGCTGATCACCTTCTGCAAAAGTACTTTGTTCATCCACTACTGAAACTCAGCCAACTCAGGAGACAACTGCCAGAAGGAAAAGGACTGTGTGGCAAATTTTGAGATGGGATGCATGAAAACACAAAGGCAATTCTTTGGTTGTAATTTGACCAAGAAACCAGAAGGGTATCAACCTATTGATGAGGAAAGTGTCTGCTAAGGAAATGAGCAAAGGTAACAGCCAGGTTTACAGGAGTGTAAGGACAGCAATATCCAGTGGGCAGGAGTGCTTGGGGGACAAGGTGAGCAGGGACATGCAGGGGCATGCATCTATCCTGCTACTTTGTTTGTGTGCCACACCACAGATCCCCATCCAGGCAAGCAGCTGAAAGCCCCACAAGGTCTCCTGTTCAAACTTTCTTCTATCAGGTGTCAGGTGAACTGAGGTCCCACACTTGAAAATATACACATGTAATCTGAGGAGAAATATCCCAATAAACAGGTCATTAACATGGCCCATTTGCAGCTAACTGATCTGCTTTCCAGCTGCTACAGACCATTCAAGTTATTTCCACAGAAAAGTACTGAGTGACAAACCTTCCATGAAAATTTTGGTTCAGCCCTCACATGTCTGTTTTGCATGTGCCTGAGCAGATGGGGATGGGCTGTCCTTGTTGTCCAAGATGTTGATGGGGATCCTTCCTCCAGGGCTGTGGGACAAACCAGGAAGTCATGGACTTGTTCTAGAACAGAAGGAAGGTGATAAGCAGGATCGAAATCCCTAAATCCAATAGGTGCCTTAAATCACAGAGAGTGTCCACAAAATCCTCTGACACCTCTTTCAGCCCACCACCCCGAAACTGCATCAATAGTCCTAATTTTTATTCTAGAGACTAAGTTAACTGCAACCACAAATTTCATCCTCACCACTTCATCCACTTCTGAATTCTGCTACCATGACTGAGGCAGCCTAAACCTGCTCTGTGGGCTGCTTCCCCTCCCACCCCACCTGGCAACAGGAGAGTTATGATCCATGCCCAGGCTCCACATGCACCAGTGAAAACACAGTAAGTGAGGAGACACAAGACAAGATTATCATCTTTTCCAAATTAACCAATCAGGAAAAAAGAAATCATTTTCGACTGATACATGTGTCATTAACTCAGTATCCATTTCAGTATTTCTCAGCTACCAAACCCCACATGACTTAAAAAAAACCTCCTCCAAATTTGTTTGCCCCAGTTTTCAATGCTAGTACCTCTATGTAGTAAAAAAATAGTCTACCACTCATGGAAAAAAAAAATATATAGAAGAGAGTGGGGGAAAGACATTATTTAATTTATATGACAGATATGGTTGGTAAAAGTTATAGGAGAATCTTCCCCCTTTCCTAAATGAAACCTTCCAAACTTTCTTAGGGTGATGTAGTCATTATTTAAAAAAAAATCCAAGATCTTCAGGAGTCTGTCATTTGGATATGACAAGATGTGGATTTTATGCCTCAGTTTTCTGTGGTGAGACTACAATCAGCAGAGAAAACACACATTTGTGTGTCAAGAATGCAACTGGAGCAAACAGGAAGAAAGGCTAATGCTGCTTCTGGGTTGTCCCATCCCTGGAAGTGTTCAAGGCCCAGCAACCTGGTCTGGTGGTTTTCCAAAGTGTCTGGTGGTTTTCCAAAGGGAGTTAGAATGAGATAATCTTTAAGGTATCTTCCAACCCAAACCATTCTATGATACTGTGATTCTATGTTTATTTGCCCATTGTTGTGATGCAAAAGGAAGAAAATATTGCAAGCCATTATTTCATACAGCAGATAATGTCCTAATTAGTCACAGCAAGGGGATTCAACAGTGAACAGGAGAGAGATGGATGGCATCTGGAATAATTTCTACTGAATCAAACAGCTGAAGTAGCTAAATAGCTCAGGCTAGAGAGCTCTGATGAAGGGATTTGTGAGAAGCGAGAGTGGAAAACCCTGCAGAGGTATTGTGAGGGAGCAAGCAGAAGGCAGGAGCACCAGAAGCAGGAATTAGTAGTGAGAAAAATACAAGTAAGGTTTAGAGTTCTTGAAGTGTCCCTACAGTGTATGGACACCCTGCAGTGAGGATTTGGAGGCAGAGAGAAAACCAATGGAGAGTTGGAGTGTGACTAACAGAGCAAATACGGTTCTCTCTTAATAAAATCTGAGTCAGATCTTATTTTTGTTGACAGGAGACAGTGATTTCAAGCAAGTTTTTCCCATTTATCCTATTATGAATAAGATCAAAATCCAGACCCAGAAGAAGCCAGGATACATTCTAATCAGCTCTTTGAAGTTCAGGGAACAAAACACAGCCTGATTGCAAACAAGAGAAGGAGCACTCTAATCAGTGTACCTTTTCAGATTAAGATGTATTTAAAGATTTCCAAATAAGTAGCGTCATCACATGGGTAGAAAAGAATACATTCAGACATGGCAAAAAATAATATCCTAGTTTTCCTGCTCCTTGGTTAGAAAAAGCTCTGTTTAACTTCAGAAAGGAAGAAAGATGGAGAGACATCAGATACGCAGGTTAGGAAGGAATGTTTTTTTGTTTGTTTTTGAAGAATTTTATTTTCTTTCAAAAAGGAACAGCAGGCTTTGAAGATTTCACTATGCATGTAAGGATATCAGTCTATCATAAAAACCTAAGTAGAACTGAAAACAGTTTAGAGTAAAGAATTTTCTGGAATCTATCTGCCATTATAACTCACCCTTAAAAATTAGCAGTTAAGAAGAAAAAGGTTTGCAAAGAGCAATTATAATTTACTATGAAAAGCAGAGATTAATAGGCAGTAACTAGAACAATTTAAAGAGGGGAGAAGTAGCAATACTATCTTTAAATTTGTAAAACTGGAAATCGCGTTTCTTAATTCATTCTCTACCAAACTATGGAAACAGTCAGAATAACAACAATCATGTAATTTTAGGTCACATTCTAACCCGAACACAGTCTTGCACAGTAAAAAAGGGATGATTGCCTAATGTCTTTCCAGCAAATAAACTTTAAATCCACTCCCATGCTTGCTGTGGAAGTTCCCTGCAATAGTCCTTGGCTTGCATTTATGTGGATTGATTGAAAGTCCCTAAATGCTACATTAGTCAGTCTCCACATGCTGCATAAAGATGAGCACTCAGACAGCAATTAATAATAACTCTTGGCATCAAGTAGAACAGATAATATCTAAGGCTGATGCTGGTATTGAAATTAAATGTTATATTTGGCAAGAAGTTTCTAAACAGACCATAAAGGCTCAGGTGCTTTAATGCACATTTGTTTAAATGCCTGTTCCTTTTCCCCCCTCTGCTGTGTTATAGTCCTTGTAGTCTGTAGTTTGGTTCATTCAGAATTTCATGGCATACGTTTTTCCCTGGAAACATCTCTGGATAACTTCCATTGCACATCCTCTCTCCACCCAGCCAGATGACAATGAGTTGCTATGTGGGTTTTTTTTTTTTTTGGAAACACACTTGGAAACCAGGGGAGAGAGGAAGTAATTTTTACTTAAGAAAGAAGGAAAAGAAGCAGACAACTATGGCAATGTATCTCACTGACAATCCTAAGGGGCTAAGAAGCAAGTATTTTGCAAATAATGCAAAATAATAATAGTTACCTTATATGAAAATGGTACTAATATAATCCATTGTCCAAATACAGTTTGTTTTTAGAAACAAAACCTAATGGATTCATCTCTCCTCCTTTTGTTGGGCTTTTGCTTATCACAAGAATATGGGGAAATTTAACTCTCCAAATAATCTTCTTTCTATTCAGTCAATTTGAATTTCTTGTAAACTCCTATTTTATAACAAAAAATGTAATTAAAAATTAAATCCCTGAGAACTTATCTCTGGGATTTTGCTATTATTAACCATTTACCTTTCAGAAATTTCACTGGCTGTTCATTCACTCTCTGTTATGTTCCTGGGCTTGTTTTCTTCTCAAGACAATCCACAGCAAAATTCTAGGGCCACTCACCAGGATGTTTTACCATTATTTTCCCTCTTGATATTTCTGCCTGTATCAGTGCATTGAACTGTAATGTTTTAGTTTGGATCATGAGTGTAGTTTTGAGAGGAGTTATCTCACTGTTGTCTCCACTTACCATACTCTAAGAGGCATTCAGTGCACAGGACCAGGAGAGAGGTGCCTCATAAACATTGAAATGCACTTGGTGTGGACCCAGGGTCATCACCACCACTTACAGCACAAACCACTCTATCAGCTCACTGTTTCTCAGGATGGAGGTTAACTGCACAAAGCCAGGACTGAACAAGTCACTGAGATCCCAGCCTTTGCACTGATTGGCAGTACAAAGTCCTGGGGTGTCAAAAATCAGTGAATTTCTGAGCTTGAATAGGAAAGCTGAAAGCCATCACAGCCTGCAGGGAGAGGGAACAGTAGTGATCAGCCTTGTCTTTCCTCCCAGGAGCTCCTACTGCCTCCCTACCAGCCTGATTAGCCTTCAGCTGGAACAGAAAACACTGTGCCACCTTTGCAGACTGCTCAGAGAACCATTAGTGTATCAAGCTCAATGGAAACAGCATTGCAAAAATCAACCCACCTTTTCCTCATTTAATTGGATGCAGACTCTGTTTCTTGATTAAAATTTGACATAGAAGATAGGAATATCAGAGTAAGTCTACTAACTACAGCATTTTGGGATGTCATTTTCACTGGTGCAAAGCAGGAAAAGGAAAAAAACTTCCATGTAAATTCAGCAGCATATTGGACCCTTTTTTTCACGGGTTTACAGGGTCAAATTGCAAAGCACAGGAGGAAGAGTTCCTGTCTTTTCTTCCTTGATAAAGTACTTAGAAATATTTGAATTCATCTTCTCAGGAAACAAAACATGGGCTTATAGAAGATTTAAAAATGCTCATGCAGATTCATCTCCCTAAAAATACTGAGATTGTTTGTTTGTTTTTAATGAGCAGGACTCTGATTATCAGTTTCATGCATAGCAGCTGTATTTTTGTGAATCAACAGAATTTCTACCAAAGCTTCTTTGACTGAAGCAACCACATTATCAAACTGATATCAGTCATGGTGGTGCCAGTGAAGCCTATGAAGAACTTCTGTCTGTAGCATCTGGGGACCATGACCCAGGTATTTTCATGCTCTACTCAACACAATGACACATCAATGAATTTTGAATGAAATCATGTCACAAATACGTAACCTCCTTAATCCCATGAAAATTGAATAAATAAATAAACAAAACCTTAAAAATAATAAGAAAAATATATCAACCCAATAAATAAATGGGTTGCTGGTACTGTAGTGAAAAGAAAATGTTTTTCTGCTTTCAAAGAATTGCTACTAAACCCAAAAATGCTCTATTTCTTAGTAACATGGTTTTTAAAATAATACACTCTTGCTAAATAAAGTGATTGTTACATAATAAGAATATGCTTAAATAACCAAGATTGTCCCTTTTATTTTGCACTGAGAAGCAATTATTCAGTCATGATGAATATTTTCCAAGAATGACTGTGGTCCAAAATGACTGTGATCTTTCTGCAGCATCGTTCTATTAATCCATTCACTGTTTTAAAATAAAAATAATTGCTATATTTTCAGAGCAGTAGGGCATGGAGAGCTTCAAAGAACACATAGGATGGTGTCTTCTATCTGTCTTGCCCATAGTTCTGCTGGGAGGCTATGGGCAATTCAATCCTTCACTCACTCCTTGGAGCAACCTCCATGTGAAGTAAAGTTACTATGCTTCAAGAATATTTCTCACATAAATGCAGTGAAGTTTAGTAACTCCTGCCTAGGATGAGCTGCAGGTTCAGGATGAGGTGTACCAGTGAACCCAACATTAATTGACCATCAATCATGCTCTCTGAACATAAGCAAGAGCTATCTTCCTTTTAAGTAGAGCACATTTAGTAGAGAAGAGTATAACAATTATTAAATGTTAAGTTGGCAGCATTCAGAATAATCTGCTCTAGGTTTTTATACTCAAAATATTTGAGAACTATGGGTTTGATGAAGGAAAAAACCAATAGCGTAACTTTTAGGTGGGTATTAAAGTGTCTTAAAGAGGAGAAAGGCAATTGAGCTAGCAATACCAAACAACTGGGGCAAACCAACCCCCCTCATGGTAGAAGCCAGTCAGTATAATTGTCCAGTGGCAGGGTAGAAGTATGGTAACATTTGCTCCCTGCAGCTGCAGCAATGAGCACTGAGGTGTTGCAACAGAGGGGCAGCCTCCTGGTTCTGCAGCAGGGTCCAGGGAGGAAAAGATCTCTTCCTCACACCCTCAGCACCCCATGTGGTTCCCAGTCCCCAGGAGCTGCTGAAACCTCTGCTCATGGAGTATTTTATCTCAGGAGATGCATTTCGTCTGAAAGGAACAGCGCTCTCGCTCCAAGGCAGAGGCCAACTATGCTTCAAAGAGGCTCCTGGCCCATGAACTCTGAAACAAAAGGTCAGCCAGAGGTCTCTTTATTTCCAGAGTAAGATGAGCCATCCTAGGGGTGAATAAACCTGACTAGCTGAAACAAAGCTCATTAGGATGCCCATACCCATTTTTGTTCAGGAAAGTAAACCTGATCTGTTGGAAACAATATCTCGGGCTTTTATACAGTAATTATAGAGAACTAAGATCGGTATTTTTAAATGAAAGTGATGACAATGCTTTATGAAATGAGTAGCAACAGAGCTGATTTAGATCCTTTATACTGTTAATGAAATGTGAATAAGTAGGAGTCTCATTATCTGCACTTTAGTGTATGCCTTAGATTGTTCATTATCCTACCACTTAGTGAATTGGTATCTGTGCATATGAGTGATCCTAATGGTTTTTACACAGAAAGTTTCCAGCTTTGTTTAGAAAGTGATGTTTTAATGATTTTATTTTGGTTTAAGCATAATATCTGTGTACTATCTGTATACAATGCCTAATGGTTTGCAGCTTCAAAGAAAACTTGTTTCAATAAAAACTAGATATTTTCTGACAGGAAAAAATCCTGCAATCTGTTCAAACCCTTTTACTATGCAATAATTATCATTTTCCAAACATTCACTTGGAAAATCAGACTTTTAAACATTTTGAATCTCTTGTATTCATATTGCAGAGAAAGGAGAACAGAGACAGTAACCTCTTGACCACCTCTGTTGCAAAGAAAAGACCAGAAAAAAAGAGAAAAATTTATCAGAGGATGAACCCTGTGCCATGGGTTATTGCAGGAGGCAGCCTCCTATTCTGTAGGCCATAGTTCAGCATCTTGCTTTTCCTGCCTCCTGTACTCTTCACATTGGTTCCTCCTGAAGTTCTGTCAGCTGCCACTGACAGGACTTTCCATCCCAGGGAGGAGATGGCACAGATGAGTGTGTGTTGGGGAGGCTAACCCCCTTGTCAACACACCTAATAAAATTAATAATAATAATTTATTTTTTTTTCCCCAAAGCTCGAAGCAGCCCTGGCAGAACTTCTTCCAAGTGTGACAGGACTGGACTTAAATACATTTCCTTCATAGTTAATGTGATGCCTCATAGTTTAATTAGATTTGCTGGATGTCTCTCTGCCATCTGCTCCCTTCCAAGAGCCAGCACCTGTCAGCATAAGCTCCAACACTAACTCTCCAATGACTGGCAGAATATATTTCCTCCTAAGAGGACTTATATTGTTTCCTAAGAAACCATCACCTGGGGGTGTCATCCACAGCAGAAAATAAGCACCCTAACTTTGATATTTTAGTTGGATTCTCCTTGCTGTACAGTATCAGACAAGTGGGAAAAATGATAGGAGAGAGTAAAGACAAATATTTTGAGGCTCAAGGAAAATGCTAGAAATTAAAAGAATAAAACACTCTTAGGAATAAAACACATCCCTGTCTGTATTTAATAGGACTCCATCTCTTCAAATGCTTTGCTCACAGCACAGGCAGGCGGCTGGAAGAGCCAGCATGCACAGTACCACTTTACCTCCCAAATGACCCCTCCACTTGGAGGGATTCTCCTCACCCACATTTAACTCATGGTTAGGATTTGGGCAGCAGTGCTGCTGGGACAGGTGTCTGGAGTCTGGCACTGTGGGCTGTCTCCACATCAGATCACATGGCACAGGTCCCTGCTGAGGGCCTCTCCTACCATTAATGTCTCCAAAGCCTTGAGGGCATTTCTGCATTTCACATCTGCTGGCAAACAGACCTGTCCAGCTGGGCCTTCTCACTCGAGTCCCCAGGCAAGCTGGGCCACCAGTGTATTTCTATCAGACCTCAAATGTGACAGCAGTAATTTAATTTCTGCAAAGCCAGTGATGTGATGCACTACCAAAATCACACATGGCACATTAGCTGAGTCAGCCAGCCACCAAACACACACATCTCTAAACACGACACCTTTTCTTTCCTCCCCGCCACCTGCCTGCTTTTTTTTTTTTTCCCCATAGTTTCTATGTCTTCCATATCTATATCCCTCTAAGCTTTCAGATGTCAGGAAAGCTAATTGTTTGAAGGATTGCATGAAGGGAGGATGTTTGCTTAACACCAAAAACTAATTTGGAACCAGGAGGCAATAACACTCATTTTAAGACAACAGATGACTTCCAGTTTGCATTTGTTGGCTGCAAACAAACCATTCATCTAAAATTCACTGGAGCCAGGATTTCTCAGGTGAAATCCTGGCCCCACCAAAATCAGTGAGCATTTTGCCACTGACTACACATTCAACATTTCTTGTGCAGAAGACCTGGAAACTACCAATGTTTTCACACACAACACACACACCAAAGAAAAAAATTAGAGCAAAGGAAAAAAATAATTTAAGTTCTACTATACCATGCTTTATCTTCAGATAAAACTTAAGAAAGGCTCAGCCAGCACTGAGAGATCATGGTGATAGCTAGTGTTCTAATGAAATATCACCTTGGAGATCATCCCTCACAGTCAAAAAGAGCCAACAGATACCAATTTCTCAAAATGCAGTACCTAGATGAAACTCTGAACAACACTGGAAGGTTAAATGACATAATCTAGGAATTTGATCCGTGTTTGCTGGTACCTCAAGAGAATTTTTATTCCTTCTTCATATAGCATCAAACCACTTCATCTTTCATGCCTTTGAAAAAAGAGCATTATTGTGCCTCTAGCTTTTTGTATCACTTGAGTTTTATGATTCTTTTTCTTTAATATTTCAGTGTTTCTACAAAACATTTGTTTAACCCACATTTTTAAATTTGTATAGCAAGCGTCATTTCATCTCTGTTCATCTGATAGATCACTGCTATGTGAGGGGGCTGCAAGCTGAAAAGTTAAACTTTCTAGATTTTCTAAAAATTAAAGAAATTAAACAAACATCATTTTCCCCCCACATCAAATATGTGCTTTCTTGGAAAAGTCAATAAAACCACACAGCTCTATCTTGGTGAATGTTCTTGCATTCTCAACAGAGTTGAATTCAGGTTTGTTATATGTCAATGCATTTTTGAGCACTAATCCAAGCTTGGAGGTATATTGGGACAAAGCAAAACTCTGACCTTTCCAGAATGCTTAAAGCACTGGCCTAATTTTATAAAAGAGAATAGGAAATGTGCCTTCAGCTTCAGCAAGTGATGAGTTATATCAACAGTTGCCATGAGTGATTATGAATATACACAGGTGTTCCAAGGTACCCATCAGGTTTTCAAAGGCTCTAGGAGTCTAAATGCCTCTGAAGTTGGTGTAGGAATGGAAACAGGGCATTTC
This sequence comes from Pycnonotus jocosus, assembly GCA_013400435.1. Classification (NCBI taxonomy): domain Eukaryota; kingdom Metazoa; phylum Chordata; class Aves; order Passeriformes; family Pycnonotidae; genus Pycnonotus; species Pycnonotus jocosus. The sequence continues at coordinate 170,215 of VWYP01031419.1, forward strand.
CTAAAAGACACAGCAGACACCTGAAAGCAGCTGGTTTTCCAAACACTCAGATGGAAAATCAGAATTTTGTTCTTGGAAACTCTTCTCCAGGATTATGATCTCCAGTTGTCACTGAAGTTCCTGCAGAGATCCTCAGGATTCTTCCTTCATCATGTCAACGAGAACCTTGCAGACAAGCCTTGCATTTTTGGAAGCCACTATCTTTTGAAAAATTAATGACATATCTTTTCAATCAATTCTGTGATGAGTATATGTCATTTGCTGTTTTATTCTTTTGAAATACAATTTGAGCATATGTCCAGACATATTTTTGTTCCATGTTCCATAATGGCTTATCTTCTATTAGTCCATTAGTGTCCTATAGACAGTGGAACATTGGAAACAGTAAATATTAAATAGAGAGGAAATAATTACGTCTAATTCTGTAAATTTTTTACTTGCAGATCACCTGTGTAAGAACTAACCATACAGAGATATTGTAGTTCCCATTGCAGTGCTGTATATCACACTTATAGGAATTTCACTCTCCTTACACCCAGGGAGAAACTAGGGCCTGTACATTCCTCGAGTTACAGGACATTAGGCACAGCTTCCCTTGCAATAACCAGCCTGCAAGGTGTTTACTCACCTCCAGGGTTGGGACATTTCACCTGCAGGGCTGGGATATGTATTTTTACTTGTGACCATGGAGTGTTCATTACACACCTGAGGCTTGTCCTTCTTAGCATTTCTTACCATTCTCCCTAAGCTGATAGGACAAGATAAAAAGATGTCAAGTGGCAGTAGGCTGGTGGAAGGTGTGTATCCAACTCTACACAAATATTAATCCACAAACAGAGATGATTTCCATGAGGGATCAAACTTCCAGCTCTCTCCAGCTACTTCCTAGAGGTTATTGTCAGCATCCAGATCCTGAAACAAGATGCTGAAGCAATTAATGCAGAATTGAATTTTCTCCCTGATCTCCATTTCTGAAAGCTTATTTTACATCACAAAGCCTCCCATATCAGACCTGTGGAGTTGTAAAGATGTACTTGGGCTTATAGCTGCTTTATTATTCACAGACACGTTTTGACTCCATTTAAACCCAGCTGCAGATCTAACAGGTTACACAGTACACTCCATTTGTGAGAAAGAACATTTTTAAACCCATTTTACAATTTCTTCTGCTTTGAGAGTTCAGATACATAGTATTTGATGTCTTCATATATTCAGGCAATTTTACCTGTATCAGTTTGTTGCATTTTACTGGAGAAAAAAAGAAAATCAAATTCCATGGGGGCTGCTACTCCCCAATGTAAATCACAGAATCACAGGAAGGCTTGGGTTAAAAGGGATCTTACAAATCAACATGTTCCAACCCTCCTGCTGTAGTCCAGATGTCCCTCACTAGATCAGGTTGCTCAAAGCCTCATTGATCCTGACCTTGAATGTTTCCGGGGATGGAGTACCACAGCTTTTCTGAAATGGCTCTACTGGCATTTGTTTTTCGTTCAATGAAAACTTCTGCGGCAAAAATAAACCTCAACACTTGTCTCTGAGTCATGAACCAGTTTTCATTAACTGAGAGTTTCAATGGAAAATTTTCAGCCAGCCTTAATCATACCTATCAGCAGGTCTGTAAGGAGCTCCCTGAGAGTTTGTGCCAGACTATCATTTTAATACCAGGAAATTGGCTGAAATGCTAACTAAAAATAGAACAATAAAATGTTCAACCAGAAATGCCATAAGGACTAAACAGAAAGACTATTGCAAAGAAAAATCAAGGCTTAGCAATCTATCTAAAATTCCACCAGCACATTAATAAAATCAGGGCTGAAACAGAACTAGGTGATGATATTTGATTGGAGGACCAGAAACAATTAGAGAAAAACCTTCATTATTTTGCAATTAAAATGACAGCAATAGAAATTTGAATAGAATCACAGAGTCGTTAAGGTTGGAAAAGACCTCCGAGATCATTGATTCCAACCTGAGACTGAACACCATCATGCCAACGAAACCATAGCACTAAGTGCCATGTCAGGCTGTTTCTTGAATACTTCCAGGGATGGTGACTCCACCATCTCCCTGGACAGCCTCTTTCAATGCTTAACAAGTGGGAAAAAAAACCCTGAACATGCTCTGGTGCATCTTGAGGCCATTTTCTCTCCTCCTGTTCCTGGTTGCCTGGGAGAAGAGGCCGACTCCCTCCTTTCAGGTTGCAGGGAGTGATAAGGGCTCCCTCAGACTTTTTTTCTCCAGGATAAACTCACCAGTTGCCTCAGCCACTCCTCATATGACTCAGTCTCTACATCCTTCACCAGCTCTATTGCCCTTCTCTGGACTCACTCCAGCCTCTCAATGTCTTCCTGGCAGTGGAGGGCCCTGAACTGGACACAGGACTGGAGCTGCACCTCAGCAGCACCGAGCACAGGGGGTGATCACCCTGGTCCTGCTGGCCAGGATGCCACTGGCCTTTTTGGCCACCTGGGCACACACTGACTCGTGCTCAGCTGGCTGGTGACCAGCATCCCCAGGTTCTTTCCCACCAGGCAGCTTTCCAGCCACTCTTTCAGCAGCCCATAGTAATGCATGAGGTTGTTGTGACCAAAGTGCAGGAATACAAGGAAAAAGAAGTTTAATACTCTTGTGCAACAGAAAAAAAAAACCTGTCAAAGGTAGGTAAAAATATATTACAGTCAAGGATATGCTCCTGGCCAAATAAATGGCATCTGAGCAGTCCATCCTACAGATTTCAATATAAAGTTCTAGAGATACAGATGCAGATATAGGGATACAAATGCAATATGATGCCACCATGCCACCATCATTCCTCTCCTGGTAGCATTGGTAGCATTTTACTTGTACCACACACTGCAGGTGTGAAAAGAGAAAGGAAATGAAAGATGTGGTGACCAAAAGCAGATTTATTCTTTAAGGAAAGGATTAAGACACAAAATGGAAAATTTACCTTCCTCTGAAACCTGGCACAAAAGAACTGTGTATTAAAGATTAAGAGTTAGTGTTTCTTCAGCCGTGTTCCCACAAGATATCAGGCTCTGTAATGCCAAGGTTGCCATTGATATCACTATTGATTAATAAATAGTGTTATGAAGTCCCATGTAAATAGTGAATAACTGGCAGTTCTGAAAGAGATGTGGACATTTTAGGTAACAGGGTTTTTTTCTTAATTAAATAGCAGCTAGCTGAACATTTGAACTTCAGCTTAGATTTTTCTCCCCTGCTTCACTTCTTTGTGTTTTGTTAAGCAAGCATATCCCAATAGCTGGTGTAAGCAAGAAAGGAGGAAACTTCAAATAAAACACGAATTAAAACTGAGACTGGTCCAGAGTCCAGGCTCATCTGGTCAAAAGTCAAAGAAAGAAAGAAAGGGATAACTATTAAACAATAAGAGAAACACCGGATTATTTCAGAAAAGCCTTCTAAAGATAGCAGCTCCAAGTCTCTAGGAATAAATTTGTCTCACTGGCAAGAACAGATTTGTCTCATAACAGCAACTACAAGTTTCACTGCTCAACATCATCATGTAAAAGCTCTGAAAATGTTCTTCAGACATGAACTGAGCAGCAGACTTCTGTGATATGATGGAGAATTGGGCTTGTCATCTTATCAAGAGAAGCTGAACATAAAATTTGCCTGATGCCAGAGGAACGCTGTAGGAGAAGTAGGGCCAGAGCCAAGGCTCTTCCCTCTTTACAAAAAGTGACCTTTGCAGGTTACAAGATGAAACCAGCAGTGGAGTCTGAGACCTTGAGGACCTCAGGTGATTGGACTGATCTGGGTATGACCTGGCATGGCCCATGCTCTGGTGCTTCCCTGGTTTCTACAAGCAAACAAATGTGCTGGGGCTAGTGAATACAGTGACTAAATGTGAATGCAGGCATCCTGACTGTTTTTTCTGCAATATGTGTCTATTTTTTCCATAAAAATTATTGCAAGCGAGATGGTGCTGGCATGAAAGTTATCCAGTGGTTATCAAACTCAGACTCTCATATGCACACTCATACAAGCAAAAAACATGTATATACCACAGCTTACACCAGAGGTGTCAGTCACAGACATTCAGCCAGGAGCAGAAACAAAGCTGTGTGATTTAGGTGAACCTCCACAAGCACCATGAATAAATAAAGAACAGCCAAAGCTCAACATCATTAATGCAAAGGACTAGGTCCTAACCAGCTAAAGGTACAAATTCCTGCTTTTGTGGATAGCAAATTTTTAAAGGTAATTCACATCTTAGTGAAAGAGAATGTCTAGTCTAGATGAGCTAAATCTGTATGGCTGCAGCAGCAGTAGCAGCATAACAGCAATTCATATCAACTGAGAATTGGGTCTAAACCTGTAAAAAATTAAAATAAATGGATGAATTGCCTACTGCTAATTGTTTGTTTAGCTCTGTTTAGGAACAAAATGGTAATGAAAAAACCCCCAAATTATTGTCAGTGAGTTCTGGGTTGCCCAAGGTAACAAACATTCTGCTCAGCTTGTTACTTAAGTATATAAGGCAAAGTTAAGCACAGAGTAAATTAATCCAAATGAAAAGATTTTAGTAATACCACAAGAAGAGGCTAGCAATGAAAATTCCCAGATAAATATATTGTGTTAGCTATCTTCAATATACCATCCAATCTCTACCTACAATCTTAACAGAAACATGATCCTGTTGGTTTTATCTTACTGTAGCTAGAAAAGATGAGCCTTTGGCTGGTGATTTAAGACTGGCCTTCACTAATTGCTTGATGACAGCTGTCTCAGTACCTCATCTTTTCTCATTGAGGAAGAGATACAACAGAAAACTGGGTTTCAGTGAAAGAGAATCAAGCTGCAAAATAGATCTTTTTTGAGGACTCTGAGTGTAAGGCACATATTGTAAAAGTTCCCAGCCCCTTCCAGGACTACTGGTGCTGTGGTGACATAAATACAGAGAGCTGCCTAGCATTTTTTACATTATTGACATATCAGACACACAATTATTTTGGTTATAAAAAGAAATCAACAAGATTTTGGTTTTCAAAAGCTGCAAATAGAAACATTCTTCACTGCACAGGAAAAGATTAAGATCTTTGGACAAAAAAAAAAAAAAGCCATGAACATTTTCAAGGGGTATTTTTACATTTGCCATTAAATCCTTTCTCCAAATTGAGTTGCCTTTGAAAAAATGTCAAGGGAATATTTTTTACTCTATCCTGTATGCAGAAGAATCATGTACTAAAGAACTGACTCTTTGAATAGGCCCTGAGCATGATCCTATCAGACAGGATTTTTTTCATATAGCTGTGGAAGAACTCTTCAAGTGAGAAAACCCTGAAAAATGTGGATTCAGTTCTAAAAGAGGGTTCTTACTAACCCTGTGGCTCACTGGTACTGCTCAGCTCTTGCAGACAGGTCACAGGAGTGTGAAAGCCTAGCAAATGTAGCAGTGGGAATGCAAACTGGGCTCTTGGCCAGGGCCAGCTCAGAGCTCCTTGCAGAAGCAGGAAAAACTGAGCTCTGCAGCCCTAGGAAAAAGAGGGTAAGCAGGAGAATGCACTCTTCCCTCTGTAGGAAAAGGAGCAAAGAGGGGATAGCAAAGGTAGATGTTAAGTAGAAGTGTCCTGGAAAGGTAGGATCTGGCTTGTGCTGTAAACAGGAGTGGTACAGCTGGGGATCAACCACAGGGACAACTTTGGCTCATATTTATCTACTGCTCCATGCCCAATCTTCAGCCTTCTTCATCAGGGCTCCACTACAGTAGGTGGAAAATCCATAGCTTGTGGTGCCTCCCTCTCCTGTACCAACAGCTGACAATACCTCTGGGATTTCAAAATATTTGGGAAAACATGGAAAAATATATTAATCTTTCCCTCACTGCCAGCTGCAGTAGCATGAAGTATTGCTACTTGACAAAACTACTTGACAAAAAATGTCACACAGTTATCTTTACTGTTCAGTTAGATTATCCTAGAGAAGCGTGAAGGGCTAGAACAATTTTAGGATGAATCAAATAACTTCATCCTCAAAAGCTCAATAAATACAACCCCAAAAGCTTCCCTCTTAGTTTATTTGCTAGAGAATGCCATTATGGCACATTTGCTGTGGTTTAACTCCACCATGCTGGGCATTTCAACTTTACCTTGCAGGAGATCAAAGTTAGACAAGGGGTTGTGATGGAATGACAAGTTTAAGACTTGAAAATTAATTTAATCCAGGTCTCCAGCCTTGTTAGTTCGTTCGTGATGTCTTGACCTCCTGCAGCCATGGCACAATGCTCAGAGCCACCATGGCCAATTGAAAGGGTTCAGCTCATTAAGAATTTTCATTTCTTGTCAGAGCTCTTTCAAGAGGGTGTATTTTTGCTTTAATTAATTCATTGCACATGATATCACGGTGGTTTTATGAATATGGATTTACCTTCTAATTACTGTAGCAGTTAGAGAGAGGGAGACAGAAAAGGCAGAGACTTTTAAGGGTGCTACAATGCAGTTCTACACCTTCTGCAAAAGCCAGTTCTTTTGTTATAAATATTTCACAGTGGTTTGTTTACTCACAGATGATGCTCTTCTCAGTGCAAGCACTCCCCAGCTCAAATAGTTTTCAAGAGGTGGTTTATTGATGATCACATTATGGAGATATAAGGATAACAGAAAGGTTGTTGACTTCTATATGAGACTCAAAGAAAGATGGAAAGAAGGTGGGAGTAAATGCTTAACATGGGAAACATTCAGGACTTCAGCTATTGGTGCCTAGTGTAAGCACCATGGTAACTTCTCTTCATTGATTAGGTAAGGGTCTGGTAGTTCTGCAACTAAAATATCTGAATGGCTCATTGAACTCAAAACTTCACTGACCTACCAGCTCTGGTGGCTCAGCCAGGATCTAAGAGGACTTGAATGTGGCTCTTGATTTTTCTGAGTAGCGAAGGGAATAATTCAGGAGTGCATGTGGTGCTGGCACTCAGAGACAGGAAGGACAACCTCTGCTTTCCTATTTGTACACAAAGGATATTAGGAAATTCTCGGTGTGGCCAGAAGGTTTGAAGTCTCTGTGGGCTCCCATGGAAGAGCTGGCCACCTGCTAATTCTCATTGTTCTATGTGTAAGTAAGGAAAAGGCAGAACATCCTAGCTTCTTAACAAATAAACAAGCAACCAACTGAAGCTTGGGCTATTAAATAAATTGATAGCATTGTACCAAACCATAAGGCTCCTTTTTCTCAGTGCACCAGCATTTTAGAGCCTCCTTATATTTGCACTAGACAAATACTTAAAATATCTCAGCAATTATTTCATGTTGGCACAATAATAGCTTAACTAGAATGGATCTTCTTATACATGAGAATAGAGTGAATGATTGTCTTACTAAGAAAAGCCTAACCCTTAAGAGGGTTCGTGTTCTTCTTCTAATGACTCACTTTAGGAGAGGTAGATAGGCAGGAAGGATGATTCATCGTGGGACACCTACTGTACACTATTCTGGAATACATTTTTCTTCATCTCTCTCCCACTCTACCTATCAGAAAGGAATAAACAAAACCATAAGAGCTTAGGGATTGAAAGAGAAGGGGAAATTGGCTAAAAGTCAATGCTGGCAATGGGGTGCCTTTACAAATGAGTAAAAGGGTGGTGACGGCAGCACAGTGATGTATTGGCTTCACAGGCCAGATTGACCCTAGCACATATAACCAATAAATCTGTAAGCCTCAAGATACAATACTGAGTCAAAAGTTCAGCTACTTTCTCAGGCTTTGCCTCCAAGCTTTTGCAAACTGCAACTTGTATTCCAAGCCCTGTTTCCTCTAAGAGCCCAGGAGTCAAATTTCAGGGAAAACAACAACAGATAGCAATTCAGTCATGGGCTTGATATAGCAAAAGGAAAATGACACTGTTACAGTGTTATGATTTTCTGAAAGTCACCTTTGAAAAGAGGTCAAGAGAACCATCTCAATAATATACTTTGATGTCACAGAAAATTTGCTAGAGATTCAGCCATGCATTAAGTGTCATTCAGCCACTAGCAAGCCCGGTACATTCCTGGTATTGACTATTATCCTCTCCTGATCATAGAAAAAACAGTTGGTTCCAACACCTCTGGCATGGGAAGGGATGCCATTTACTAGATCAGGTTACTCAGGGCCTCATTCAACCCAGCCTTGAACACTAACAGATATTTCTTCTGGGAACCAGTGGTACAGCCAGAAGGAATCCAAGGAGTATCAAAAAGGGGTTACAGTGTGGTGTGGTCGGCATGCTGGAGAGATGGGATGTCATCCAAAGGGACCTGGAGAGACTGAAGGAGTGGTCCCATGCAAACTTCATGAAATTCAACAGAGAAAAATGCAAAGTCCTGCACCTTGGTGAGAGCAATCTCAAGCACAGACACAGGCTCAGTGGGAATGGATTGAGAACAAACCTCAGGAGAAGGTTTGGGAATATTGGTTGGTGAGAAACTCAGCATGACCCAGCCATGAGCCATTGCAGCCCAGAAAGCCAAACGTGTCCTGGGCTGCATCCAAAGCTCCATGGGCAGCAGGGGAGGGAGGGGATTCTGCCCCTCTGCTCTGCTCTGGTGAAACCTCACCTTCAGGACTGCATCAGCTCTGGGGTCCCAGCACAGGAAAGACATGGACCTGTTGGAGTGAGTCCAGAGGAGGCCACAAAGATGCTCAGAGGGGTGGAGCACCTCTGCCATGAGGACAGGCTGACAGAGATGGAGCTGTTTAGCCTGCAGAAGTGGAGGCTCCCAGGAGTCCTTAGAGCACCTTCCAGTGCTGGAAGGTGACTACAAGAGAGGGATTTTTTACAAGACCATGAAGTGATAGGTCAAGAGGGAATGGGTTTAAACTGCAAGAAAGTAGGTTTAGGTTGGATAATAAGGAAGAAATTCTTGACTGTGAGGATGATGAGGTATTGGAACAGGTTGCCCAGGTGTGGGCACTTCATCTCTGGAATTGTTTGAGATCAGTCTGGAATGGACTTTGAGCAATCTAATCTAGTAGAAGGTGTTCTGGCTCACAGCACAGGGATTTGGAACTAAAGGATCTTTAAGGTCCCTTCCAGCATGAACTGTTCTGTGATTGATTCAAGCAAGATGTGTTCCAGTCTGAACAGTGACACAGGAAAATGAATTCTAAGGTGGTGTTCACATACCCAGGCCATAGATGCTCAAGTAATTTTTAACAATGGCTATAAAAAGAAAAAATTATTGTGTAAAAGCCAAGGGCATTTACGAGTAAAGATGATTGCTGAAGCCTATTCAGGGATTATGCAGCTGCAGTTGGCTTAAACATGCACTTAGAAACACTAAGTGGTGATTTAACAGGACTGATAACCCTGACAACCCTACATGGTGAGTGACTGAATACATCTGCAACTGCAAGTGCTGAAGGTGTCAGGATAGGATTCATGGGCTGGAACTTAAGCAGAAAGCTGCATTAAGAGAGGGAGGGCATTTGCAAGATTGCCATGGGATCATTTATGACCACATTTAGTGACAATTTAGTTCTCTAGCTCATCAGAAATGCACAAGCTGCAGCAAAACATTCCACCCTATTAAAGCACAATGTCTGTGCTGAAAGATTTGCCTGCTGAAAAAACCTTTCTACATCCTATGACACTCCAGATTCACTTCTGTCCTCTGAACTCAGGCCCAACACAGATACGTATCCTATGGCAACAAACCTGCAGTGACAGGGAGTGATCAAAATAAATGGAAGTCAAGGGAGAAAATTATATGTAAAATATAAACATTTCTGTGTGCTGGAAGTTTGCATGTCCTCAGTTAGGTCTAGCAACTTCATTCAGCCACTCTGTATCTGTGAATATTGCAGGTGACTTTAAATCAGCAGGAGTTTGTAGGAACAAACATTTTTAAAAATATGACTGCTATTCCATTGCTTCCCTTGGAGGCCTGCTATCCAGGGATGTAATAATAATAATGATAACAGTGTGATAGCCTTGTGTCAGTTGAGTAAAAGAGACCGTGTGGAATTTAAATTCTCTTCAGGTGGGTAACTAATCAGTTTGGGCTTCTTACAGAACCAAGTCCTTGAAGAGTGTAGCAGGCTTACAAATACAAATATAGCTGAAATTTTCCCACAAGAATGAGTTAGCTGTTACTGGGCAACTTCAGAAATCCAGACTCTGCAGCTTGCCTTACTGAATATGTTCTTCCAGCTCTGGTGGTACCACTGAGGGCATGGACCAAATCCCCACCCTCAACACAGACTGTTCCTGAGTTAAGGATTACGAGATAGAGCACATTCTCGTGATTATGCATCTCCAGCAGTCTGGGGTGGTTTTTCAAAGGAGCATTTGTTTGGTGAACACAGAAACTCTGTTCAGTAGTGACAGTGATGACAACATAAATATCTGCAAGAAACCAATCTGTAGCTTCTGAAAGACAACAGATTTACCAGGCAACTCCAGCTGATTATCCTAGGACTTTTTCCAGACAGGCACGTGCCTGGCAGCAGCAGGATGGGTTTCCCTTTTTTTGCTTATCCATGACAACTGTCTACAACCTCTGTCCAAGCACCAATTCCTGAGTTCAGTATTTATGACCACAGCACTCATAAAAGGCCATGCTTTAAGAAAGGCTGCCATAATTCAGGTTTTTTATTTGGATTCAGGATCAAAGTTCATACAGACAGCTTCTATACCAAGAAACCAAGCAACACAGGCAGACACTGGGAGTCAATGGTCTGTACTCTCAAACTGCTAGAGGAGCCCTGACAGTCTGTGCAAATGCTATAGCATCTACCAAAACCCTTCCCAAGCACAGAGAATTGTTAGCATAGATCAGATTTTGCCCCCAGCAGGCACTCTGGATGTGGCCTTCCTATTTTGAAGGCTGAATTTTGACAGTTGATCTCAGTGCTCAAATGCAGTTTAATATGTGTTTCATTTAATTTCTCTAGAGTGGAGTCCAGAACATCACAGTGAGATTTAGGGTTTGTGAGAGACCAGCAGAACACATTGAGCACTGTGCTCTCATTTGGCTTGCTAGGATCCTGAAGGATATTGTTTAGCACAACTATCAGTTGAGCTAGGGATTTCTAACCTCAGTATGACCAGGAGTCTCAGGTTGCCAAAGGCTCAGAGCCTTGGTCTGGTGCTGGACCTACACATGCCCCAGTCCCAGTGACTCTTTTCATCCATCTCTGATTGTCCAGGAATGGGAGGTTTCTCCTTTTCCCTTGTCACTCCATGCAAGAGCTAGGCTTCTGCTGGTCTGGCAGCACACCTGAGAGCCAAGGCAGGATGATGATAGCACTGAGCATGCACCTTCCTGTCACCAGCCAAGGAAACCCAAATACATCAACCTCAGTGACAGCTCTGGTTTTCTGCAGCACAGAAATGAGACATTGCTGATTGATAATCCCCTTGGCAGAGTGAGGCTGGATTAGCAAAGCAGGACGGGCTTTCCGACAACCTTCACCAAGCCACAGGGCACCTTGCCAGGAAAGATATGGCAGAGCATAAAGCATAACTGTGTTAAACAGTGCCTTGGACTCTCATTCAGGTTCTCCACTCTGGGGACTGGCTTGGCTTAGCAGGAGGATTGAGAAGGTTAAAAAATCCTGTCCTGTCCTGGACCAGATGTTTGTGTCCTCCTTACCCGCTGTGAGAGCTGTCCTGTGTCATGGAAGAGCTGCTGTGCTTCATCTCCATCTGTCCAGAGGCAGGCTTCCCACTGCCAGGAAATGATGCCATCAGGAAGCATTCACTATCTGCACTGCCCATGGGTGGATTTGATGGATCTGGGCCAGACACACACGTGGTTTTCGGGCTCCATATCCACAGAAGACTGCAATAAAAAGAATGGAGCTGTCACGAATGGAGAAGGTTGTAAAAGTGGTTGTGTCATCCTGCTCTCCCCTGAAAGGTGGAAGTGAGATGCTGGCAATTTGGGATCACTTGTGGGAGTAGGTTTGATCACAAAACTTTGTATTTGTGACATTTCTGTAAATGTCATTCTACTAAGGTATATACTCTGCACTTGAGTCAGACTCTTTCCTTCTGATATCTGAAGTGTTAATTATTAATCACCAAAACACAATTACTGGAACTCAGCTCCCAGAGGAGATAGAGGTTTAGCTTACATTGGTATCCTCCAATAACGTAAATCCTTACACTAATTCTTTTCTTTAACAACAATCACATTTGACCAAAGACACAAGCCATGGCTGCACATGTGAGTACATGTGCATGTAATTTGTGAGATTTGATTAACTGTGTGTCCACAGTCTGTGTATAAACTTCTCATAGTATCAGAATAAACAGTCCTTTTTGATGGCTGGCTCCACACTATCTTTGTTTGTTCTGTATCTGCCACAGGATATCTGGCTCTTAACACTGATTGAACCTATTAGTCTCCTCCGTAAAAAGTAACATGTGAACTGCAAGGTATTGCCATGGACCCCCAACCTAACTTCCTTATCTACAGTCCTTTGTCCTCTGTCTACAGTCTCCAGTTAATAGTAGGTCCCCCTTTCTAAAGAAAGAGCCCGCTAATTCCATTCCACAAAAGCAAACAGTCTGCAGCATTATTTGGTTCTCACTTAACACTGACTTTTCTGCTAAAGACTGTATTCACCCAAAACCAAAAGATATTTGCAGTGACACCAGGCAGACTTCTGAAATAAGGCAGCTTTCAGGTAGAGTATTGTGGTTTGGGTTCTGGTGTTGGAATTACACAGGAAAATACGCACACAAGCTCATGCCTGCCATGTCTCTCATGTCTCAGGTCTCCAGGAGGGTTGTAGTCATCTCAGCAGTGTGTAACTGAGTTCATATCAGTCTGGGTGCCTTGACTGCCCATCATTAAAAGCTCATATCTAACCACAGGTCTTCCATCATTTCAATGAGATAACTGTGTTCACCTGTTGACAACTCTTGATATTCCTTCCATGCCAATAGGGATAGGAATAACATATAGCTTTTATTTCCTAGTCCCAGAAATGTGATTAATCTTCCTGTCCTAAAAGATCACAGCACTGAAATCAGTAGGGAAATGGTCATGCTTTTCATAAAAATAAATTTCCCGTAACTCTCACAATCATATTTAAGTTTGGGCTGATCTTGTCTTCCTGGAAGTCCCCTCCTCAGGATGGCAGTGAAGTCTCTTCCAGGCTGCTAGCTCAGGTGTACCACAGTGATAAAGGTCCCATCCTCAGATGTGCTGACAGCCCCACACGAGGCAGTATTTCCTTATATTGCCTGTTCTTTGATGAGTCTCAAACTGCTTCCCAGAAAAAGATAACAGAATGGGATTACGACTCTCTTCAGAAAGAAAAGCAGAGCAATAACGCAGAAAGTGCCTGTCCTCCGCCTGGCTAAAATCAAAGGAACTTGACCACGTGTTCACCTACACGTGGCTGCAGATTAAACAGGGAAGGCAAGAGTATTTTCTTTCACCACTCCCTTCCTGAGTATCTCGGCAGGGTCAACACAGTGCACAAAAATAAACTGAGGTGGGTGTGAGGTTAATTCAACTCTCCATTAGTTGAAGTCATTTGTGAGCTGCTGAATAACCCATCTAAGTGTCCTTGTCATGACTTCCAGTGCACAAGCAGACAAGCACACACTGCTGTTGTTCCAGTTTAATCTGCTGCCACATATGTGCCAACACTGCCATTTAGTGTGCTGGGCCTGTTGCAACAGCTTGGACGTAAAAGACACAACACTAATTGCAAACAATGATCCTACACAGAGGCAGACACACACCACTACCTGTTGTAAGCCCCTATCAGCACAAGATGTTGGAAAGTGGCAGAAGTGGGGCTACCTTTTACAGAAAGTAATAGTGAAGGGTGAAGATGGCAAGAGCTCCTGGAAATATGAAGATCTGAAATCTTAGTGAGTTCCTGTGAAAAACAAACAAACAAACAAAAAACTCCCAAACAAAACAAAAAACCACCCACAAAAAAAAAAATCAGTTTTGTTTGCAAATAGAAAACTATCATCCAAACTTCAAAAATCCAACTGGGATTAACCTTGTGATTGAATTCCTGGTCTTACTGGAGCTCAATAACCAGATGAAACAGTAGTTGTTAGTCATCTTAACCTTTTCTGTAGAGAGTCAGTTTATTCTTAGCAAGTATTTTAAGCAAACCTTTGATCTACTGGTATCCTTGAAGCTGCTCACATGGTTTGATCTATGGCCTTGATCTGCAAAGACAGCTGAGACTTACTCTGCTCAATAAAGAAAACCCCCCAACCAGTTTAGCTGCTTCCTTGCTCAGCTGGCCTTGCAAATGCTTATGCTTCAGAGCAGGATCTGGGAGGTTTTATTTGTAACATTGCTCCAAGGTTTGTCATGGGTCTGCCTCCCCACCTATTCCCATTTTCAGAGGAGATTTACACCCTTAGGAGCTGACACCTTTTAGAATTTTCACAACAGGCCTCAATGGCAGTCTGAAAACTGCAGTGCTGGGCAGAGGTATCAGCAAGCTCTGAACAAATCTGCTGTTGTACCGAAGGCTGCCCAGACATGGCCATGGGAAGCTGATGTGGGATGTTCTGTCTTGCTCCTTCAAAACACATGATGGTGTGTCCTCCATGCCAGGTCTGATATCACTGGCAGTACTTTGCTGACCCTTGCAGATGTGCTGCCCTTCACTCACCACAAGCTGTCCCTGCAAGCCACCTTGCCCTTCTCGTGTCTGTATTTAACCAACCTGTCAATCCTCCCCCTGCTCATCCTGCTCAGAAATGTGCTGCCACACCACTGAGGAGATGGCACAGGATGTCCCCCACCAGGTGCCAGTGATGCAAACATCAGCCAGCACTGAGCTGGTCCCTGGGCATTGCCATGATCTGAACAAATACTTCAGGTAGCCCTTGGAGAGATGGGAACCACATCTTGTTTTGGCACTATACAAAGCTCAGAGCCCATCCCAACAAGTTGAGAGACTTGATTAGGGTCCAGCATGGTGCTTGATGAAATTGATGCTGGATGCAACAGCAGAGAAAGAGCGAGAAGAGACATGAGGAGAAAGTGAGAGAACATGCATTTCCATAGGTCAGCTCTCCTCAGAGACATTAGGAGTCCATTGTAAGAGATATAAAAATAAATGTCAGATGGCTCTCTCTTGATTAATCAGGCTTGGCTTTGCTGTAGTGACGTCTCCTTCAAATAACACTTTTCCCATTCGAAAGTCAAGGAAAAAGCCGGAGAGCATCTGACTCCTGAACAAGCAATACTGAAAGCAATTCAGGCTTATTTCTGTGGACATGCTTCCCCTATTATTTTAGCACAGTTGTGTAATCCCTGAGTAATTAAAACATCTCCTCAAAGCTGCCACTCTCATGCCTTCTGATCTGTGTCAATGCTGATCTGTTCAGCTGTGTAGGAATATTAAAAGCGCCTGATACAGCTAAGTCTCTTCAGCTTTTATCCAAATGGTGTCTTCAACATCAGCATCAGCTGAAGAGGACAAATTCTTTTTTAATGTAATTTCAGATTAACTGTTCCTTTGAATGCAGTTTTAGTCTATTTACACCAGTCTGATGGGTATCAGCATTAAATAGCAGCAAAGCATTTCAAGAGGACATGAAGACGTTTTTAAATATATCAAGGGATCAGAGGTAGCTGATTAAGAAAACCATTAATAAATTGATTGCATATGGAATTTTCAGTCACTCAAAGCAGCTGAGATCTCTGGAACTTAAAAACACAATTTAACAAGGAAAAAACTGAGTAAAGAAGTGCAGTAAGTGAGGAAATGAAGAACCCTGTGTAAAAGCCACAGAAGGTTATCAGAGTCAACCAAGACAGTTTTTGCATTTTGTGGGGCATTCACTGCTCTGCAGACAGACAGGCTGCTCTGGCTGTCTGCTATGACAACACTGGGGCCAAGGCAGACTTCAAACAGGCAGCTTTGGGCACACATGGGTCAGCACCGTGTGAAAGAGAGAAAAGTAAAAAAAAAAAAAACAACAAAACAGAATCTTGGTTAGAAGAAGCATCCAAAAAGCATCAGGGCAGAAAAGAAGGACAAACAGAAGCAATGTGATTGGATGAGCAATGTGACAGAGCTTTGTGGAGGCAATTGACAGCAATAAGAGCTCCTCCCTCTGCAGCTCCCCTGTGCTTGGGCTAAGATCTCAGGAGATACCAGTGCCATACCCTCCCTACACAGCCATCATTAGAGGCCCCCTCTGTACTCAATACCATGGTTGGTCCTGGATACAGGAGAGAAACCAGAGAAAAATATCAGCAATGGACTGAGAAACTCTTGCAGAGCAGTAGGCACAATAGTGAGACAGTGTCTGACAAGTGACAGTAGGAGAATACCAAACTGCAGGTATATGTAGGATATATACATGCAGGAAAGAAAAAGAATTATTAGAGTAATGTTGAGGTAAAAACATGATTCTGATTTTCTTGGGTTAAAAAAACCCAAGGCACTCATCAGGCTTATTCACGCACATATCTGGGCTTACAGGTGGCATGGGGCACTCTAAAACAAATTACACAAATAGGAGCTCTAGGTATGGGAACTCTCCTACCTCTTTCCTACCAGCACACTCCATGATTTCTCACACTGGGGGATGTGGAGCCAGGTCTTGCTGAGCCCTCTGTGGCTGTCCTGAGGTGAAAGGGCAGAGCAGTGGTGTTGGCACTCAGACTTGCAGCAGCGATGCCTCATGACCAGACTCTGATCCCAAAGCCGTGAACTGTCCAGGTAGGTCTCTTTCAGCTGTCTCAGATCCATCTCTGCTTTGCATTATTAATTGCAGCATCATTTTCAGTACTACCACTAAGCTACTTTTAGTAGCTTATTCTCAATGCCTCTCCCTTGGAAATGAGTTCCTGGCCTGTTAACCCTTTCATTGCTTCTGAAACACAGCAGATATCCTAGAGGCTGTGGAACTTCCTTTAGGCACATGTCATTTTCCAACCTGGAAAAATGTGGAATATGCACCTATAAGTCCTTGATATCCAAGAGGTAGCCCAAAGAGGGACTGAGCAGTGACCACTCCTCTGAGACACCAAGGTCTGAGCTTTCCTGTTGCATTTCTTCATGTAGTTCTGTCACTGAACTTCATGGCAACAGACTGGCTGGGGTGCAGGATCAGACCATCTGCTTGCTGAGGAGAGCTCTTTTGCACAGCACTGACTCTGAGAGCAGAGACACTCATGCCCCAAATAAGAGACTTGGTGTCAGTCTTGGATTACTCCTGTATTATTCCCAGGTGCCCTCACCAACACTGGTCCTGGGGTGATCTCGTTCTTCAGTACCCTCTGGATCTACAATCTCCTGCCTCTACAGCAGAGAGGTTTAGATATGACAAAGATCATACATGTGAAAATACACCTCTCTTGGAAGAAAAAAAAAAGTACAAATATTTATATAAAATTTATAAAGACAAAGTGATCAAGACCTTTTCTCATCACACGAAACACTGCTTTCCACACCATGGGCAGGCTGCCCTGTTCACAGGATACACAGTGGAGCAGGCAGGAGAGAACAGCAGGTGTCCCATGAGCAGGGGGAAGCAGGAAGGCACCAAGCATTTTGTGCAGCCAAGGAATGCCCACTTGTATCCAGGGATCCTGTAGGGAGCAACATGGCTACAAACTGCTGCAGCAGCAGCCCTTGACACCCCCAACCACAGTACCAGCTGCAGTGTGTCCTTGGGTTCACACTGACTCTGGGAAGAAGGACATGCACTGAGCACCAGCAAACTAGTGCTAGGTTTGGGCTGTGTATGTCTCTGGGGGGAATGAGACAGCAAAACTCAATTAGCACAAGCTCTAAACATGGATGCTTTCAGCTCCAGTGGCCCCTGATTCAATTGGTGGCATCTACCCAGGCAACAGCTGTCACCTACCTTTCCTCACAATGAGTTAGGAAAGGTTTGTATGAAAAATCAGGAGAAGCAATTTTCCTTGACAGAAAAGGTCTGGAAAACAAAGAACTTTGTATCTGGTAGGAAGGGGTGTCCTGTTCCAGCTCTTGCTTTCTAGAGCACACATCTGCATTCAGTTTGCTTTCCATACATCAGCCAGGTATAACCCTTTTCCAGGCCCTTAGCATTCTCCTTACACCCTCCTTTTTTCTTACCCTTGATTTTCCAGGAAATGCCAGGGAAGCTGCACACATACTGTCTGTTCCTTTGAGCTAAATGTTTAATAGCTTTCCTATCAAGGAAAACGCTTTTCTCTATCTTGCCTCCTCCTCTATTTTTCCAGCATTTGCATTATCCCTTCTCGATATATTATGACTCACTGTTAACTTGAGACCACGGGCTGCGTCTCCCTCCCCCTTGCCCAGGAACTCCTTACATAAATCATTGGGATTGCTGAACAAAAAACCTCAAAACCACACAAAAAATTAATGTGTGCAGATTTATTGTTGCTTTTGTTTTCTCAATGCACAGACAAATTAATATTATGGAGATTAGGTCCCTTTGCTCAGCTCTCCTGAGCACAGTGCAATATGACAAGAAAATCCCTGTTCTGTGCAGAAAAAAAAAAAAAAAGACTGGATAAACTCTGCTATTGTACAATCACAAGATCCTGAAGAAAGAGGATTATTAAAGTAGAACACAATGTGAAATGTAATCAATACAAAGACAGACTAAGATGACACTGAATTGCAGAGGGACAACATCTCTTCTATATATGATGTGTGGTGGGTAAGCCAGTGAGGGGCTGCTGGAAGCCTAGTGAGTTTAGAAAAATTATGCATGTTTTCCTGGACTCTGAGCTATTCACAATGTCCATTTCACAAGGAGGCAGAGAGAAAGTTGAATAAGTCTATGAGGGTCATCTTCTTTTCAAATCAACTCAAAGCAGAGTCTTCGTCAAGCTGACAGGATCTTATTGCTAGGTGGAATCATTGAGAGTTACAAAAAACATCTGTAACCAGAATCTTCTATAAAAACACATAAAGAGCATCTGAACTACTCCACAGACAGCAGGTATGCCAAAATACTTTGCTGTTTCTCTGACTTCTGTACAAGAGAGGAAATTTAAAAACTGTTTTTCATTAATCTAAATAGTTACAAAGTGAGGGGTCTGTCTAGATAGGTGCATACCTTCAACCTCCTCCAAGCAACAATTTCTGCATAACATAAAGACCTTTGGTAAGTTTTTCAAATGAAGAAGTCTGTGAGAACTGTGGACAAATAACACCTTCAATCCAAAACTTTCTTCCTTCCAAATTTATTTTCTTTTGTAAATGAATGCTACAGACACTTCTACAATTGGAAAGTCAAGTTATATAGCAAAAGCCCAACACAGGCTTATAGAAGGCCTTTAAACCAAGTTCAATCTTCTGTACTCTGTTTAACCCAAGACTGACAAATTATTTATAGTAAATCCACGGGAAAGATTAATCAGTGGGCCATTAATGTACATGAAGGTAGTCAGAGAGTACTGGAAAAGTTCTTAAGTTTGTTGAGGACTTTATCTACCTCTTATACCTCTGAAGAGGCAGATTCAGAGCCAGGCATTTCAGACAATTTAGCTTCTCTGGCCTAAAATGATCACCTAGGTTCTTTCTGCAACAGTAGAGAGAAAATCAGACAATATGAACATCTGCCAGAGACATTTCTGTTAGTATAGGGTGAATTACTCTCATACGTTGATCCTATTTTTTTCAACACACATTCAATTTTCAAGGGAGCCGTGGCACAATGACAAAGGCTGAGGCAGGCTGCTTGATCCCTGCACAGCTGAGGGAATGAGGGCTGTGTGCTGAATAACAGGACAGGCACTCAGGCAATGTAGACCAGCCCTAGGCTCAGTGCAGAGGCAAGCAGTGGCACCAGGCTGCCCTTGAGGAGCTCCAAAAATCTCTCTTCTGGTGCTTGCACTGTGGTCACCACAGGACAGCTCTCAGTTCTTCCTTTAGAGCACACAGGTTCATATCCAAGGCCCACTGTAGCCAGCAGCCCCCCATGTACTCTGGGCTCAGCTGTTCCAGGCTGGTTTTCAGGATGTGACACCTACAACTGTGGTTGCTCCCAGCTCTGAAAGTCTGGCCCTAAATGCAC
Organism: Pycnonotus jocosus; assembly: GCA_013400435.1. Taxonomy (NCBI): domain Eukaryota; kingdom Metazoa; phylum Chordata; class Aves; order Passeriformes; family Pycnonotidae; genus Pycnonotus; species Pycnonotus jocosus. The sequence continues at coordinate 190,202 of VWYP01031419.1, forward strand.
ATCCATTCCCTGATAGATAGGAGTCAAAGAAGTATCTGGGTTCTACTGGCATGTGAGAATGAGCTTCAACACCAATCCATGCAATCACCCCTTTTGAGGCAAGACCACTCCTCAGATTTCTCTCAAGTTACCACAGAAAATCTGGGAGGCTTCACCAAGGAGAGCTTCTCATTCATCTTGGACTTCCAGGCTTCTGGAAGTCACTTCCATCACTTTGTTTTGTTTCTCAGAGCATTATAATATTTTCCCAAGTCATTCATCCGCTTGATCCTCAAAGGTTTTATCAGAGAATTATCAGAGAATTAGCCCAGAATGGCAATTTCCACCTTGAAAGTGCTTTAATGTTCTAATTCTTTGAATACCTTCAAAGCCATTTAGTCACAATGATTCTGGGAGATAGATAAGTAGAAATCCTAATTTATTTGCAAAGAGACTGAGCCCAAGAAGTTCAAGATCAGGTGCTGTCCCTATCCTGGGCATTCCAATATCCCATGTATCAGCCTCCCTGCAGACCTGGAGATCCAGCTCATGCATATGGCCATCAGAGCAGGCTTACCATTGTGTTTGGGGACCCAGACAGGAATTGTCTCCCTTGCTTACCTAAAATTCCATTGGTGTGGACATAAGACACAATATCTGAAGCTTTTTTCCTCAATTTGCCAGTATAAATCCTGCTCCCATTAGGTGATATCACCAGGACCAGCTAACTGGTGAGATACCACCCTGGAACTGAGGGAATTGAATTCAGCCCTGTTGCATTAACTAAATGGCAGGTCCACCCACACACACCACAGTGAATTTTGCTGAAGGTAAAAATCAAGCTGTGCCTCTGTCCTCCACCCCCCCAGCATCTCATGCAGTTTAAGATGACAGTTCAGTGTATGGAAGTTATTATGGGATGCCTGTGCATCATGGTCGCTGGTCTGGACCACTTCTATTCTTCTCCTACACATACACAACACACCCATGCACACACTGAAAAGCTGCCGAGTGCTTATATAACCTGATGTGTCAACAAAGTCCCTGCCAACTCTCCTACGTCTGGGGACTTTAAGTGGTTTCAGCTTGTCCCAGACAGAGCATTTCAAACATGTGAAAAGTTCCCCTTCAAGTCTACCCAAACGCAGCCAATCCAAGCCCATACTGATTCTTACTGTGTAAGTGAGAAAACAAGTTCAGTTGTTGCTAAACAAGTACTTGAGAAGCACAGGCTGGCAGCCCTGCCTGCTGCTAGACCCCCATCCTCCCATGGATGTGCAGCACAGCCAGAAGCTGTGTCTGTGTCTGGGTAGTCACACGGCACCCGTCTGTCAGGTGGGTGTCTGAGCACTTCTTTTGAGAGACTGAGGGTTACATGAGACAGCCAGAGCAGACAGGGTACCACTGCTGCATCCCTGAGTGACAGCCTTTTGGTACAACAGTCTCATGAAAGTCAAGGGCAGGGGGTATTTATAATTTTTTTATGCAAAAAGTTGTGGCCAGGTGATGGCAAAGTTTATAAATCTGTATGTCAGTCAGTTCTAGTTTTGTCTTCTCAGTTCTATGAGGGGTGAGGTCCCTTGTGACTCCTGATGTCTTTTGTCAGGCATGTCCTCATGTCCTTATGTCTGATGCTGGTGGGGGCTGTATGCCAGCACTGCCTGATCCAGCTCCCAGCCTGGTTACCAAGCTGTGGAGAAATCAAGTGGATTTACCTTTAGATCCTGCCAAAGAAGGAGGATGTGAGTATACAGCAGGAGACCCCCTTCCCAGGAGACAAGTGTCTTTGTATGTTAAGTGGTGGAATATCCTGACTTTTTTTTAGTGTTGCAAAGTTACCTTTGTATTAAAGCTATTTTAAAATTCTGGTTTAGATGCACCATGGCTACATGCATTTTAGCCCACAGAATTAGCAAAGATTAACTTCAATGGTATTCTTTACTTAATTGCTTTGCTGAACGGTAACTTAATGAAATTCCAGACTGAAGAGCTTGAAGCCCATAGGCTTCCAGAAAATAAAGTTCCAGTTCCAAAAGAAAGTTACCAGCATTCAGATCTCTTCCACACTGAAACAAGTTTGAGGGTTGTTTGGTTTTGGTTTTGGTTTTGTTTTTTCTTTTTTCATTTAATAATTACACCCCTGCAAGACACAGAGAGGGACAGACAACCTCTGACCCCTTGACAGCCAAACCATTCTGCTGATCAACCTAAAACATGGAAGACCTAGATTCAAATAACCAGTGTTGAAGAAAGCAAAGAAACTTAGGACTATGAAGATCTCTAACCACTGGGCTCCATATTATCTTAAACAAAAATCCTGTTCTAGACTCTACAAGCTACATCAAGCTTTGCACAGTTCTTTAAAATGGCTGTACTTTGATCAGATGAACAAAAATTGCCATTGAACCCTTAAGACTCTTTCAAAATAGAAAAGAAATCTGTTTTGAACAAAGGGCCCCAACCATAATGCTCCTCCATGTGCTAGTTAGTGCTTGGAAAGGTGCAAGCTCCTATACTAACACTGAAGCCCTCTCTACCTGCAGTGCATCTGCAGAAGGAGCTCCTTGCAGAGTGGTGTCTGTGCCCTGCAGATGTGCAAAAGATGCTCTGGCAGGTCTGCAATTAACCCCTTCCCACCTGAGGAGGCTCCCTGACTCCTTCTGTCCTGGGCCTGTGCCATGTCAGGAGTCTGAGGCAGGTGAATGGTTCAAGTGAAGCAGAGACATCAGACAGTTTGACAGAAAAATGATGACTCCTGACTTCAACACTGAAAAAGGTCCATGAGCTAGCAAGATAATGAAGCTATTAATGAAGTGAAACATCATGCTGAGGCAGAAGCCCATATGTGGATATGATTCATATATTTGAAAGGTTTAGAGTAGAATTTCAGTAGGATAAGCACAGCTTCCACACTCAGACTAAAATGACTGGCATTGCTGCCCAAAACGTAAGAAAACAATTCATGTTTTTGTTGAGTCATTTTTCAGCCCACTGAACACATGCTCCAGAGCTCCTGCACAGAAGCAAAAATACACCCTGTGTACACACTGTCTTTATGACCCNCAGAGGTAATGGTTTCAAAACCATTCCACAGAGATAAACCTCAGTGTGTGCAGTGTTACTCTGGCTTATGCACCCAATTACCACTCAAGAACATGCTAAATTACTCCATGGAAAGAATGAATGCTCCTCTTTCCCGTTTACTTTTCAGTATGTGAATATTTATTTTCTCGTGTCAATAATTACTCTAATGTTTCAGAACACTCCATTTAAAACTGGCTTTCATTCATAGAGAGAGTCATTCACAGAGAGAGCCATTTTTGAATGATAATGAGGCAATCAATGTTTTTAAAGGATCTTATTTTTCAAGTGAAAATAAACACAAATTCACAATTTCTTCCCAAAATGCAGGCTAATTTTTCAAGAAGCTTAAAGGAAACACCAATGCCACTGTAAACATGTGATTCAGTTTTCTAAGCTTTTATTTTCAAGACTAATTAATGATCTAGATATCTCAAAATACTTAATTTGAATCTAACAAGAAGGAGATTTAAATTCAGTCTGTTTCCAGTGTTTTTACCAATGCAGCATATTTATCATTCTCCTTCCACTTTATCTGAGCTGTGCTGGCATTGCAAGACTTAGAAGGGGGGTTAAAACTCTTCAAATTTTATCCTCAAAATCTTAAAAAATAACCTTGCTGACTGAAGAAAAGTAGGAATTATTGCTGTTAAAAATATGCTGTAGCATGCTTGGGCTAAACTTCACAACCCAAATCTCTTTTTAAATCTGGAGTCACATGCAGATGGAATCAGGCAGCTGCTTACAGATTAAATGGATACAGATTTGTCCTTCTATAAGACTTGGTGGCTGATAGGAACATTCAGAGACTATTGACATGAGATGCTGGCCAACGGTTCTGGATTATTAAGAGCAATGACTTCCCCTACATATACCTTGGGGAAGCATCAACATGAACACCAGTGGCCAAACCATGTCAACATGGGGTTTGTAGTTTCATGTGCCCCAGGACAGCCTGCAACACACTGAGCTTCCCTGCTCACCCCCACCTGCAGTCATTGCTCCTAATGATAGAAGGGAAACTCCCCTTGAGCCAAATGGCAATAAGAAATCGAAGTATGGCTTGTGGGAACAGATCCTGGAAGGACTGTGACCTCATCCACACACACACACACTCATTCCCAGGAGGGGGTATTGCAGTGCCACAGCAGTCATGAGCAGCAAACATGGAAAAGGCAGAACCTTTACCCCAGAAGGGTAAAGGTCTAGACAATTCAGGAATAATGCTGTGTGCTTTGTTGGCTTCGTTTGAAACTCAGTCAAGAGAGTAGAGCAAGAAAAATTATGCTCCACTACAGAGTTTCCTCCTTGGAGGGAGGGCAAGAACAGAAGACCAATAGAAACCCCTGAGAATAGTTTGTGTGGTGGCTGCAGCTCATACCCAGACAGGAATCTGGCCCTATGTCAAAAGCACGACAGAAGATAAATATTCAATAAAAATACACAACAAACTCCATCATTAGTGTGGAGTTTTGGCTTAACCACTTCTCATTGGACGATCCCAAGTGTTTTAATGTGCTGTGGTACTTGAACTTGAGCTCTGAACCGACTAAATATTTTGTGCTTTCTTATCAGCTTATTATAAAGTTTGCAACTAAGGAGGACTTGAAGTAGTTCCAGTCAATATGTTTGTACTTCATTCCTACCTATTTGTCAAAATTTAAAGGAAGGCTCCCCTCAATTGTAAATGTGCAGTGGAATACATTACTCATCATGTGTAAAAGGCAGGTTGTAATGCAGGAGTATTGCAGAGGTACTGCTGAAAATACTGGAGTCCCTGCACTAAAGTACATCCCTACAGTAATGCACACCTCTGCACTTGTCAGGCTTCTGTAAACTAGATTAGCTTTGAATGGTAGTAAAAATTAAAGCACAAATAAATGTGTACCATATCTGTGTTCTCCTCTATCAGAGAGTTTGTATATTAATTCAGGGGTAATGCAATTATTTGTGCACTGGAATTGGTTGCAATAACACTTCTGTGCACTGACAGGTAATCTACCGAGGGGCTGGTAAGACGATGATATCTTAATTTAAAATTCTTACATAAATTCAATAGGACAATTACTTGAGGACAATTAGTTGAGAACCTGCCAAGGAGACTAAGTCAGCAAGTGGTCTTAATGGTAGAAAAACAGGACACAATAATAGAAACACTGAAAAAAAAAAGGAGAAAGAGGAGGAGAAGCCATCAGCAGTGTCCTGCTCATGCCAGCTGTTGCCATGGTGCCTCGATCCTCAGATATCATTCTGGACAGCGCTGGTCCACCCCTGTTAATCCCAGTGTGATCCTGGTCAGAAGGGGATCTCCATGAAGGCAAACCCAACCCATAAGGGATGGGGTTTGCACTCACAACGTGCTTGTGCTCTAACTTCATTTTAGCAGCAGAAAGGCAGAGGACACCCATGTAGCACATGTTCTCCTTGTGAAAACTGATGTATGTCAGCATTTCTTGAATAACTTTGAGCCAGCACAGTATGCTTGCACTGGATCAGCACTTTTCATCACAGAGAGCCACGTTTTCAAAGCTCTGTGAGGAGTCTTTCTGACAGACTTGCCTATCAAGGCTTCTCTCCCAGCAATGCTATTAATACTGCTGCATGGACAGGCTTAAATCACAGCAAAATTGCAGGTGTGGACACAAATTACAGCAGTTACTGACAGACAAATAAAGAGTATAATCTCATGATCTGAAAGTCTACTCAGCAGAGGCACAGTCAGTATTAAATACTCTTATTTCAAGAAGTTCCCAATTGTATTAGATGATTTGGGTGAAATTTGGTTTTCCTGAAGTCAGCAGGAACGTTGCCAAAGTTGTCAGTGAGGCCTTAATCTTGCAGCCTGGCTTTGAAAACCTTGTTCCCTTTGTTAACACTGGAATCTTGGCTGCTGAAAAGAGCCACTTTGGTTCTAGGCAGCCAATTTCTTTTGCTTGTAGCGGCTGCTTAGCAAATGCACATCAGCCGCTTTCCTGACCACAACATCCCATTATAAATGGAGAAATAAATGTTGAGCACTACAACTAAAGCTGCTTCTCCCAAAAGATTTTAGCTCCAGCCCAATGACAACTGATTCTTCTCCTCTCAGTCCATCCCTGCTCATGAGCCTTGTGTCAGGGACACTGTGTGCCACACATCTACCAAACACAGAGCAGGTCTGTGTCTGTAATTAGGTTTCCTTATTCACCATCCATTCAACACGATTTAACAATCAGACAAGGAGGTGAGTGAAATATTACATTTTTCTTTCTTTGAGGATCTGTCATGTAATATATATGTACCTAATTTATTATCTGGGTACAACATGCTAAAATACTCAAACATATATCAGTAGAGTTAGGTTTGGTTTGGTTTCTTTTGATCAAATATTTACTGCCATAAATATGGCTAAACCCCAGACTCCTTGGCTTCAGCTCCAGGCTACCAAAACCAAATCAGCAAATCATCTTTCTGCATCCTATTAACTCACCAGAGCTCTAGTTTCCCTAATGACTAAACAACATTTACCCAGGAAACACACTATAATTTCATTTGTGTACTTTGTGGTTTAGGTTCTGTTCAAGTAATTTAACTAGATCAGCTGGTTCTTCACAGCTGCTAAGCATGAAACCCACACTCTGGCAGGAATGGCATTGGCACTCTCTGAGTGGAGACTTGCCTGCTGGTGATCTCTTAGCAAGATCAAAGTCAGGGGACAGTGTGCTTCCAACAACCAGCCATCAGCTGATCTCATTATGTCTGACTTGCCTTTCAAAGCCTGAGCTTGCACTTACAGTGCTGATGCTGGGGGACACTGAGGCAGCCTCCCTCGACAAACAGTGCAAACACAGGAGGAGGAGATTCATGTTCAGGGTGTTTTTCCAGGCCATCTTTATTCTGGGCCTGAGAACTTGACTCTCACCAGAAACAGTAACACACTCTCTTTGTGAGGTCCATCTGAGTGGAGTGTGGCCTGTGCCACCCAACATGATTCCTCGGTGGCAGCCATGTCCCTGGAGGTGGGGACAAGCAGCAGTTTCACTCAGAAGTGCAATTCTGAGTGGACTACAATGCTGATGTAAATGCATTAATGATCCTTAGTCAATCCAGGATTTACACCTGCTCCATGATCTTCATTAAACCATGGAATCTTTTAGCCTCTGTTCCCCATCTGCAACAGAGGATTTAGTGTTTCTTTGAGGATATATCCACTAGTGCTTCCAAAAGACACTTGAAAATTGTGATGATGAACATTCAAGAGTAGAAGGCATTTCAGCCTTACATTTCTGCAGAGGTTAACATAGCAATTTACTCTCCTATCTAGTCCTTTAGCCTGGCCAGTATATGATGAATAACATTAAAGAGGGTAATCTTTTGTATTTTTCCAATGTCCATCAGAATTTCTGAATCCCCTGAAACATATCATGCTGGTTGAAGCTGCCAGTCTCCTGAAGCACTTCTGAAGAGCTTGAAAGCATTTTGAAGAGCACAGCACAGCTACTGAGCTTCAGTCCTCGTTATCAGGGCCTCCGATGTTCTCCCATCCTACATACCACTTGTGATCAGTGTTACTGGCTGAGTGGTGGAGGTTTTGTACCCAGAGCTACTTCTCCATCTTTCTCTGAGACACATAATTGCTGTGTACTTAAGTACTACTGACAGCAGCTTTGCAATTGAAAGTATTTTGGGTCAACATCTATCAATTCCAGCAGAAAAAAGACCATGAGGATTCACACATAAAGTGCAAATGACCTAAGGATTTTGAGAAGCTATTTGATAACAACATGTTCCAGGCTTGTTCTCCATTTCTGTCCTTCCCACTTGTACACTCACTGCCAGAAAACCAGATAGCTGCTCTAAAAGGGAAAGGTAATAGTCAAAACTCACATAAAAGGCCACAGAGAAAATTCACACTGACTTCCCAACAGACCACACAGCATCTCAGGTGTGATAGGACAGGGACTAAAGTTGTTACTTGCCTCAGTTCACTCTCCCAGCAACACCAGTTAGCGTTTTGTGACAAGAAAGCAGACACCCACACACTTGTTCATACTGAGTTTGTCACAAGCTGGACACAGAGCTCTCAGTCCTCCATCTCTGAAGACACAGAGGAGGAGTCTTCTCACAACATCCAAGGAGTGAGTCTGCCTCCTGTCCATGCCATCCCATGTGCCACTGCCATCTTGGGGATAAGCCCAAGCAGTCCAGTGTTTTGCTTTCTCAGGGTGCAGGTTTGGAAGGTGTCCTCGATTCCCAAGCAGGAAAAGAGGGAAAAACTATTTGCCAGAGCAACTGGAGCTGTTTAATACATAAAGAAAGCTGTGTGCATTTCATGATACTTAGGAGCAGAGATCTGAGCAGAGACCAGCAATGTCTCTCAAGGTTATTGTCACACACACCACACTGCACACAGCAGTGGGAATCCACTCTTCTCTACTCAAGGAAATGCTGCAGGACACAGCTCCACAGCTCCTGTGCAGGTGGGAGAGAGGAGTAACAAATTACATGTATGCATCCCAGACATGAGATTTATGGAGATCAAGGGTCCTACAGACACATTGGGTATTTAAGGTCTCAACATAGCCTGCAGAGAGCCAGCCCCAGGGGCCTGTACATCCTAAAATAAACCCTTTAGATCCCTGCTCAGCAGGATCACTCTCCAGGCTGCACTGTGAACATCAGCTGGACTCACACTGACCCAATAGGACTTAAATGCTGCTGCACATGTAGGTTCCTACTCCACAGTCAGTTCTGGACTAAACCCTGCCCAGGTGTCACAGTGCCTGTACTACTCAGACTGCAAATTACTTTCCTGGGCTGGTCTCACCCTCTCATGTATCTGCTGCTGTTGATGGATGAGCCTGGCAAAGTCTTCAGGCTCAGGTTCACTAGCTAATGCCTCATCCTTCAGTAAAATGAATATGAGGACAAAAACTTGGCACAGGCAACCAAAGGCTAATGTTCTTTTATGTGAATCTGATTTCTGGACTAAAAGCACCTTTCAGCCTTCCGCATTTTATGGTAGCAATTTATTTTTCACTGTGTAACTCACGTAAGTAGTAGGCTCTTCAAAACTATTATCAGTAAAGTGCCTTTCTCTTAACACATTAAAATCCTCCCATTTCTAATACTTGCTTCTTTTATAATTTAATGGTACCCAAATCAGTGCTTGCAAACAGTAGCAGAACAGAAACACAAACTGACAGTCATCACAGAGAAACATCTAACTAATGTTTCACCTTAAAAAGGGTCACAGGAGGAATCACCACCACGATCTAGATAAAGCCCAAAGCAAAACAGTTACACAAAAGCAATCCTTAATTTGGAGTCCAGCTGCTGACATCTGCACTCTGGACCAAGTGCCTGGGACCAGCCATTTCCACATATTTTTAGGGAATGGAGTTGCTCACACCCTCAAATGGTAGTCACAGCAAAAGGAGAGTAAAGCTCCTTAAATCACAGCTGGCTGATACGGGTTTACCACAGAAATGGTGTTATCTAATAGACTTGGTGACGTCAAACAGGAGCAGCAATATGTACTTACAAGCATGTGCTGCCCTCCTGGAGGAAAGCCCTTGGCATCAGTGCTTGAGCATGGCTGTGTGGCCAGAGACTGCTCTGGAGGAGATCCAGAAATGAGGATAGGATACAGCCAGTACAGGCTACAGAGCTCACTGCAACTTTTCATCCCATAATGGTTGAATTTATCTTCAGATTTGAGTTCCTCATGAAAAAATCCTGCATTTGTGATAACTGCCCTGGCACCCACCTTCAGCCCTAAAGCTTAACACCACCAGCCATCTTTATTTCTCTTTTCCTCTGCCTTCTGGCTCTTCACCTCTCATCAGACTGCTGATTATAAGGGGGAAACTATGACGAGTCAGGCCAAATTCCTGAGAGACAGCTCAGACTCTGGTGGGCCATGAGCTTTTCAGACTGGAAAGTTGCCACCTGAGCAACTCGAGTGCAAGCAGGCTGCTACTGCAAACCAGGCCACAGAATGTTTTCCAGGACCTGAGGACCATCCTGTTTGGGAGCCCCTCCAAATACTCTTTGTCTTTTCAATATTCATATGGAACAACCAGTAGTCACCCAGAAAGGTCTTCCAGTTCACTCATGTAACTATTGGGCAGCTTCCAGGAGGGCAAACTTCAGTATCTCATCACAACTGCTGAAGTTTAAAAAAGCTGCTGAGCTGCTTTATCCTTGCACAAATCCAGGAAAAATTATAATAACCACTGATTATAATTCTTGTGTGAGGGTCAATGCACCTGTGGCATTGTAACCTCATTTGCTGATTCAGTGCATGAATAATTCAACTTTTTTTCTGCAAAATTTGTAAGTTTCAATCTTTCTTGAGCTTCCTAGATATAGTAAGCTTGCTGGGGCCTTAACCTAAGCTACACTCATATGCAAATTTTATTTACCACATTCACTGTTAAACCAGAATTGTCTTCGAGCACTGAACTGCCTTGCAAAGTTATCACAGCTGGCAATCTCAAAATTAATCTTTAGAACAATAGGAGATGTTGCTACCATTGATTCCTGAGTATCTATCCCAGGAGAATTTTTTTTTTTTATTTTGAAGAGTAGCATAGCCCACAGAGGGTTTTTTGCAAGCATAGAATAGTCCAGTGTCTTTTAAAAAAATTAAAAATTGGATTTTGCAAGTATTCTCATAGCTGAAAGCTGGCAAGTAAAGCTAAACACAACTGCATCTCTCATTGGAGGTCTAAATAGCAGAATACCAGCAAGGAGTCCTCCCATTCAAGTCAGAAATCCCATTGCCTTAATTGAGGGTAAGATTTCCCCCCACATTTTTGAAACAGCTTTTAAACTGTCAAATGCTCTCTCTCACAGAGCTAGACTCTCTGTCTGTCTCTCTCTCCAAATCTACACATGCACAAATAAACACATCTCCCACAGCACCCTTCTAATGTCTCTTTTCAGTGTAAGAGGGCAGAGTCTTAGTAAATTCACTTAAGACAGAGTCTTAGTCATCATTTCACTGTAGTACTTCCTATCAAAAGATGCATCTTGAACAATTAAATATTCTACTCTATTTTGTTCTATTCAGTGAGGTGCTTTGTACTGCCAAGAGTTTAAAAATATACTTGTTAATCTAAATGGTCATTTTGGAGGTACTGGGTTTACCATTTCCCTTGCTTCTCACTTTGCATCTGTTTTTCTTTCACATATAAGTGGAGAAAAACCCCAGGAATTGCAAGAGGAGTTTTAAATCCCTCCTTTCCCCAGCACCCATCTCTACTCTAAATGCCATCTGCAACATATGTTTACAACCTAATAGCAGCACTGTTCCCAGTGGGAAACCCCAGATGTCGGTGTAAATCCTTTCAGGTTTCGCAGCACACGTGCTGCTCCCCTCTCGGATCTGTTTCCTCAGCTGATAGTGGAAAGAAGGGGAAGGAGCAGGCACTGCCATCAGTTTTCCCACAAGATGCAGGTTCTTGGTTCTCCAGAGTGTGCAGGATCCAATCAGTGTGTTATACCATTACTACATAAATGTTAAGAGTGGTCTCAAACTGCTGAACTCTCTTAGACTCAACACCTCCTAAGGTGTGGTATAAAGCACACAAAATGGAGGGACACATGGAGCCTGCTTAGTCCTTTCAGCTGCTCAAAGGAGATGGGGCTAACCTATAACAGAAATCAGCCTTATTGACGAAATTCACATTTGGATAAAGGCTGCCTCAGGATCAGGAAGGTGGTTCTTCAGGCTTTGTGTTCCAGGGTGCTTGCTCACAGAGCAGAAACCAAATCTTACGGCTTGAAGAAAATTACTGGCAGGATTCAGTAAAGCATTGTTGTTCTGTCAATCAGAACACACAGTGTAGTGCCAGGTGCTATTGGGATGGATCAGTGATAAGCATTGCTGGCACTGAGAGCAAAAGGCAAAATTACTATTGGTGCACCTACATCTTCTTTGTATTCCTTTCCAGAAAAGGCTTTCCTGGGATTGTCTGTTACATGTCACAGGGCCATCACTTCCAGCCATTTTCTAAAGAGACTCTTACACTCTATTTCAACAAAAAACTGTAATCAACATGTTAGCCAGCTCTGTTTGCAAGTTCAGCAGTCATCTGCTTAATTTTTACTGAAAGAGCTGAGTGCTTGGCAACACTGGTAGTGGCAATGTACAACCTGAACAGGCTGAAAAACAATCTCTGTTTCTTAAAAAACATGCTTTGATGTTAGTTTGGTTTCCTTCAGGCTCATAATAACAGGCTGAAAACAAAAAAGATTGTAGAGAGATTTCTGTTCAGTCAGTGAGCAATCCCAGAACTGTCAACAAGGCAAGCTTCTGGTACAGGGTCCAATTCCCCCCGTCCTCCTCTTACACATTACTGTATCTAGGCTCATAATCTGATTTTATACATGTAATCCTGTCCCCTCTGACAGGAAATGCAGACAGACAGCCTTTAAATCACACTTGCATTAAAGTGCCCATGAGACCAGGCAAAGTGGGATCAGCCCCAGGTCTTTTGTTTGCAGTGCTGCTCCAGCTGAGCCTTCACTGGGCTGCAGCAGGGACATGGCTGGTGGCAGAGAGCCTTCTTCCACCCCACGTGAAAGCAACGTGTGGCTTAGTGTCATTCAGAAACTCACTGGTCAGGTTTGACCACCGCTTACCCTTTGCATTTTCTTACTTCTTTTTCTACTGAGATGCCAAGGTTGTCTTACTGAATGTTTTGTAATTAGACATAGATCGCATAAAATGCCTCCTTTTAGTCTTCCACTGGCAATTAAAGTTGTTAGAAGGAAATATGAGGAAAAAACCAACTGAAAATATGTAGGTTAAAATATAATTAGTAGTTATATTTATCACTGAGCTAATTCTGCATAGAAGCAAACGAGGTGCCAGACTGCAGGCAGACATGGCCACTTTCTGGGAGGCCCACAGCAGGTCCCAATCTGCTGCTCCAGACTGTTTTTCCACTGAGCACTACACTGAGATGCAAAAAGAGTAAGCCAACTGGTATCTGAAAAAATTGCTAAAAGGCTACACAAATTCTTGACACACAATTACTCCTGAAAAAAAAAACATCAATAGGATTTTTTACTCCCACTCCTTTGGTCTGCAGAAAATCTCAGCCTACATACATTAAAACTAAAAAAAAAAAAAAGTATTTCTACTAATATTTTGCATCAGATATTCATTAATAATTATAGAAGTCTGCTTTTAAACTGCTCATTTCAGTTCTAGAAATCAAAATCTATTTTTTTCTGCACTGCACTTTTAAGCACTGTACAGCTTTAAAGCCTTTTTTGGGGGGAAATAGAGGGGAAGGTGCCTGAACTGTATTTGAATCGTCATTGCTGAAAGCCAAAGCTTTTCAGTAATAATCACATTAGCTGCAAATATATTGATCCCCTCTAGTAACTCTATTGTCTCATAACGGAGTTTAGCACCTCGGCAGCCAAGTCTGATACAACCACCTGACTCTCTTGACATGAAAATTTAGTATTGTAAAAACCAATGCATTTAGAGGGTTAAAAACCAAAGTCCCAGGTACTAAACTGACTGCCACTGGATTTTTCAGTTTTAGGGGTTTATTTTTTATGTTCCATATTTTGGGGGGAAGTAACAGACTCAGAAGAGTTGTCCTGCAGAAAACCTCAGCCTGGTAGCAGGTGGGGTTTGGGATACACAGAGTTTCCAGGGCTGGGACAAGAGAAAGGAAACATTTTCTCATCCATGAAAGACATTTAATCTAAATGCCACTGAGGTACAAAATGGAAACTTGCAGTTCCTCTCTTTTCTGGTTTACTTTTCAGGTGAAACTGTACTTTTCTTGAGTGTTGTGAACACTGTACTGCAAAAAGTTATTAATAAATAATAACTTGAGTATGTATACAAGATCATTATTTAATCTTTCAGTAATCTTTTTCCATGCATAATTTATTAAATGTTTTATTTATTGCTCATATTTATTAAAAATTGATTCTATTTCTTCTACCTAATGTCAATTTCCAGATGCAACAAATTATTAATATTTAATAAATTGAAAGATGCGTGGAAAGAAATATAAAAAAAATGGAAGTGCTCACTCCACGTGTCTCCTCACAAACATGCCTCCCACTACATGTTAAGTAATCCTATCCTTTCTTTGCAGTGTGAGGTTACACTTTAATTTACAATTTGGGAAGCAGTGACAATAAAAAGTGTGAAGCTCCAGAGTCAAAACTCACCAGCCTCTTGCCCCAGGAAGCCTGTGAGGTTGGATTCAACCAAGGAGAGACTCTGAAACTTAGCACTCATCTGTGAGCCATGTCTACTTTCAAGACATTTGCTTTAACCCCAAAAGTTAAAAACTAGAAATAAATATAAACTCCAAACAAATAATATGGATGGAAAGCTTCCAAAAAAGCTGGAGATATGATGCAACATGTCATAAAGTGATTCAAAACATTGATTCCAGAAACTTCTCAGCATTTGTACATGGAAAAACATCATTCTTAAATTTGTTCCCAGCATCACTGGGAGCTGGGGACACCCAGCAGATCTCCTGGGGCACACTGCCCTGCACAGCCCTTGTAGCTCCAGCCCAAACTCCTCTTCAGCTTTTTCCTGCTCCCCAAACATTAGGTTGGCAGCATGTCTATCTTGCTCTGCACCAGCTGGAGTGGCTGGGGCTGGGGGCAGCTTCCTGGCTGACCCTGTGCCTGGGCTCATCAAGTCCCCTTGAAAGACCAGAAGACCTTTCATAAGCTTTGAGGTCTCTAGACATGCCTGCAGTACAAAACAAAGCTAGAACACTGAGAAACTGGAAACAATTAAAAGCAAAAATCAATTAGTAATGACTTGGTTGTCTGGAAGGAATTGAGGAATGATTAAAACAATTAAATCTGATAACTTGGGTGCAAGATAACTGCAGAGAAGAGAAGCACTTCCATAAACTTGAAAGGCTTAATCACCATCTAAGTGGTGATAGCACATACAGAATTAGAGCCTGCATACAAACTGTACTAGGAGATGCAGGGGTGCAGGGGCATGAGCAGGGAGACTTTAAACCCTGGACAAGACTGGGGAACCAAAACTCTCATAGCAGAGAAAATGGAGGTGGGCAGGAAGAAATGGATGAGACAACAAATCTACCCTCACTGGTTAAGCAGATAGAACAAAATAGCAGGTCACATCTCCAAAAAGCAGCCATGACCTGCCAGGAGCAAGGCAGGGACAGGGAGAACAGTAACCAGGGAGCTCTGGTCCCCATTCCAGCATGCACCTGGTGTTATTCACTGCATCACTCTGTTGGAGTTCAGCCTCAAGGGTTTAAATTATGTTTAATTTGACAGTGGCTCTTTCTGAGTCTGATGTTTCCTCCCACCCCTCCTTGCTTTCCACACAACTAATACAGATGTAGAAATTAGGTTGCAGGCAGTGAGAGCTGGGAAATTAAATGTGATTGCTGGATAAAACTCTGCAAGTGACAAATCCAATGAGCTTGTTTTAATCCTCTTGAACTGCTAAACACACTGACCGCCTGGGCCAGTGCACAGCCCTGTCTGGAACAGCCAGGGACAGCCCTTTCTGAGGGATGCCTGCTGCCAGCTTTGATATGCACTTTGTTCTTCTGATCTGTAAACTGACCTAGCTGAAAAGTAGTGTTTATGGGTATTAAAACACATACAAACCCTTTTAAAGTGGTATGGATGCACCCAGCTTAAGTGCCAAGTAGGTCTTGAACCCATTTCTGACTGAGGCCATAGCACCTGAGAACCTCCTGCATGGAGAACTGCCCTGGGGCTGCTCCACACTGGCTCCCCTCCCAGCCACTGCTGTACCCCAAATCTGCCCCTCTTTCAGCCAAGCTGTTTGCAGTTGCCTGCCTGTTCCCTGGGTTGTTTGGGCTTTTAAAACACACCCAGCACAGCCCTGCTGCCTCTTGCTCCTTAGCTGAGGGAGATGTTGTCCCATTTTCCAAAGGTGCCAAAACTACTATTCACAGTTTGGCACTTTTCCCAAGACTCCAGAATGAAGGTTCTTCATCAATCCTCCCTCAATATTCAGAAAAAAAATATATAATAATAAAAAAACCTGTACATGTGCCCAACCAGCATTGTAAAAGCTAACAGTGTAAACAAAGGTGAGTTTGAATGTGCTCAGCATCCTGCCCCAGGAACTCGGGATATGAAGGAATATAATTCCTGGCTCAGGTACCAGTTCTGATCCTGTAATGTCTTTAGGAAGAGGTCACCATAACTAATTAAGGTGCTGAAAGATATAAGGAAGTCACATTTATTCTGGTTATAAATTCCTGCCAATAGTTGATGGTAAAGGCTTGCACTCTAGTACAGGGGAACTGAGCTAATTTAGGTGAGCACCGTATCCTATTCCTTGTCCATCAGTGCTTCTCCTCACAACTTTGTTGCAAATCTTATAGCAAGTGTTTGAAAGGTTCAGTTCTAGAGTTATGATATTGTGTTTTTGTTGTTGCTTTCTCCTTTAATGTCCCCATTAAACAAAGTTTTCAAAACCCTAACTGAAAACTGTCATCCAAGTTTAATATAAAGGATGAAAAGACAGAACAGACAATGCACATTTTTTATTTCATTGTTTCTTCCAAACTAACTCTTATGGTTTTGGTAAACAATCTTAATTATCTACCTTCTCAGGTGACTAGAATTTACAGAAGATAATTTTATTTTCTAATGATCATGGGAAACATCTCAATTAACCAAGAGTCTGAGAACCTTTTTCCATTGTTTCCTCACTTTTAAGGCTCCTTGCTTATCCCAGGCAAGTAATTTTCTGTCCAAAATAGTAACTCAGTCCACAGAAAACAGTAAGTCCAAACAGCACCCTAGCCACCTTCTTTGGAGTCTACCAACTCATTCTTTTTATTGTTTCAGTGCAAAACCACAGATAAAAATATTACTTTCTCATGATCCCACCTTATTGCTGCCTGATGTCCATCACCCACAAAAAACCTCCAGCTCTCAGTGCTGAAGTCTCCAGTATTTACTAAGGCATGGACTCTCAGAGTGGAAATTTTCCTATGGAAAGCATTTTGAAACCAGCTCTCCCACATAGTATTCCCTGATAAAATGTGCAGCCGTTTCTGGGGCAATATGTGACATCTCCTCCACTGCAGTTAAAATCCTTCCAGATTAAGGCAATAATGCAGAAAGCAGCCAAGTGGGAGATCAATAACATGTAATAATTTTGAAACTCTCTGTCTCATTTACAAGTGCAAGCAAAGTATTTGCTTTTAAAGATGGATATTTGGAATTATTCTACATATGTTGGGTCCTGAACACAGTTTCCCCCGCTCCTGGGGGTTTTGTAGCCTGGGTTTGGGTGGCCTCACTTAAAGCCTGGGCCAGGGTTACCCCTGTTCTCTGAAGCTGTCCTTGAGCTGAAGTCCTGCCCTCAGTCCCTGCCTGAGCTACACCACAGCTTTGCTGTGACCACACTGGATGTTAACCTATTCCACCAGATCCTGCCCAGCTTCAGCCTTCCCTCACCTCCATGGAGACACTTGATGCCCTGAGCTGGCCCTGGCAGAAAAGGTATGAGTTGAAATCTGTGACTGTTAGTTAAAAACTTCTGACAAAAAAATAGATGGGGTTTTGGGGTGTTTGGGGGGAGGGGAGAGTGTTAGAATGGAGACACTTCAGCTTAATAGTTTAATTTTATCTGAATTCCTATGTTCCACAAAGAAATGGTTTTGACAGACATTTTTGTTCCACTTGTCATTATAACCATTGTCTAGGTGCATTTACAGAAGCATTTTGGTTCAAATCAAAAGCCTGCTTGTAAAGCAAAATCTCCTGATGATGCCCCCTACTTAACACTGATTTCCATTGCTGTGTGAGAGTGGACCATGCACTTATCTCTTTCTGGATGAAGCTAAATCCAAAGGTGGGCTTCACCTGCTGGTGGATGTCTGATCCATGAGAACAGGCTGAAGCTAGTCTGAAGTGTCCTTGAAATGTCCATAATACAAACTTTGGGTTCAGCATTGGTTTTATCCAAAATCATTTGGTTAATAGGACCTTGAAACAACTTTTTAAACAATATATAAACTATCCAGGAATATTGGGTTTGTCTCTCATTTGGATAAGCAAATACCACTTGTAGAAAACTTGCACTATCTGAATACTCAGTTGACTGATAAAAAGAGTAAAAATATACTTCCTCTGAAGCTAGAGTAATTTTTGCAAATCATTGACTCTTTTTTTTTCTGAACATTTTATCTCAGCATAATGAGGTTGCCTGTATCTTGTTAGATTTAACCCAGTGATGACTTCTTGCATCACGTATTTCACATTTGTGGTGTGTACATGAAGGGAGTCACAAAATGAAAATTTCCTGAAATAACAGAAGCACAGATGGCACCATGACTGAAAGCCTTAAAAACTGAGTCATTTACATTGCATCAGAGGAAATCATTTGTGTAAGAAAAGTTGATATAAGTGAGACTGTAATTAATTACAACAAATAGAGCAATTTAGACTTTCTTTTAAAATGCAACACAAGGGAGTCAATCTGATGATTAATGCAGGCATTAGAACCTTGAATTAGAACAATAGCTGTATGTGTGGGTTCCACAACCACCTACAGACTGCTTCCCAGATGGTACATCTGAATCTTGTGTAAAGGTGCAGAGGGTGCCTGGGGCAAGGTATGATGTGAAAGGAATTAAATGATGTAAAACTTGACACAAAATTAAATATTTGAAGAAAATAGTAGCTCACCACCTTATAAAAACTATGGAATATAAGTGCCCTTCAAACAGGAACAGGAAGATATCAGAAAGTCAGCAGTGACTCTGTAACAGCTGATCATGAAACCTCATGTCACTGCAGCAAACAGGACATTTGGCAGCCAGTCTGTTCTGCCCTGTCCTGTGCAGGTGACCTCTTGGGAATCATCCTCATGAGGACCTGAAGGAGCACATGGTTTGAGCTTCCACATGACTGTCCAGCACACCCTCAACAAGACCAATAATTAAAAGGCAAAAGCACTCTGACATTCAATACTTGGTACAATCACTGAATTTTAAGCAGTCACACAACAAAGATTAAGATAGAAAACAAAGTCAGGAAGCAAGGTATGAAGGGCAGGCAGATGTTAAGGATAAAAATACAGCATCATTTCCCTCACCTTTCCAGTCAGAGAATCGTTTTGTCCCAGGAATGATTTGATTCTGCATCACATTGGTTTGTGGTTTGATATTCTTTTTTTTTTACTAGTCCAATTTCAGCCCTGAAAAAATGTAATTGGCCAGAGCTCTTCTTCTGTGCTTGAAACTTCAATTCAATAACCTCTCTCCTATTGTATTCCACAGAGATCCAGAGTAATGTGTGCTCAGGATATGAGAAGAGTGATTCTCTGGGAGAACTGAAGTTCAATTCCTTTATTTCATTTCAATAAATGGAGGTTGACTTTTAAATGGGCAGATTTGTCAAAGGTGATTTTTCATCACAATTAAAAGCTGAGAGATGTAGTGGTCTTATCAAAAGAAAAAAAAAATTTCCACATATTCTGTGCAAGTATCAACCAGAAAAGGCAGAGTAGAGGGAATATGACCAAAAATATTCTCACAAATACTCATAATGATTTTAAAAAATGAATTTGTTCCAGCTGTGTTTGCTTCTTTCAAACAGGCAAATAACTCTGTTATGGTCACACACATTTTCATGGAAAGAAAACTTTGGAAACTCATGAGGATTCATGGAAAGCAAAGTATACACAGAGGAGGATATCAGTCAGACAGGAGTCAGACTGCACTGATCACAAGCAGCACTTCAAACACACACAAATACTCATGGGAATATCGGACAGAATTGTAGTAACACCTTGTGCAAGACTTCAAACACGACAAACTCTGCCTTGGACAAACACTGGGTCAAACACAGCAAGTGTCCAGAAATGTCACTTTTTATGATACTTAAAACTGTGATTGTCTTACTTGAAGGACCCAGCCTGAGAGAGTTCTAGTTGTTTCGTTTATGTCTGGCTGTGATCTTTAGATTTATTAAAATCTAACATAGCTTTCGATTTATCCGAATGAGGAACAACCATCTTCTTATCTGAGAAAGCCATCTCCCTAGACACCACAGCCAGGAATGCTGAGTATTTAAAGCAGCTGATGCATGGGGGAAAAAGAGCCAAGAAAGACAACAGCTACAGATGTAAAGAGGAGACAGCTGTGGTGTTGTGCCCATAGAGCACAGCTGTAATTTCAGTCCCTGCATGACCTGCAGCACATTGTGCCCTAACGCAAATAAGCTGGATACTTGATAACACTGCAGCTGTGACAGAGTGAAATGGAGAAAACAAAGCCTGGTGGTAAATACCCTGAGCAAGGTGTTACAGCAAGTCAGATCAGCTGGCAAGCCAAATTGTTTAAAAGCCTAGTTTTGAGCTAGTCCAGCAGCCTGTCCTGCTCAGGAGGTGCACAGACCCTCCTGACACCAGTGCCCAAAAGAGGGAACAGGCTCAAGCCATTGAGCAGTGGCACCAAGCTGGTTTGCCTTGAGCCAGCTATGAAGCTGTTGTGGCCAATGTGGCTAGTACAGCACACCTTGCATGGATTTAATGAGGATGGTTCCCAATTGCCTGGATAAAAATAAATATGGGCAGACTTATGCAGGTGCTGTGAATCTTAGGACAGCACAGCCTTATTGCCAGGGACACTGGTACCATGAAAAGCTCATCCATGCAGCTGCTGTTGGAAGATGCCTTGGGTATCAAAGAAGCAGTAGTGGGAAAGAGCAGCTGTAGTATTTAGAGGGAATGTAAAAGGGCTCACTTCCACCCAGGCAGTTTCCTCTCAATATCATTTTTTGCCAACCAATAGCAGTTCATAACCACGCAACTGGGGGAATCCCTGTGCCATCTGGAGCATTTCTGAACAGGAGTTTCATAAACCATTATGCAACACTTCTACTTCCATGTGCATATTCCCAGGAGGGCATTGCAGTGGCCTAGGCAATGAATGTTTTCAATCCTCACAAAACTTGATCAGCTCCACCCTGTGTTTCACCACCTTCTGTCAGATGGCTCCACTTGGCAGATCTTGACATACCACTCTGAGCAATATTTCAAAGTGTATTTGAGGAATCTTCCCATTCCTCTACACAAGGAGGTAACACGGATTTCTGTTTCCCTGCATGGGTTAGTCACATTGTGAGTCATAACCAGGATACACAGCAGCACTACCAGACTCGCCACCCTTCAGAGACGGGGAAAGAGGGGCCACTGTTCTGTCCCACCAGGGTGACATCTACCTGGTGCTGTTCAGTCATCCTGGAGATGCCCAAAACCCAGCCCAAGAGGAGAACCAGGATGCCCTTTCCCTGCAGGCATCACTAGGAAAAAGGCAGGTTTCAGAGCTGTCCTTGCAACGCTGCCAAGGTTAGCACAAATATTCACTGTCTTCAGCCCAGAATGGTAACCCATCTAGCTGGAATTAGATCTGCCTGTCCCATGTAAGAGCCATCCTGTCCCCATCCTATTGCTTCTGGACATTTTTGGCTACCTGAGGAAAGCAAAGAGAAGCTGCCCACCCCTCTCCTGTAAAGACCTTTGTGATACCGCTGAAGTAATAACGGCAGGTTGGCAGTTGATGGAGCACAGATTAGTTTGTGGTCTCCAAGAAAGACATAGCCTGGCACATTGCCTGTGAACAGCTTCTGCAAATACAGAACTTTCTTGTTATTATATATATAAATCTGGTTTATTTTTCCAATGGATTATTTTTGCGTGTTTTGTGAGTAAAATGCATCCATCTTTTCACTGGCTTTCCACAGAGAAGTGCTCTGTGTCCCAAAGGTCTCCAGCCAGCACAACACCGCCACAAGTCTAGCAGCGTTGTTATAGCCTGCGACACTCCTGCCTACCAGCAGAAGAAAGGACAGCAGGTGCTGAACTGATTCCAAATAACAAATATACTTGACCTCTCACTGCAACCTCTCAGTGTACAGGGACATTAACTGGTGTCTCTCCTCCTCCCAGAGTGGATAGAGGTCAAGTGTCATGATATAAATATGAATACATCATCTTTGAGATCTCTTCATCAGAACTGAAATTTCTCGATATTTGCTGGGTAGTAGAGACTGATGGATGGATGGATGGATGGACTGAAGGAAGAAAAGACCAATGGATACAGAAACTGTGTTGTCTCATTGCTTTTGAAGACGACACTGATGTGAGATAGCACACATGCCCATCACAAAACATCAGGTGGCTGAAGTGGTCAGATGGCTATTCTAGCATCAGAAAGGTCAGAAGTGTTAGAGAGGTTGTCTCATAAACAAACAAACAAACCAACAAACAAACCAAAAAAAAAAAAAAAAAAGAGGAAAAGCATCTTTGTCTGTGGCCTGTAACAACCTTTTTGTGAGCACTTACAGACTTGGTACAGGAGAGGATGTCAACCTCAGTCAGCCCTCAACCACCCCTGCTGCTTCATTCTGGTAGGATCATATTCATCTTGAATATGAAGCTCTCTGTTCATCTGAGGTGGACATCCTCCTGGGACACCCTGCAGGCCTTCTTCTGGCCCCAGAGGCACCCTGGAGGCACTCCATCACTGCTGCAGCACTGTTGGTTTTTTTAACCTCTCCATTGATTTATAACTGCTCCAGGCAGTTATGATCCTGTCAGCTGCATCCTCTTGCTTTCATTAACAGCTCCACTTTTCATCCTCACAGTCTGTGAGACCTTCTTGTATCTGCATGTCTGCCTTAAAGCGAGATTGCACTCTGCAGAGCAGGAATTGTTTTACTCTACTTTTTTTTTTTTTTTTTTTTTTTTTTTTTTTTTTTTTTTTAACCACAGTATGTGGCAAAACACAGCACATGGCAAACCATCCCGTCTGGGTTGCATCAGACATCAAGGCTTCCTCTCCAGCAAAGCCCACTGCACCACAGCATGGTGAAGGCTGGTCTGAGGGGAGCAGGGCGCTCAGGCTCGTGGAGGTTTATTTAGGGAAAAAAGACCATCTCAGGGCAGGCACCTCTGCAAGACTTGGCGGTGGCTCAGCAAATCTTTCTTGCTCTTCTTTTACAAGTACATTTCTAAATGTGCTGCCTTGAAGCCAAAGAAATTCCCAGAACAAGCATGAATTTTTCAGGAGGATGGAATGTGTCTACTGCTATTCTCTAAGACACAAAGGAGACAGAAAAGAGTTATTTTCTGATTTCAAAGAAGATATTCTCAGTATAAACTTCCAGCAACACATCCAGACAAAAACACACAAAAATACTACATGTATGAGCATGAATGTATGAGCATGAATATATGATTACCACTACCATCACTGTTTTGACAGAAACCCATCCTGGTAAACCGTCTTCATGTTCCTCTGCTATAAATCATTAATCGTTCCACTTGATCGGGAAGTAAAGCACTTTCTCTCTCAAGAACATACTAACCGACAAAGGGGAGAGAAAAAAACCAAGCAAAATTTGCTTTGCTTGTTACTGAAAGCCCCAGTACTGCACTGTCCTCGCTCTCTTTTCATTCTCAGTACCCAGAATGGCTGCAAAGTTGTTACCAAGCTGCTGGGCAGGGCTGGGGAGCGGAAATTTACGTATGGAACCCTTAGGGCTAATTGCATCTGCCACCTTTCAGGAGAATAGAAAACTCATGCACTTGGTCTGCACACAAAGTGACAGCCTTATCCCCTTATTGTTCAAAAAGCAATATTTTTCCTCCATTACTGAGCATTAAATCTTAACTAACATGCTGCTGAGCTGAGAAATGCTCTTTGTTTCCAGTAGTGGATCAGTCCCCCACTGATGATGCAGGCTCCTGGTTTTGTGTCCTTCAAACCACCTCCCCTCTCCACACAGGACACCCAGCCACTGCAGCATCAGTGCCCATATTAGCAGCCAGGATGGTGCAGAAAATTCAGCCCCCATGGTCTGTGGGAGGCACAGGAGTGAGGTTAGGATGGGACAGAGTGTTCTGAAGCAGCTGCAGACCAACACAGTCATTCTCTCTCTCTACTTGTCTGTACGCCCATGTACATACACTCAGAATATTTCCACTCTGATGTGAAAGCCTGATGAACAGAATTGATGCATTTCATCAGCTGTTCCTAAAGGTTGAAGCCTTAGCAGGCTGTGCATTTCTAATGGAGGTCAAGACATTAGTGATTTTTTGTGATAATATGGAAAAAATAAGTAATCCTCTGTTACATGGCTTTCTGGCAAAGAAGTCTGATCTCTGCTTCTTCTAGATACTTCCATTTTGTAACACTGCACAAAGAGGGGATCCAGCCATTTTGAAAGTGAATATAACCAAATAAAATAATTGACACTTTAATCTTATCATGGATATACGTAGCTAACATTTCCACCAATGCTTCACACACATCCAGGGAATGATGCAGTCTTTTAGCTGATTTACCACTAACCAGTTAAAACACCAAACTCAGAAGAATCAAATCCCCTCACATCCTCACATCTCAACAGAAAGCATTTGTGTAGTCAAATTTGTACTAAGTTTTCAGAAAACCAGTTTAGAAAGGAATTCAGAGAACCTTCCAATCCATCTCAATGCCCTAAATCCTACCACTGGCTGAAATTAGAAAAATTCCACATCTGGAGTCCAACTAGACTTCATGCATCAAGAAAACAGTCCAAACAACTGTGACTGACTAACATTTTATCTGGCAATTTCCTTTTTTTTCTGATTGGAAATTTTCAGCTGCCAGCATAAGTGTAAATTCTCCTCACTTCAGGCAGGTAAATATTTCCTTGAAACAGAGCCATGAAAAACAGGCCCACTGTGAGTCATTTTATCTCAGGCAATTTTTCATAATTGGACTGCATGGAGCAGACTCCTCTTGTTATTGGTGTGATATGAGATAATAAAATAAATAATTTGCCACTTTTGTAAGCAGAAGGGAAACAAAACAAATTTATAGCATTGGGATTTGGAAATGCTTGTTACTTGCTTGTTTCCCATTTTGTGTCTTCTCAAGAGGTTAAATAAAAACATCAGTGTCTGTCTGCAAAGAGTTACAGGGGAAACAATAGTGTATTAAATTGAGACTTCAGAAGGGAATTTCAATCAGTATATTATCAGGATGTTCTGACAAAGTTTAAAATCTCTAGAGATAAAAACAGTTACTAGAACTCACACAGCTATTTGGTGCTGATCTGTGATTGCTCTTACAAGCAAAAAGCAAAAAAAATGGAAAAAAAAACAGTTGAAAATTTTAGCAGAAATTAAGGAACTGGAAAGACAGGAAGGAAAGAAAAAAAAAGGTGCAACAAGCAGAGAATAACATAATAGGCACTAGAAATGCAAAGTTAAAAGAAAATGCCTTGAAGTAAAAAAGAAGGCACATATATTTCACACTGAGTGATGAAACCTGAGAGTGCATTACTGTAAATTCTCCATTTTGTGATGTCCTCACTAAAACCATGTGTCTTAGTCTAACAGAATTCAGAATGGGAGTAATGGATTCGACTTGAGTATGTGCTCTAAAAGGATAAAATAGAAATAAAAGTGAGTAAGGATAAGCTCAAGCATACAGAGTCTCCTTCACCAGCAAATCCTCAGCAAGTCAGAGTTCCTCAAGGAAAAGGACAAAGTGCCAAGGGAAAGAAAAGCAGGGTTGGTTGTAGGGCAGATACAGGGTCAGGTAAGGCAGTGCCAGATGCCCATGAAGGGACTGCCCCACCAGTGGCAAATCAGACTGAACACAGACTCCAGCCTGGGGAGAACCATCTTCTCCTGGCTGGGAGGCTACTGGGAGTACCCTGAGGGGTATGAGGCACACAGCAGCATTCAGGAAAGCCTCTCTGAAGAAAATAATGATGATCATGAAGAGCCTGAAAGCTGGAAGGCTTTCCAAGCTGTGGCATTAGCAAGGGTAGGAGCCCACAGGGCTGCCCAAGCCCTGCCCTGGAGGTCCAAGGCCTCCCATATTTCCACCTGTTCTCCAGGTCACAGGCACCCACACCTAAGCCCAGACCAGCCCTGGGTGCTACAGGGAGCTCAATAGGACACGAAAGGACAAGGCAGGGACGAGGTCCCAGGTCAGCAGGGATGTTCTCTTTATTTTAAAATCTGACTCCAATTTATACAACTGTACAGAAGGACCAGAGATTGGTCAAAGGTGTCGCCACCCTTTCAATCTCGTTGGTGACCATCACCATCACTCAAGAAACTCCTCCTAGAGGACAAATATGTAAACATTTCATTATTTACATAAAAAGTGTGAGAACTCAGCTCCAAGTTCTGTAAACATCAGAAGGCATAATGAAAAACATGAAGGCAAAGTAAAAACATGAAAAACCAAGGGTGACACTCCTGTGCCCTGCAAGCTCTGCTCCCTCCCTCCTCTCCTCCGGCCCTTTCTGTGCTGAAAGGAGAGCACATGTCAGGGTAGAAGCTTGGCCCCTCTTTTTTGTCAGCTCCTGGAGGATATTGTTTCTTTCCATGTGCTGTGTAGGAGGCATAGGCAGAACCATGTTCCTTGCCTGGGCATCAGTAGGTTGGGTGCTCTGGGTAAAGGGTGAAACACCCCTCAGATTGTCACTTGCCAGCTCTGCTTCTCCCAAAAGGCCACTCAAGATGTATCAGAGTCACTAAGTCAGTGCATTTGCTTTGCACAAATTCAATTTCAGAGTTTCTCATTAGTTCAGAGACATGAAATGAGAGACTGAAGGTTCCAAAACCTCTAAGCATGACAGACACTTTGCTTATGTCTCACTCTCACTTCAGTTCATCTTCCATGCTACTTGACACTTGTTTTGGAGTAGTATATACTGTTATGGAATTCAATGCTAAAATCTTATGAAAAAAGGAAATTTCTTCTGTAAATTCCTTGATCACCATTTAAACCATGGAAAGAATAACAATACTGTATTGAATAGCCCCGAAATTAAACACACTGAAGGGAAAAAAAGGAAAATATCTCACCCAGGAAAAGCAATTTATGTTTTAGAAAGCCTTGTAAAACGTAAAAATATTACATTTTAATATAAGGAAGGACTACTACCAAAGAAATCATTACTCAGACATATCTGAAGTGTTCTAGACTACCAGAGGAAATCAGAAAAGAAGAAAAGTCAGGAAAAAAACAATCAGCAACTGAAGCTGAATTCTAAAAACACAACGGATTCAGCCTTCTCATTGAGTCTACTATACACAAAACAGAAACATGTTTCAAAAAATTCGGCATTCAGAGGCATTAAAATTATTCCATTACTGCCATCACACACCAAGAAAAATGACGTTCCACCACATGAGTCATCTCAGCCAGGAAATGGGCACAAAATGTACTGTGATGCACACTGAGAAGTCACAAGTACAGGACCCAAAGAGAGGGAGTTTCTGATGTGTAACAAGAGCATGACTTTTGCTGATACCAACTGTGATCACGCCCTTGGCTTGGTACATGGGATAGGCCACGGAGAGGAGGTGGAAGTGCTGCTGGCATGTCCCTGGGGGAGACTCACTCCAGGTGGGAAGGAGACATGGGAACATTTTCCTAACTGCTTTGTGTCTATTTTCTAGCATGCGCTGGATAAATGCACCCCATAAAACCAATTACTGCAGCAACTGGACTCTCACCATGTATTGCATCAATAAAAAAACTTGCAATAAAACAAGGAAATTTTCTAGATCTGATCTGCTCTTTCTGGTGCCCACTAACCCATGGCAGAGAAGGGCGTGCTCTATCTCATTTCAGTGCATTTTAGATCCCCCCCAAAAGCTATAACTGTCTGCTGAGCAGGTTTGGGAGGATGTACCAAGCCCTGTGCATCAAAGCAGAAGCAGGCTGACCCTCTGGAAACTGCTAAGCTGCTGCTGAGCACATTGGCGCCTGAAAACCAGGCAAGGCAGCTCACAGCACTGTCATGGTTTCTTCAGGGATGTGTCCCCCAGTCTGGCTGTCAAGGTGGGCATAAATCCTCCTTGTGCTCAGGTGGGTCTAAATCTGTGCTATATTTTCCACAGGCCCCAAACCTTAGGGCATGCCCTCCACTGCACATGAGGACTCTCTAGCCTCACTCATTGCCAAGATGGGAATGTGAAACTTCTCCATCTGAAGTGCTTGATTCTGGACCTCCGCAGAAGCAGCACACCCAAAATTGCCCCAAACAGCAGCTGATGCTCCTTCACAGTGGCCCCTTTTCCCTCTTATGTTCCAACTAATGTTCTTGACCGCTTTTACCTCAGAGGTACATATCCCAAATGCAATTGTTCTCATCTTGGAGAACAAGAGGCCAAAGATTTCCTACAGCATCAAGTACACAGAGCTCATCCCAGGCAGTCTTTCCTGCTGCTATAGCTGCCCTGCAGTATAGTTAATGTGGCACAATTCAACGCAGCTCATGACCCGTTCCTGTCGTGCATGCATTGCATGCCTTTGTTGAAGACAGCTGTTACTTATTTTAAGACTGTCTCAAAGTCTTCCTCAGAAAAATCCTACACAATTTCAAAAGCCGTGATTTTCTTTATCTCCTTTTTGTTTCACAATCATTCTGGGAAATTGCTGGGGATTTTTCCCCCTTCACTTTTAGAAGTCAGGATTGTGTTTCACTTGAAAACAAAGCAGCTAAATAATCTTACAGTCAGCCTCTTCCCTTAATGGGACAATTTTAGCGCTTCTTCACTTTAAGGACTTTGCAATGAAAATCCTTGATTAGCTAAGAACATGTATTAATTAGTATTTATTATGAATTTCCAGTGCATATCTTTTCAATAGAAGCATTAAAAAATTAGACTGCATCTTACCATCTTTGTGATCATTTGAAAAAATTGCCCTGCCTCATGATAACATAGGGAATCTTGTCAAGAGACAACCCAGACTATGTGAAAGCAGTATCTGTACAAAAAGCATTCAGACAAAACCAGTATGGTATCTTCCCTTCAAACAGGTCTTGAACAAACAGTTTGTACACAGGTCTAGAAAACAGCAAAATGGAAGGAAAGGAACAAATGAGTGCTCATTACAGCAGAGAACATTTAATCAGGTCTGGTCCTGCAGGTGAAAGTTTGCCTCCATCACCTCCCAGCAGAACTCTCAAAGTGTAGAAGTGACATACTAACTGTGTCTGTGGTGGCTTTTGATTCCCCAGCATGAAAAGATCATATAAATTTACAAAAGAAAGTCAGTGAGTAGTCAACAACGTGGTTTGTCTCAAAGGACGTATGACATATTACCTATAGGGGTGTTCAAAAGCCCAGACACAAGAGAAAAGAGACCACTTGACTTGTCAGAGGTGGGGCACAGCCATCTTGGCCACAGAAGCTGCTGAAGAAGGACCAGTAGATTGTATCTGGCTCCCTCCTGTCCTTGGCAGCTTCCCTTGAAAGGCAGATATGGCTCAGCATGGAGGTGCAGTTACATCCTCTGTCTTGTGATCTCCCAACAGCTGAGCACAGGGGAAAGCGATGGATTTCCTAACCACAAAAGGACACGTGTCTGGAATCAGATTCCTTGTGGGTGCCAACAGTAAGATTGAGAGCTAAGCTCTTTTTTGAGTCATTCATCAGCTCATATGTGAGTTGTCAGCCATTTGAACGTTTTCCACAAAAGCTGCCACACAGTCTGTGCTCTTTATCCATTCTCCAAGTATAGCAGTAGAGATGTGTCAGACCCACTATTTTCATTTATTAAAACTTTCTGCCTAGTTTGACAAACTGGATGAAAGTTCTAGATAAAGCTGAGCATTAAATAACCTTCTTGCATTCTCCTAAATCTCCAGTTCAAAACAGTACATACCGTGAAACATAAGAGGAATGATTCTCTCTCATTTAAGATACCCACTGAAATCCTGTGTCTGACTTTCCCCGCCCTCAAACCCAGGCCACTTCACTGGTGCTTCAGAGACTTCCAATGCTTCTGTCCAGAGCATCAGTTATACATTCTCCAGTTTTTAAAGAGTTAAAAGAGTTAGCTGGAACATAACCAGAGAATGAAGAAGGCTTTTAGGATAGGTCCAGTTTCTCACAATTTTTAGGCACCCTACTCAGGATGGCGGCACATGGTTTTATGACTTTTTGGAGGGGAAAGGTTGGAGCACTGTAATCCAGGAAGTCCTGTGTGTCATAAGGAAAAGGATAGCAGCAAGTTGGCATTGCTGGGGTGAAGCTGTGGGAACATGTGTCCTCCTCCCAGTGGAAGCCAGTGATGCTGCCTGAGGCTGTCCCCAGGAGAATCCAGGCCTGCTCAGATCTACTGTCTGAGTTCCTCTTAGGGGGGATCCCTGTGCCATTTTTTGTGCCCTGGGTGAGTCCAAACAGTTTAAAAGTGAGTCCTGAGATTCACTAGCCCAAGCTGCCTACAAAGTCAACAGAGAGGAAAACATTTCTGTAGGGCAGCTCAGGCTGTCAAGGTCCAAGTCTGGGCATACCTGCTCTCCCTTTGTCCCACAGAGTCTGAGGCAATTGAACTCCTGAGATGGATGGTTTAGGAGGACGTCCACAAGATGAAGGTGGACGGGTTTTGACTGGCTCTCACAGCTGAGTGTGGTTTAGGGGGATTGGAGACACTGGACAGGGAAGCAGCTGGTCAGGATAATATTGTAGCTGGGGCAGGCTCTGGGAAGCAGGATGGGTACCTGCCCAAAGGGGACAGTGTGTTCTTGCCATCAAAATGGGACAATTAGCTGAAACCAGTGGAAATTGTGTTCAAGTACCACAGAGCAGGGATAAAAATTATAAGCACCATAGAAATCTGTAATGTATTTACTGTGAGGAAGCTGAAGGCCCAACTCTAATCCTACTCAGTATTCCTTTTGTAAAAGTACATCAGTATTTGCTTTTAACAAACCTGTTCTGCAAAGAGTACTTGAGAGATCTTTGAGTCACATGAGGAGAGTCCAACTCCTCTAGGACCTGCAGTAACTGAGATATTTTGCATAGTTTATAATGTAAAGAATAGCTAGAAGGAAAGGAATTGCAGGAGTTAATAGGTTTAACTCCACTAATTTCAATAAGTTATAGCACTGACTCTAGGCCTCAGTTCAACACATCATATTTTTAGTGAACTAGATGCAAAAAAACCCCCAAACCTTGTCTGTAGTTTTTAGGAAGACAAAGTATACAGATTCTGACTTTTCAAAGTTACTCCAGGAAAAAAAGGAGCAAAAATGAGACACTTCAGGCTAAGAAAACAGCAGCAAACCAAAAAGTTCAAAATGGAAATAACCTTCTTTGTCCAGTAACTCGTGATTTAGGTACAATATTCTGGCCCTGAAACTAAAGCTGAAGGAGGTTTTATTACAAATGCAGCTGCATTTTTAATTAGACAGTGAAAAGTAGTAGGAAAAAATAGCATAGGAACAATTTCGTATGGGAACCGTGTGACCTAATAGCTGTTTTTCAACTCTAATATCAATGATTTTGTGCTCTAGTTTCCTTCATCAACTGGCTGGGGACTGTTTTTCAAGTCATTAGGAAACTAGGAATGTACCAATTTTATTTTAGAACCACAGAGAAATGGCACCTATTAGAAAAAAAAGGTGGGGGGTTGATTCTTACCTAAACTGATTGTGCATTGTTTAAACTGGGCTGATACTGTGGCCATGCTTTTTTTTTGCTACTGATAGACAGAAGAGAGGAATCAGACCCCATATGATATTTCCAGACAGCAAGTTACAGACTGAACTTGTAGAAGTGGCAGTTCTTTGTGTTTCCATAGCAACCCAAGCTGCAGTTGTCAGTAATTAAAATTAA
This sequence comes from Pycnonotus jocosus, assembly GCA_013400435.1. Lineage (NCBI taxonomy): Eukaryota > Metazoa > Chordata > Aves > Passeriformes > Pycnonotidae > Pycnonotus > Pycnonotus jocosus. Next base: position 221,922 of record VWYP01031419.1, read on the forward strand.
CTCCATAGTTTTATTGGAATGCCAGGAGCTGCCTTCTCAGATGATGGAGACAAAACAGAAGCCACAATATCTGCAAAAATAACAGTTTTCTATATACAGCTCTGTCATTACACCAGCAGCATTCAGTCACATTACAGCTTAGTCCTTGCTGTGTTTTTCTGGCATCTGTTTGACCAGCAGTGGAAAATGGTATGTAGAAGATTTTAACCCAACTCCCACCACAAGCCCAGAGCCTTGCAGATGCATCTTGCTGCTGACACACGGTTCTCCTGCCTGGGCAGTCCTAGGTATGCCCTCCTCTCTCCCCAGCTGAGGCTAGGGCTGGTGAGAAGGTGCAACCTGTGACTCCTAAAAGCTGGACAGAAAAACTCATTGAGACAAGCTTGCCAGGCTCTAACATGGCTTTAGAGTGGCTCCTTTTATTCCTAGCCAGCTATCCCTGAGCTGCCATCCTCAAAGCAATTGTCCGTGCCACAGATCACATAGCATGGGCAGGGCTGCAGACTGCAGCAAGCAGTGGTGCTGTTGAGGAGGGAAAAATTGCAGCCCTCGCACCCTCCCCAGCCTTCCCTCTTACTAAAAGCTCCCTAGAGAAAGTGCTTGTCACAGACTATATCTATGTCCCAAGGAAGGGACACAGGGAGACAAGTTCAGCACTAAGCCCTTGATCATCAAGCACTGCTTCAGTCAGGTAATTTCTTACTTTGCCCTGAACTTTCCCCACCAGCTGTCTGCAAAGCAGGGTTTGGACGTGTATGCTGAGATGGTTCATTGCAGGACTCCTCCCCAGTGTGACCATTAGTGTGACTGATTTGAGAAGAGAGCACAGTGTTTGGGTCCCTCTGCACCACCACTGCTCCAGAACTATCCTGGATGGCTTCACAACCTCACATGTCCTTGTGCTAAATAGCAGCAAAACACACCACCAGGATCATGGGGGAAACCGACTGCTGTGGTGGGCTGCAACACTTCACTTATTTTCCTTTAGAAAAGTGGAACTGGAATGATACAGTAAAAACAATAATCATGGTTTTATGTGGGGCTCAGGGGAGAGCCAGGGCCAAGTGCTGTTAATGTAGATGCAGCCAGTCTGTCCTGGAGGGAGCAAAATGGACGTGAACCTGTTTGTTCCCCTTGGCCTCCCACACAAAGATCAGTCCTTGATTCTCTTTTATTTACTAGTAGGGATGTATACATGGAGAGTACTGAAAACCAGTCCTGTGTACAAAAATCTCCTAACTTAATAGAAAAATAAATTATATTGCTTCTTAGAGAAAGATTGTATTTTCCAACTGGCTAAGTATAAATTGAAATTCATACCTTAGGGCCATAGCTTACCAACAGTTAGCATCCCCAGCAAAATAGATTGCCATTAGTTGCTCCTAGTTGTTAGGTAAGCCAAAATTAAGTGTTATATTAATAAAAATATTTTCCTAATGTCTACCCTGAAAGGATAGCAGTTAACAGCAAAAGAAGTACCTGCATTTCATACTAATAACTCAAATGAGGCAGAAAATTGTAACACCATTGATTTATATCTTTAGGATGAACAGGAATACAAAATACATACATACATATATCATGAGCTCACATCATACATACATCAGGTATCAATATCATCAAAACTATATGCAGAGAGGTATATGCTGTAAAGGTAATATCCATGACTAGCATGATGTCTCCTACCAAAAAAAATCACTGGCAAAACTATATCTTCTGCAATGATGTCTTAAGGGGCTTCTATGAAAACTGACTTCAATAAAGAAGTCTGGAACTAGAACCATCTGAGTTTAAATTTTTTTTCTAACACAGTTTGAAGCAAAATTTTGTGGTGTTTAAGTTTGGAAATCAGCTTTTATTTTCTGTTTGCTCATTTCCTTTTACTTAGACAATAAATACCTGCAAAATTTTGCTCTTCCTAAGTTTTACCCCAGAAAGCCTCAAAGCACCAGTTCAAGAATCTCTCACAGAGCAAAACAGAAGCACCCCAGAGCTATGATTCAATAATCCATCCTGCAGATGGAACAACCCAATCACACTATGATTATTGTTCACCACTTGTGGCTCTGGTTGCATGCTGAAACAAAATCTGGGTGAAAGCACAAACCACAATTTCCAGGAATGTCCGTACAAGCAGCACAACACAGGGATGAGCATTCAGAGTATGTGAACAACAAGGGTCCCTTTGGAAGCAAAGCCATGTTTAGAAGTCTCTCACTGGCAGTTTGCTATACAATGCCATCCATAGCCAAAATCCTGCCAGGAGTCACAATACTTTTCAAAATGAGCTTGTGTTGCTCCGGGGTTGTATTGGTTGTATTGCTGTGCTGCTGCATTTGACCGCTTCCGTTCCCTCCCACTTGAAACTTGATAAGATCATGGTGGGAAATGGAGTGTAAGATGGACAAACAATGCTGTTACTTGGTGAGAAATGCACTCAGGAATAGAGGAAATCCTACATTTCCTTATGAAGATAACTTTTCAAATAAGCCTTTAAGCAAATATGCAGGTCCTAGTCACAAGGGGAGCCTGACATGAGCCAGGCAAAACTCCAAAGTGTGTGTTGTAAAGGGACACTTAAGCCTCTATATAAAAGGTGTCTAACAAGTGCCAAGGCAGAAATCCATGTCCAGACCTCAGGGTTCAAAGGACTTAATGCTGATGAGCATTAAACTGAGATGTGTTCATACAGGCTGCCCAGGAACCTCTCTGGCTGCTTCACCACTGCATCCTGATCTGGTGAGGAGCATGTGCTTGGGAAGTCCCCCCAGAGTGTCAAATGTGTCCCACATGTGCAGGGGGGACCTCCGCAGCCACCAAAACAGAGTGACACTCTTGCTTGTGCCCCTTAAGCAATGCACAGTATATGCACCCTGCCAAAGTGTTTGTCACATGGATGGGGTGGGATGCAGAGTCAGAAGTCTGTGCAAATGTGACATCACCCCAAGATCCACCCCATGGGAAAAATTTCCACATGAGGAAAGAGGGTACACGCAGGAAAGGAAAAGATGTCAGCAAACCCACCCCAGCCCATGTGGCCAAGGAGTCTTCAGGCCAGGCTGTGGTTTTAAAACAAAGCAAATGCTCAAGTGTTCTGTTAAAAACCTTCCACTGCTCACCATGTGAGCAGCAGCACAGTTTTCCCACAGCAAGCTGTCTGGGAAGCTGACTGGCTATCTCTCTGCTTAGGTTACAAATTGTTTTTGAAGTACATAGACCAGGGACTTTTCATACATATCACATACCTGCACAGATATTTGGTGCAGTAGGACACAACAATCTGTGAATGGAGCACCTCAATTAAGAGAGACCAAGCTCATCTCATGCAGCCTTGGGTTTAATACTAGATTTCAACAAAACAGAAGTAGAATTAGAACATCTTCATGCAGGTGCTCACATGCCCAACACTTCTTTCACCTCAGGGAGGGTTACAAGTTTCAGAGCCAGGTATTACCATGCCAATTTTTTCTGACCAGACAAAACTCAGGTCAGCAAAAGCCTGCCCAGAAACTGGAAAGCAGACCTTTCTGCATAGCATGACAGAGGTAGGAAGGAGGGGGAACTGCAACTCTCAGCATTGCCTCGTTGATAGTCCAGAGCTGCAAATATGTTTTGCACTCATCCTGCCCAGCAGGATACCCTCAGCAGCAGCACCAGCGAGTGTGAGCAGTGCTGGCAGAGGCAGCCAAATGCACCCAAACTTGGCAACATGACTGTGCTGTCTGGTAGAGAGAGAGATAGCAGCAAGAAAAATTTAAATTCATTAAAGATATGGCTTTAAAACCTCAGCATCTGCTCTGAAGAAGCCAAACCTGTTCTGTATGTCTCTCCGACCTGTCAATAGTGATATAATGGCCTCCTTTCTTCCTGCTTTTTATATACTGCTACACAGTTGGATTCCAACATGCAGGCATGGCTTCTCTAGAGCTTTATACATTTTGTCATGGTTGGCTGCATTTTTCAGAACACTTTCTTTTGCCTTCATTAAACTTGAATAAAAAGAGGTCTATTAAAAAATGCAAAGGACTCATTTTTCAAAATCAAACCTAGCCTCCAATGTTTCAAAGTTAGAACACTGCTTCTTTCATTTGGTTTAAACCCAACTGCAAAAGAAAGGAAGAAACCCATCTAGAGGGTAGCCAAGGATATAAATGCCTCAGGACCAAGTAGGACAATCCAACACTGCCTGCTCCATTCACAAGCTGGGTTCTCCATGGTTAATGGTGGCAGAAAGACATCTTCCCATCAGAGCCCAGAAAAAGTGTCCCCAGAAAAGTGGTCACAGCACTAAGCCTGGCAGATTTCAAGAAGTATTTGGACAATGCTCTGAGGCACATGGTGTGACTCTGGGACTGTCCTTTGCAGGGCCAGACGTTGGACTTTGATTATCCCCGTGAGTCCCTTCCAACTCCAGATACTCTTTGATTCCATGATTCAGAGCAAGAGACAAACTCTGGAGCTCCAGCAGAACTTCTGCACAGCCCTTTCTTTCCCTGGCTGGCATTGGAGGCCTGAGTTTAAATCCTTCAATTAGCTGTACAAATATCCACAGATGTGTACTAAACTTTTTCACAGCTGTGATCAACTCTTAAAAGAGCTCTTGGCCATATCTTCAGGAATTGGGTCAGAGCAATCAATATCTTTCAACCAGACAAGACAGAAATTTTGGGTCAGGTTTGGACTCACAACTAAGCACCCGTTTTCAAGGTGACTTTGTCTCTCAGGCTTCTAAGTCAAGCTATTTTTCAAAGGTTTGCAAGCAATAAAAGCTCTGCATTTTAAAGAGCATAGTGCACGGGGTTAGGCACGAACTGTTGCAAATTGTCAGTGCTCTTCTCACATCAACAGGACAGGCAATGACATTTGGCTTGGGCAGCAGCCAAGAGATGCACAAGAGCTCAGGCTTTTTGAAGCTTAGAAACACTTGTATAGGTGTCTAAAATGACAGCTTGTGTTTCTGGGGAAGGTGTCTAAGGAGAACAGACAGAGAATGTAGTGGACTCTGCCAGGCAACTACATATCTCAAGTTGAAAAGACCACTGTCAATAAGCCTGGTGGATGCATTTGAACCCACTGATTTAAAGAGTAACTCTCCATCAGGACCTGTTGCTGCCAACAAAAATATGATGAGAGTGTGAGTGTAAGATGTCAAATTAGTCAACACAATATTTTCAAACTCACAGTAATGGCCACCAGAACAGCTGCTTTGTCTAATGTTTTCCTTCCAGCAAAGACCATAGTCACATTCCTGTCTTGGCATAACATGTAACACAGAAAAAGTCTTCAAGTGTTTCTAAGCATTTTTTGCTGTGAAAGATTCAAAGCAAAAGCATCAAAGATCAGGAAATATGTGACACTTGCTCATTCCCTATATCTAATGGAATTTAGGGGTTAGTTTATGTTGTCATTGGCTTCTGGTTGTTTTCTGCTGCAGCCCAGAAAAACAATTTTTTATGACTACTTAGGAGGAGGAACCAGTTTAGATGCTTCAAACCTAAAATTAGATCTGCAGCTGATCCTCCCTGAATTAAAGTCACTATCCCTCATACCTGGAAACATCAGTGAATGCTCTAAAAACCATCTGTCATTTAAACCATGTTGTCTTTGTTCAAGCCTTTTGAATCTACTTCAATTTTCACATCAGAATTGTACAGCCAATACCTTTATTCAAGCTGACTTTTTAAGGCAGGCTAATGGAGGCAGGAAAGTAAAATATCTTCCTCCAAGCCCTTAGGGAAAATCAGGCACAGACTTATCCCACTTGCATCAGTGGGGAACAAGTGTAGGGAAACCAAGAACTCCACAGCATGATTCACCTCTCCCAGACACAAACCGTCTTAGAAACTGACCATCTCTTTCCATTACCATACAGATAGCCAAAACTGAGAGATGTGCTTACCCAAGGGCCACTGTTAAGTGCCAAAAATTGGGATTGCTGGAGAGCTGTGAGAACATGGCCTGAAGTGGCTTTTAGAAAGCTACATTATTCAGCTGGACTGTTCACTTTGCTTTCTGCAACCATTAAATTGGAAGACAATTATAAAATACTCTATTTCAAATGCCAAGGGTTTGTTATTTGAAGGTTTTCATCCATCTCACAAAAACTTTAACTATCCTACAGACCTTGATGAGCTCAAGTGGGTACACTTGCTGCAGATCATGCCTTGTGGTCCTCTCACCAGCCTATTCTTTGTGCATACAAAATTGCCCTTGCTAGTAATAATGAGCACCAAAGCTCCTCCTTGAAGCATCTGGGAATGTTTCCCTTCAGCTGCCTTGTGAAAGCTGTATTATGTTGGAGCAAGATTTGTAAAGTACTTTGTTAGACTCTGTCTAATGAAAAACCATCAAACAATCTTTTTAAATCAAAAAGACCAATGACAGGCTTGTTCTGAGCAGCAAACTCATCATAGTATATGATGGACTCCCATTGTGGGTTGTACACTGGAAATATATTTCCAAAACTAGAGGGGTAAAAGGAAAAAAAGGAAAAGGGGTTTTCTTATACATGAGCAATGGATGTTATAAAATTTCTCCCTCTTTGAAGAAAATTAGAGCTTAGATCTTCCAGCTGCCACTAATTCACTTGTAACAAAGCATGATCAATTATTGCTATAAACAAAGCACATTCCAAAACAATTGAGGCTGAGGCAATAAAACCACCCATTAGAACAGACACGTTGGACAGGCTCCAGTCAGTCTCATTTAGGTGAGTAATTTAGGCAAAGCTCCATTGCAATTTTAGGCATCTGGCCTGGGAGAGGAGGGGGAAGAAGAGAGTTCAGGCAGCCCCATACAACCCTCTGGAGTTTTCTTCTGGAATCAGTGGTGAAGAGTGAAGGCTGCTAAAGATGGAGTGGGGAATACAGGCATCCCTGCACTGGACAGGAGGACACCATCCTGCCATGTCACAGTCCTGCAGGTTGAGAGACCACCCAGGAGATGCCACAGCCAGGAGGGTGGGCAGCACACAGCCTCAACAGGACTCAGCTCTGTGTTACCTCCTCTGGGCTACAGGAGGGCAGCTGGGGCTACCTCCCTTCACACAGGGATATCTGTAAGGGCAGCTGAATATTGCCACACACTGCATGTGGCCTGAGTGTGTCTCACCATCAAATCCTCACTGTGGCCTCCCTGGCACAGTCTTAGGGGCTCAGCACTTTCTCAGACAGCACCCAGGCACGGCCTGGAGATGGCATGGGCCATGTCAAGGTGCAGCCCTCACAGTTTGGAGAGTAGGGGAATACAAATGTATGAATGCAAGCTGTGCTCTGTCATTTGTCTTCAATACAAAAGAACAGTCTCTGGCCCATCAATTTATTTGGTCAGACGTAGCCACAATCAAAGCAGGGTTAACAGTCAAGCTCCCTTCCTCCTTGAAGGGGGCCTAACACCAAGGCTCAAGCAATGTGTTTTCTAGGCTGTCCCTCACCTGAACTCATGACACTTGTCTCCAAAGGGGACCAGTTTTGTCAGGAACAGTGTCAAGTGTAGATACCCAGGATACCCCACAGCAGATTGTCTCTATTACTGTCCCACAGAACTCACCAAGGCAAGCACCATGTGCTTATGATGGTGGAAGCAACCACTGGATAACTGGAAGCATATTCTGTGCCCCATGCCACTGCCTGGGAACACTGTCCCAGGCCTTGGAAAGCAATTCTTATGGCAACATGGCATCCCACAAAGAATTCAGTCAGACATGGAAACTCAAATGAAGGGTTGTTTCAAAACAACCTTGTAGACATCTGGGTTGAAGAGCATGGCATTGTGTGGGTTTATCACATCTCTATCTGTGGAAACCAAAAATACAGGACACTGTTAAAGCCAACATTGACAGCAGTCAGTGGTGGGACCTTCGAACAATGGGATACACATTTAGCAAAGGCCACCTGGGGAGTCAGCACTAGAGGGTCTGCCAGCTGGGCCAGCTGTGCTCAAACAAAACTTTTACATAGTGGAGAAGGGGATAAAGTCCCTGTAGTGCACACAAAAAAGGCTTCTGGGGAAAACAATCTGAGTTATTCCTGCGTCAGGCAATGACAAACCCATCCATGGGATTGCTTTTGCTCAAGGACCTGGGTGCACTTGGTGGGTAATGTGGGAGGATAGGGAAGTCCCAAGTTTGCTTCCAGGGGATCTGGTTCTGTGTGAGAATAGCCAGTGATTTGGATTGTATGATGTGAATTGCCATTAACATTCATGTCACCACTGCTGAGCTGGCTACATGCAACATCAAGGGCATTACAGTAGGAATCACCCAGATTAATGAAGAACAAACTTTGATGAAACTGGGCAAAGTGCCCAGATAGAATTGAACAAGTGCAGCAGTGATGGAATGAGAACTGACTTCAGCAGGCAAAAATCCAACACCACACATCACATCTCCTGCCCCAAAGGACTAAAATGACAGATGGAACCCAAAGTCATGGACTAAATGAAGTCAGTAGACTTATTAGGGGGATGGCACATAGACTAAGGAAATGATATCCGTGTTTACATATCAAAAGACAGGAAAAGTGATGGTGGTTACTTGGGATCTATTGAAACATGTGGGACCTGGACATGACATAAATGGTATAGAATAAAGGGTGCATATTGTTCTGTTTTCAGCTAGGATAGAGTTAACATCATTCCTAGTAGCAAATATAGTGCTGTGGTTTGGATTTAGGATGAGAGTAATGTTGATTATTATCAGCACACTGGAGTTTTAGTTGTTGCTAAGCACTGTTTACACTAAGCCCAGGACCTTTCAGGTTCTCGCCCCACCCCACCAGCAAGTAGGATGGAGTGCACAAGAAGTTGGGAGAGGACACTGCTGAGACAGCTGACTCAAAGAGGCCAAAGGGATATTCCATACCATATGGCTTCATGCTCAGCATATAAACTAGAGGAAAACCTGGCCAGGGGCCACTGCTCCAGAACTGGCTGGGCATCAGTTGGTGGGTGGTGAGCAATGCACTGTGCATCACTTGTTTTGTATACTCTAATTCTTGTATCATTGTTATTATTGCTATTATTTTCCCTTCTGTTTCTGTCCTGTTAAACTGTCTTCATCTTAGCCCACAATTTTCAGGGTTTTTTCCCAATTCTCTCCTCCACTCCACTGCAGGGAGGGAGGAGGGAGTGAAGGAGCAGCTGTGTGGTACTTAGCTGCCTGCTGGGTTACATCATGATACCCAGCAGTCAGGACAGCTGTAAAGTACTGGTGTAGGTACTCTGTCAAATAACTTCCCCACAAGTGAGCTCCCTGGAGGAATCTCTCAAGTGCTAGACTGTGACATTAAGACCAGTATCTACCACCCCAAGTCTGACTACAGTCCAACTACATAGTCTGCTCTGGGGAAAGATCAAGTAGCTCTTTGTCCAACCCTGGATCACAAAATCCTTTCAGGTGACCTGCTCCTGAGAACTGGCACATCTATTCAACCCTGAGTAAATGACATTAGTCACCCAAGGAGGTTCTGTGCTGAGGCCAAAGATGAGCACAGAAAATTCTGGGAAGATGATGGACAGGTTTGTCCAAGCCTTGACTGGGGTTCACAGTGGTGGGATCCATGCCAAGATGGCAGGAGGAGCTCTTCCTTGAATGCCACTCAAAAACCAGTGAAAGTCAGATATTATTATTACATACAGAGCTGCCACACAAGTTTCTGATACTGAATAGCAACAGGTGGCAATGAGAAGGTGCAAGAAATGTGTGAAGCATGCACTGTTCCCACTGTTCCACAGCATCCAGCAATCAACATTTTGGAGAATACTTGGGTTGGGGGCTACACTTGACTTTTGTGCTTGATTGACACAACCAACCATATCTTCCAGCCTCTCTTTTCCTTTTGCCACTACAATATTTTTTACAACTTCCATGTTTCAGTCATGTACATTTCTTCCTTTTTCTTGTGTGACATTTTCTGCTAACAATGCCTTACATTCTGATTACACTCCATTATAAATTATAGTGAATAATTATCCTTTATTGACCTCTTCTAACTATCTGACATCATCCTCCAGTCATCTCTTCTTGGTGTTGAAAGTTTAGTCTATTCAGTGTTTTCTGCTATTATGCTAATAATTCTGCTAATGTTTCATATTTCTGATTAACTTCCTCTGCAACTTTTCATGTTCTACTGTCTTTGCACAATTTATTTCTTATATAAAAATAAAAGAATAAATTTCTTAAATATAAGAAATATTTCTTATTTCTTTTATGCAGTTAGGTGCTGCATAAATTCTGATTACATTGACCTAAATCTGCTAGCTCCCTGCTTTTGGGCAGTATCCACCAGCTAACTGCAGACACAAATTTAGATTCCTCTTTTTGCTCCCACTCTTCAGCTCTGCCAGTTCCCCAATGGTATCAGTATTACTTGTCCTGCTACAGCAGGTCAAAGCTTTGGGATGTTGGATTTTTGCTACCCACACTATTTTTAAAAATTTATATTTGAAGAACAAGAAATATCTCATTTGTGAAAGTCAAATTAATCTAGGACCCACACTCCAGCTGTCAGTATCCTTTTGGGGAAAAAAGTAGACTAAATCAACAGAACCTTTTAGTTTAGATGCCATTTATTAAACTGCAACATTCACATTGTCCGCAAATGTCCAGCCAGATGAAACTTGTTGGAAGATTAAGTTTCAATTACAGATGACATTTCCAAAACACTGTGTGATAGAAAAGCCATTCATACCCCCAAACCCAGTCAGTCACCTCATGTCTTCTGTTTCTGGGCATCAGCTTTTCAAAGAGTCACCACTGGCAAAATCCACTGAAAAGATACAGTGGCTGACATTTTTGTGCTCCAGCAATCATGGGAGCCATCAACACTGGAGTCAAACAAGGAAAGCAATCACAAAGCATTCCCAGCAGCCTGTGGGATGCTCTAGTGATCAGCACATGGTGATGCTGTGATTTCAAGGGAGATGTCTGATTGTACAGGCAAGTGAAATTTCTTGTGGGGAGTGAAGGGAAAAGGTTCATCAATCAATAGGAGCGGTTTGGGGAAGAATGGTTTTCCTGGAAGTTTGAATGTTGTTTTTTGACCTCTCACAGAAGTCCTTTAAGTCTCAGGCAAGCTGTTCATGCCACGTTTAAGAGAAGACTACAGGAAGCCTTAGACAGGGATGGGTGCCTTTGGTTCTTGTCTTTCTGGGCTCCTTCTGGGCTTCCCAGGCTCATGTGAGCAGGGTTCACCCTATATGGGTATTGAGAACATCCTTCCAGCATAACGTTTTAGGTGTCTTTGAATCTACTTTCCAGTGAAATACCTGCAAGTTTCAGCTACTCTACTAAATTAAAAAGGAGTTATATTGTGCATTCTAAAATGGAGAGATCATGATGGAAAACTAAGAGACCAGCAAATCTCCAGTCATGTCCTGAACTCAGACAGGCTGTCTGAGCATCACCATCCCTGAATTCCCTTGCTGTCTCCCTGGAGAGCCTGGGCAGGAATACTTGGGTGGGTTTCACAGCTCGTGCCTGCAGGCTGGGTAGGCAACATCATGTTTGGAAATGCCCAAATCAGCTGCAGTGTAGACAGACCTTGAATTGCACACTTGTGGCCAGGATTGTCTATGATTAAAGCCAATATAATCAATAGCCTCTTGCAAAAAAAGATCTGTCACTAGAGTTGTTGGACACTACCAAAATGTCCATTTGGAATAACTCTAGTTATAAAAACAAGCTTTTCTTGAAGGTGTATTCTGAGTATTTCTTGTACCTCTGCAAGCCCTTTGGGAAATAGGACCCTTCCAAGGAACAGAGTCTTTCAAATAAAGTCATATGAGTCATAAAAACACCATCTAAAAGTACCTATATGTGAGCAGATTTGTGCTGCCCAGAGTATAACTAAAAATAAAGGAATAATCTAATAAAGAAAGCTACAGGAGGAAGACTAGATGACAAGAATTGTCTTGTAATGTGCCCCCAGCTGGACTAAGCAGCTTCTAATTCCACTGATTGAGATGGTTTTGAGGGATAAGCTGTAGGGTTAGATAAAGAGCTGTTCTTAATCTGACTTACTTGAAAATACACAGCACACATCTGTCTCATAGCTGCAACAAAATATTTATCTTCATCTTTGGGATAGGAAAATTACAAGATCAATTGAAATAAAAAATGTACATATATAATACCCATCTCCCCTTTGCCTTGAAAAATTATAAATATTCTAAAACTCCAAAGCAATACTCATAGTTTTAGCTAAACCACCTCCTGACAAGCTGAAATTTTACAAAATTTTTACCAGTTACAAGAAGAGCAGCTGAACTCCCTCAGTTTGGGAAGAAATCTTATTTAGGAAGAGGTCTTTTCACAGATCCAGTCTCTTGCTTAAGGCTGTTTTGTACCAATAACACTATTTGAACCATCAGTAAAATGGACTGGCCACTGCACCCAACAGAGCTACTTAGGTTTCTCATCTTTCAAACACCTGACAAATATTGGCATTATTGAGATGCATTTCCCATCTACATGAAGTACCTCAAACCATCTCAAGATTTATACATTGCATTAATCTTTCCATTGATGAGCATTTCCTAATGGTAGGGTTTTTTTTGTCTCCCTTATTTCCTCCCTGAGAGCATTTAGCACTAGTCAGATTACTTTGCCCATAAATGCTGAGTGCTGTTATGTACATTGCAGGGCTATTACCACTAGCTCCTTTTTCCAAAAGAGAGACTGATCTACATCCACGCCTGGCAGCTCTCCCCCTGACACCACCTTTCTGATCACACTGTATCTTCTTTCATCCCAGCAAGCCTTTAAAGTAAGGCTTCTGACCCAAACACCAACAGAGCCACCGGGCAGCCCTGCCCACTGTGAACAGCAAGACCCAGGAGCCCCTCTAATCTGCATCTGATGTCAGGATGAAATACCGATGGGCTGTGAATCAGCCTCCCATGAGCAGACCTCAACGGCAGGAAAATCAGATTGCAGGGATGTGTTTCAGCCAAGTGACTGATGGAGACAATTGAGAGATCAGGACCTGGGGCTCGCCATGACCTGGCCTGATTTGTACTCTGCACACAGGGGCTGCTTCCCACGAGCACTGGGTGCATGCCAGGAGCAGGATTAATGTGCATCCCTGGAGCTTCAGTGCACCCACTCCAGAGGGAGAAGCAAACTGGTGGGGTAGATAACAGAGATGAGCTGAAAGCCCAAGTGGATATTTTATGCCTGTGTACAACAGATAAAAATCAAAGGACAAAATTCACTCTAATTTACATTTTGTGCTCATGGAGGCCATTGAAAAGTTAAAGTAGTGCTGCTGAGACCCAGTCTGGGCTTTGATGAGCTTCAGTTAGATAAGATGGGAGGTTTATGGTCACTAAAGTAGCGTGTTTACTTGAGCTGTTTCTTCTGTAAAATCTTCAGAGTGCTTCCTTTAAAAAATGTGCTCAATAATACAATTGTAAAACAAATATAAACAAAAAAATATTATTATTGGCAAGGATGATGATTTACTGGAATAACGAAGATTAATGGTATCTTAGGCCTTTTCCTCTGATAATTTGAGTGTGAATACACATAGCATTCCTTTGTTTTGCTCTAAAATAAATCACTTGCAAGTATTTGGAAATGAAATGGTACAGTCATTTCCTGCCTTAGGCTGACTCTATCTGTGATAGCCCAGTGCTTTGCACTAATACAATAACTCCTTTTATTTTAGGCCATATGCAGCTTGTTGTGATACCATTAAGGAGCTCACTGAAGGACACAATGGAGTGACTGCCAAGGGAGGAGAGATGTGTGACCTCAAAGTGCTCAGCTTTTCTGCAGTTGGGGGTCCAAGGAGTGCATTTACAATACACAACAAAAGAAATACATTTCAAATACAACCCACAGCTAACTGAATAAATATTGAAAAAGCTACTGCTAAACACTGTATTCACATGGTACAAATAGCAGGAATCTGTTTCAACAGCTGAATGCCAAGCAGTACATCTATTCTTACAGTCATATTTTTAACTACTTTTTAAAAATATTTACCACTTCTCTGCTAACAAAAAGGTAATTTTTAGCATGATCCTTATTTTTGTCCTAAACCACCTATACGCCTGTTTAACCCCTGAAACCAAATTTTTTCCAAAGTTTTCAAAATGAAGTCATCATTAGTTTGTACTGCACTTTAATTTATACATTGATGCATTCTTCTAACCAATATCTCACACTTCTTTTTTTCCCCACTTTGTCCTAAATCATGAAAAATAGACAATTTATTTCAGAATCCACTGCATTACCAGGAAAATAAATCTACATTATTTCACTGCATCCTTCCATTAAAGACTGTAACCCTTTCTCCAGAGGTGTCAGCATACATACCAAAGAAATTATATCAGCTAAAACTGCCTTATCAATGTGCTCAGATTTACTAGTCTAGCCTCTGAACTGCAGCAAACAGAGTAATACATCTTGTCAGGAAGAAGTTCATTCTATTTGTTTCCTCCCTCAGATCGGAAAACCAAGCATGGCATTATAAATTTTTCCTTAGCCATAGTTAAAGGCGAGCCCTGTACACTCCCCACATGGCACCACCCCCCTGCCCTGATGGGAAATGAGCAGGAGAAGCTGGTGCTGGCACAGGGCTGGCAAGCAAGTGGCATTTCTTTAACGGGGCTTTGTCAGACACACACAGTGTTATACAAACACAGGAATCTCAGATACCTCACACTTCTGCTTTGGGCATCCAGCAGAAGCTGTGAGGATCCATAGTTCATTGTCTGTCCATCCATCGCTCCAACAATCCCTGTTTATCACCCAGGAGGGTATTACCCACACCCATCCCACCCCACAGTCCCCCACCTAGTGCTTCGCTACAATATTTCTGAGTTAAAATCATTCCTGTTTCTCTGCCTACATGAAAATCATTCATGTTTCTCTTATGCTTCTCAGAGCATAAGACTCTGAGCATCCTCCTCCACAAGATGCAGTGTCCCAGGACTGAACCTCAGCAAGTGTGTGAGACCACCAGCTCCCAAAAAAGGCAACATCTTTTAGGGACAGAAGGCACAGCCTTGTTTTCCACCATTCACTCTCCCAAACAAGAAGGTCCCTGCCTCATTAGGTGAAAAGGGGTTCAAAAGCCCAAAGAGACCAAGGCAATAATCTTAGTGTGCCTGTCTCTAGGCAGAGTGCAGCACCAGAGGGGCCATGATGGGTAGGACAAGAAATCCCAAAAGGAAATGCTGTTTAGGGAGAGCATGCAAGCCTCACCACTTTCTGTGATCCATTCTGAATGTCCTCTATGTGCTGATGGATTTGATGAATCGTAGTTCTCTCTTCACTTTATCCACTGCCTTCATCACTCCCATGCTAACTCTTCTCCATCCTGCATAGTGACCACTAGGCCCTACCCTCTCCATTTGTTAAACAGCTTTCCCATTTGCTAAACAGCTTTCCCATTTGCTAAACAGCTTTCCCATTTGTTACTTCCCATTTGTTCACCTTCCCAATAATTAACCAGCTTTCACCCCATACCAGGACTTTCCTCCTGTAAGCAGTGAAGCTGCTTACTTCCTTGAGCAATATCTGGTGTTCATCCAAGTATCCACCACACCAAACACCTGATGTATACTGGATCCCCTCTATCCACCAGCTTCCTGAAACTTTTCCAAAACTGCAGCAGGTTGCCGGATTGCCTTCCCATGACAACTCCTCAGAAGTTGACATGACAAATGTCAGAACATGACAAATTCTTAGCTCAAGAATACTCAGAAAATGTATTCTTTATTATGAATTCCACCATTTTACAGGGGATAGAAGTCAGGTTCACTGGTTCATCATCCCCATGAGCTGTTCTACAGTCCCTCAGGTTGTTGGGAATTACACTGCCAGTTCACCAGTTATCAGGCATAAAGACATTTTGTAAAGAGAGATTTACAAACCTTGGCCAGCATTATCTAATTCATCTATTGGAGCTGATATTTCCCATGTATTTTCTTCACACTGATTTCACTCCTTTGACCCATAGGCCCTGAGGAATGTACCCAGTGTGGGAATGTCTTCAACACTTTCAGCAATGCATTCATCAAAGTTCCAATGGGCTGTTCTGCTATATCTTACTGTCCATGAAGTCCCATTTATCAGTAAGGTCTCTTTTAGATTTTTCCACCCATTCACTACCTTTCTTTAGATGTATCTAACGAACATTTTTACTCTTGGCCTGAGTGCCTTTTGTGATGTGTTTTCCAAATGCTTTTTTTCAGCCCTTCTCTTCTCCTTTTTACATTTCAGCTCACATATTTCATGGGCCTTGCCATTATTTTTATTTAGAAAAATAATTCCGTTTTTCTTGGACACTCATCTTTATCTTTGACTCTCATCTTTTCCTGCTTTAGAGCCATCCTGACTCTTTGTTGACCATGCTGGGCTTCATCACACTTTCTGTTTTTATTTTTTTGGCATATGTTTCACCTGTGCTTCTAGTATTTCAGACTGTTGAGGGGGTTGCGGTGTTGAGCTTATTTTGTGTGACTTTTTTTTTACTAATTACTGCCTTTTAATATCACTCCTTGTTTCTGAATGTAACATTTGCATGCTGAATTAATTTGTCCTGCTCTCTCACCATACTGTTAAAACTATTTGCAGTGTAGTTGCATCTATAACCACCTCTCCCACTAAAGACTCCCACATAAGACCCTGTACACCACTGAAGAGCAAATCCAGGCTGATGACTTTCCTCATGCATCCCAGGACTGGTTGTGATGTGAACCCATCATTCATCACCATTGCCTCAGGTAGGATCTCTACAGGTGTCCCACATTAGCAGAAACAATGTAATTCATTAACAAAAAAGGAAAAATGGGAAACACACATAAAACCTCTTTGGTTTTACTGATGCACCACATCTTCTTTGTTCACTGTTAGATTACAGAACTGTACATCACAATGTCAGTTCATTTAAAAAAAATTAACATTCCCTCCAAAATACTAAATACTCTCACCTGAGCATGCACCAGATACGTTTACATCAGTTTCCTATGTCATTCAGCTGAATACATTGTTTACATCCAGAGCTGCCTTTTTCGTGAGTGTCCTTGAAAATTTTGTCATAATATTTTCCAGTGAAAAATAATTACTTGACTACATATAAATTTCTAAACAAGATTCTTAGCTAGAAATTTCATAATGGAAGAATCTTTTCTCCAGCAGCTCTAGTGTTTACTTCATCACAGGCAGAGCTATCATTTAAAATTTCTCCCCAAGGCATCATAAATAATGTCACAGCACACTGCTCCATTTTTTAGCTCCAAAAATTCAAGGCACACAAATGGCAGAGGCAATGGCCTTTGTGAATGCTAAGATTTGTTCCCCTATAAAACTTAGTTATTACTAGGTATTCTCAGAAAGATGTTATTGCTGTATCATGCAATTACATGACTTTATGTAATGGCAGACTGGTTTACAAAAAGAGCATATGAAAAATACAAGAGCAGATCAATTAGTTTGAAGATGCTTTTGATTAAAGCACTGAAGCTGGCATGACACTTCTCAAGCCTTTGAGACTATCTGTGTTTCATAAATATCAAAACACAAACATTTTCTAACAGATTCTGCTTCAGCTTGGCAATATACTCCAAAAATCTGTGCCCAGAATCCAGTGTGCACCAAGCTCTTGAAATCTGATGTCAAGGACTGGGAGACCACAAGAGTTTAGATAGAAGAGAACAACTGCTAAATTACAGTAAGATCTCCCAACGTGGGGTATCTCGAGCTCCAAATGACATGCTCCAATGCTCCTTATTTCTGCAGCATCTTTGGCCCCCATGTTCCTTACAGAGGGTGTGGCAACCTTTTTAGTTCTTGTATGGACTAGACTAATTTCTGTGGTCTTGGATCTCTGCTTTAAAAGAAAATACATAAAATATAATGGTTAAGAAAACCTGTTAATATTATTATTAAGTAATTGAAAATGCATTATTTTATTTCAAATAATGTCACTAAACATCTTAAATAGCTATTTGGTAGAGACAAAGCTACACTGTACAAAGAATAAATGCATTTTTTGCCTCCTGTTGTATCTCTACTGTGCGGAGGACAAATTCAAATTCTGGCAGTAAATGATATTTAAGCAAAAGGAAGGTTATGCTTAAAGAGACTATAATTGACTAATACAATAAATTCTAAAATACCTATTAGCAAGAGGAAAGAAATTAAATCCTCTCTCTCTCAATTCACAGCAAAAAAAAAAAAAAACCACATAAACATTTCTGCCAGAATTTCAAATTTTTCAATACCAAGGAAAATCAAAGGCAAAAATGCCTCTTTTCTTTTTAAAGTTCCTATTTTTCCCTTTAGCACCTGAATTCAGCCCAGTGCCAGCTGGGGGTAAAGGAGGTAGATGGAAGGAACCAGAACAACACTTCACAGGTTTTTAGAAAATGTAGCACCTTTTCTGCCTTTTTTGTTATTGTTGTTGCTTTTCTTAAGCAGTTGCAATAATTGTGAGGACTTCTGGTCTTAAAGCAATCTAAACCCCTTCCTTGCAGAATTTTTCTCCCAACTCCAGAGCCCTGGGAGCTACCTTTGGAATAGAAGCTGAGCTGCCTCCAGCCAGAACCAGCCTTGCAGCTCTGGGCACATGGAGACATCCTCTCCCCTGGAGCTGGTGAGGAAGGAGATGGAGATCCGGGAGGGAGAAGTCTTGCCCACCTTATGTTCAGCTGTGGGAGCCTGGCAGATGTAAGGTGCTGGCCAGCAGCTGGCTTGAGCCCTGGACTGCTCCAGTTCCCATTCTAGCTCTCCCTGCACAGGACTTCTAATTAGTTAAATCCGAGTTTTTCAAAGTTAGTGTTGGCTCTAAACCAGGGAAAATAAATAGGAAATTTGATCATATGCTTTAACCTTCAGTTCATGGTTGTTATATGTCAGAGAAAGAAGGTGCTGTCACTTTCAAGAGGAAACACAAGCAATGAATTAATCAAGTTTCTGTCTCACTATCTAGCTGTCACCTGGCATTTATTAATAAAGGACAAGTTTGTTATCTTATGTGATTTTTCCATGGGCGCTGGCCAACTGGTTGGTAGCAGTCCCAACTGCAGAAGTGCCTTTTACTTGCCAGCCAGATTAGCTCCTTCCCAGAGTTCCTGGGCAACCACATAAGATAATCTGACTGAGACCTCGACTGCGTCAATGCAGATATGAGTGATAGTCAGTGATGTGATCAGACAGCCCCACCAAGAACCCAGGCTCTGGGCAGCTGGCAAGACCTTGCTGGGCCAGCAAAGGTCCTCACCTGCCAGCTACAGGGCAAGAGGATGCTTTGTAATGATTCTTTTCTGGGATGTGCCACTCGAAGCAGAGCACAGGTATGTCCATGCAGCTTGTTGGAAAGAGTCAGGCAGCACCAGCACATGAAACTTTCTCATGTGGTGTCCACAGTCCACAGTGTCGAACTTTGGGACACCCTGAGTGGTTGCTAAGATGCCAGTTTTCCAAAGTAACAAATTGCAGGGCTTTCTGGGTTGAGAAACAAAAGCTACTTCATCATGAGGATCAGTGTCCTAGAAACTGCCCTGTCCCAACCTGGCCGTGTAAAATTCACTAGTGAGATTCTGTCCTTGTGAGAGACGTGTTGACAGTAACACGGATTAGAGCTGGACCAAGTGATCATTCTAGGTCCCTTCCAACTGAAATAGTTATCCTATTCTGTTTGATTCTATTCTAATCTATTCTATTTCCATTGTATTCTTTCTGCTTTATCAAGCGAAGAAAAGCCCGAAATGTACAATAATACAACTCAGCTATTTCTGTTTCATTTGACATGCCTAAGAAGAAAAATTGAAGATCTCTATGGAAACAGCGGGATTCATCATAGGAAGTTCATTGGATGGGTCAGTCTTTTCAGGTGACTTGGTGTTAGATACCAGTTATTTGCTTGTCTACTTTTGTCTGGTGCAGATGGATAAGCTGCCCCAGGAAAAGCAAACACATATTTGTGCAACCTTGTGCTCCACAAGTCCACAAAGAACAGCTAAAACCAGTCATTTTAACCAGCTACTCCAGGTCTGAGCCCTCTCCATCTCACTTTCACCTCTTGTTCTGTACCACAAGGGAAAAGCAGCAGGGTTGGCCCCAACAGACCAAGAGGTGCTTGGCCATTCCTGGAGTGAGATGACACACAACATGGAGCAGGGGGACAGACTCAAACTGTGTCTATTTGCAGGGAAGCACAAGTGGTTTTACCTACAAGACGTTTACTGATGCAACCTGTCTGCTGGCAGTGAGGCAAATTGAGGTAATGCCCACAGGACCACATGGGGGAACTCAACTGTCCAGACAGCAACACCTGAAAAGGCACGGATGCCGGTCTCACACATCTCACCAAACAGGACAGAAGCCCTACTCCTCAGAAGATGTTCACATGAGCAAGGTTCAACAGAACCTGGAAAATTTTGACACAGAGAGCTATGAGTGGAGGGTGGTTGGGCAGAGAAAGTCAGCCTTCAACTCTCACTGACTTTCAACCTGACTCAGACACATGAATGTCCTTCACTGTCTGAAAGCCTCCTCTATCCAGTGCAGTCAAAAATAACAGTTATTTAGCTTTGCTGAACTGTTCAGAGCTGATTATGCCTTCTTATCAAAAACAGAGAAACAAGTGGCGCACATTTTTATGTACATGCAGTGCAAAATACCATCAAACAGATGTAGGTGTAGAGATGCTATTTGTGAGATGCACCAGCTGGCTCTGCTGCCCCTCAAATGCAAGGTATCTTGCAGTCTTCATAAAGGTTATGTATGTAACAGGTTGAAAGCAGAAATGTGATGTCTGAAGGCAAAAGCAGGCATGAAATAGTGGGGTGGATTTTGATACAGCATTTGAATAAGGATTTTTAGAGAAGTAAGAATGAAGATTAATGGGCTTAAAATATTGTTTAGGTTTTTTAAAAAGAGGAATGTATTGACAGACTTCTCATACTATGATGAGTTTGGATAAATTTTCAAAACAGAGATGCTGGAGTTTCAGAACATATCTATGCATACAATTAGGAAAACACATTTGCACTGCAGCAGTAATCACAAAAGTACGGAATCCGCTGCCCTGGAAGGGCATTTTTGTGTGCACTGGCATGGCTAACACACATGTTTGGAAGGTAAATATAGGGGGCCTATTATTTCAACACCAAAGGCAATATTTCAACAATGTATCTCTTCTTTTAGAGCCTAAGGTTCATTTACAATGGTGATCTAAATATCTCCAAGGCTAACTAAGGCTGAGTTATAATGAGAGTCAAAAGTTGAACAGTCTGTTTCACTTTTCAAAACAGGACTTCAGCACTTTCAAATATCCTCCTCTTAATCTCCATTGACATGCATTGTTTCTGCTGCTCTATTCTGAGCA
Organism: Pycnonotus jocosus; assembly: GCA_013400435.1. Classification (NCBI taxonomy): domain Eukaryota; kingdom Metazoa; phylum Chordata; class Aves; order Passeriformes; family Pycnonotidae; genus Pycnonotus; species Pycnonotus jocosus. Next base: position 243,263 of record VWYP01031419.1, read on the forward strand.
GAATGAGGCTTTTGTAAATATATGAGTCAGTCCCATAGTACTGAAAATGTGAGAGTTGCCTTCTGCAAGGTAGTAAACCCAAGGGTTGTCTTATGCCTATACCTGGATTTCATGGATCCAGGATTTCAATGGAAACAGCAGAAGGATGCCAGTGTTCCTCCAATAACTACTCTAGTAAAAGTAGGGCTAGAATTGGTGAATCCTGATATCTTTTGTATGGCTATGTAAATAACTGCAGGGGGAAAAAAATCCAAACACAGAACAACTGCTTCAGTGACTCCCTGCCTGGGTGATAAAACAACCAGCACTGAGAAATAAAAGATGTGACTGATGACGATCCAAGGCAAATTATAAATGTAGATTGAAATGGTAAGGGGCAGAGAGGGGGGAATTAAAAGGCTACGTCTTGAATAGATAGAAACTGTAAAGTTGATCTGTAAAAGAAATACTGTGTTCAGCTATATTTCTGTCATATGCAAGCTGGAGTGAGAGGAAAATGTGGCATCCAGCTCTGAGCTCAATGCTGCAGCCACAGTGGAGCCATCCAGGAGGGGCCTGAGCACCACACGCTGCAGACAAACAAGGAAACATTCGGAAGGGCAGGTCAGAACTGTGAAACAAGGAATGCCAGTAATAAGTTCCCAGGAACTTCAAGTAATTTATCTCCACTCAATGACAGGTCTATTCATTTATAATATGTTAGAAAAAAGTGGTGCTTGAAAAATAATTTTTAAAAAAATTCCCTTGTCTCTTAGGCTTTGCATATACATAATTTCCCTGTGCTGCTTTCAGAAAATAACCAAGACAGACATTTTATCTGAGGAACACACATTTTCTTGTGTTTGTAGGTCTGTCAGGCTTCCATTTATCATCATACAAGCAACACTGAAATGCCACCGCATTCAGATGAGGATCTCTCATCTCTGCCAGGTGGCAATTTAAAAATCATTAAAAACAGGCAGGTCTCATCACCAGTGAGTATTGGACCAATATATTGTCCAATATATTAGCTCCTTTAAGGGTTTCTTTCTTATTTGTATTTTAGGTTTTACACTATTGTAATCATTTCAATCAAAACAGTTTTTATTTATCAGGCACAAGCAGATGTTCACAACTAATATATCACAGAATCACTGAACAGCTGAGGTTGGCAAACACCTCTTGAAATCATCTTGTCAAACCCTCCAGCTCAAGCAGGACCAGCTTCTGCAGGTTTCCCAGGACTGTCCACTTGGGGTTTGGATGGCTCCAAGGATGAAGGCTCCATAAACTCTTTGGGCAGCCATATCTGACCACCCTCAAAGGAAAGAACTGTTTTCATGCATTCAGATTAAATTTTCCTTTTTATTCCTTATTTGTACCCAGTGCATCTTGTCAAGAAGATTCTGAGAAGAGAGAAGTGTCTGGCTCACTCTTGTTCACTTCCTTCCATGAGGTATTTATGCCCTCCTTGAGCCTTCTGTTCTCTAGGTTGAACAACCACAGCTCTTTCAGGCTTTCATCACAGAGGAAATGCTCCTTTATCTTCATCAACTTCATGGCCCTGTTCTGGACTCAGTCCAGTATATCCACATCTCTGTATTGAGGATCCCAGAACTGGACCTGGCACTCCTCATGTGTACTAATGCATGCTGAGCAGGACGGAGAGGTCCCTTCCCTTTCCCTGCTGCCAACACTCCACCCAGAGCAGCCTTTGCCACCACAGTGCCTTGCTGGGCCACAGTCAGCCTGCTGAGTGCCAGGACCCCCAGATCCCTCTCTGCAGAGCTGACTTCCAGCTGCTCAGCCCTCAGTCTCTACCAGGGCATGGGATTGCTCCTCCCCAGGTGCAAGACTTGGCATTTCCTCTTGTTGAGCTTCACAAGGTTCCTCTCTGCTCAGTTCTTCAGCCTGCTGAGGTCCCTCTGGATAGCACCACAACAATCAGGTGTACATTTGCTCTCCTAAAGTTTTTGGAAACCTCTTCCAATCACCATGGTGGCACTACTGTGCCACATGGAAATTTAAATCTCGACCTGTTGCAATCCTGCTACCTGTGGACACACCTCACAAGAAAGAGAGAGGGCTGCCTTTTCAGAAAGTGGTGTCTGTCCCACTCCTCACACCTGGACTGAAATTTATTGTCCTGGCTTGTTAGTTGAGGAAACGTTTGATTTTGATTTGAAATATTTGCTATTTCTCCCAAAAGCCATAATTTTCTGTAGCAACAAAATCTCTTTTTTCCCCCAAACCACCTGTATCACAATAGCTAATCTGATAACAGAGAGATTCTACCCAGCAGGAATGCTCTGAGATCACAAGGAGAATACATCAATACCAGTAGGGCCACCAGCAATGACTAAACCACATTTATTGTTTTACTATTCACTCCCTCAATGCCAAGAGCCAGCCAGCAGGCTATGCTGACTCCATACAGTGTTTTCTTCTGTGCTGTGCTCAAACTACTGAAATCCCATTCACCTCCTCTGACACTCCCACTCATCCCACACAAGAGTTGAATGATGTTTTGTGACTGATAGCAGCCAAGAAGATACCTGTTCTCCCCCATCCATCAGGCTCTGGGGGTAGGGAAAGACATGGGCAATTCTCTGCCATGAGGCAAAAAGCAAAGATCTACAAGAGCAGGCATAAATTATGCTTGCCACCACTTTCCTACTCTCTAGAAAAGGCATGCAGACCTTCAAAAAAGCACTTTTAATATATGCATTATTAATAGAAAGCTAGTGCACAGTAATAGCACTTTCTGCTACTACTGCTGTCTGCAGAGGGACAAAAGAAGGCCACCAGAGAACTACTAGCTCTGGATGAGAGGCATGACTGATTATTATAAACTCATGAATAATTCTGGTTTACAGTGGAAAATTGCACTTGTAGACACTCCTCTCCCAACACAGGCATTTTCAAAATGCACAGACTCCCTGAGAATCCATGTTAAGATGATTTTGCCATTGCTTTTATTTAAAAGATACGTAGACTTTTGTAGATAGGTGCTTAGTGACATGGTTTATTGGTGGAGATAGCAGTGTTAGGTTTATGACAGGATTGAGTCTTTTCCAACGTAAACAATTCAAAAACCACAGTGAAAAAGGTAAGCTTTCCATATAAAAGCATACCTAAACCTTCTGCCTATACAAGCCTGCAACAACAAAATTCCAAGTTTCTTTCCTGAACCTGATGCTTCCAGACAGACCCAAGAAGATCAGGGCACAGGTGTACTGAAAGGATAAAGGAATTTCCTTTACATTATTCCTACTTGTTATTTCAATGATGGTTTAATCCACAGGAGTTTAAAGAACAGTTTTTATCCTACCTCAGAAAATTCCCAGATCCCAAAGCCAGCCCTCTGAAATAGCAATTTTATTTAAGTGCTGTGCTTCACTGAGGAAAAGCTGACCAAAAGCAGGTGTGACAGTAGCAAGGGAAGAGCTGCAGAAGCTGATCAACCATCTCAGCAAGCCCGGACCCTCCTGGGAAGCTGAGGCACAGAGAGGGCCTGACACCTGTCCCATACAGAAACAGAAATAGTTCCTGCTTTTGGCTCACATGTACCCATGACCATCACTTCTTCCAGGCTTTTTCTGTACAGACTCACCTGGCACCACAGCTTTCAGCTCCTTCCTTTGCTCTGCATCACCTATTGTTTCTTTCTGTGGACAGAGAACCACAAAGGCTGTAGTAAAATGCAATCACATTGCTGGGTTTGGGTGTGATTTACCAGAAACCATGACGTTCTCTCTCTCTCCTGCACCACCTAATTCATGTTTCCACCATCCAGCTGCAAGGGCAGGGTGCTGCAAAATGGAGGTTGAATTTAAGCTGTGATTGACACTTATGGGAGTACCCCCCCAGAGAAACTCTGTCTGAATCTAACAGTAGAAGAGAAAAGATTACTGACTTGCTAAGATCAAGGCATACAAGGGAGCTCATGGCTTGTGTCATTTGACTCAAATAGTCATTTGACTGTTTTTGGTTTTGGGCCATTAACTGAGAGATGAAAAATCACCCAGTTCCCAAACCAACAGCTGTGCATCGGCCTTTCAGTCAAAGTGAATTGGCAAAAAACTATTCTGATTTGAATTTTTAGGTCAGGCTGTACCAGAATTTCATAAACTGCTCACACGTGCTGAATTTTTTATAGTGGTATTTTCAAGAGAATGGTCATTAGGTTGCACAGTGTTTATTCTGGCAGACACTATTGTTTCCATGGCATGCAAGAAAGGAGGATTTTTTTTTTTTTTTTAAGTATAAGGAAGATAAGGCCATGGTAACAGTCCCCCATCTGCTCATCACACGGCCCCTTCCTCCCCTCATCACTCACATTCAGAGTATCCCCCACTGTATTAGCAATTCTTCATTTCCGGGAAGCTTTGTCTTTGCAGAGGAATATTTATTTATTTATTGACCATTCAAAGCTTTAGGCATGTATAAAGCTTAGCCTCTTAACATTTTGTCAACTGCCAGTGGAGGGAAAAATTCCAGGAGTTCCTTGTTAGTTATAATGATGCCAAACTCTGCCCTCATAGCATGCATTTTGCCACTCATGACGGCAATGGGAAGGGCTCCCATTTATCTGATGGCAAAGTGAGCCTCTCCCAGGCTTACTGTTTTGTCAACAGGGAAAGCAGCTGGCAACCTTCCTTTCCTGAGGAAAAGAAGAGCAAACATCCCTCCTCAAACCTGTCTTGTGGAGAGGCAGCTAGTGCAACAATGTGCTGCGTTTTGTTTGTTTTCTAGTTTTCATTTGCACATTGAGTCCTAATTTGTGTAACAACTGTTCAGGCTCAGATCTGTTTTGCAAATCATTGTGAATTGAGCAGCAGTGGCACATTTGTCTCAGCTGTTTTTATTGAGCATAGTTGAATGCAAAACAGTGTGGTTTGGAAAGAAAAGGCAAAACGAGAGGACTGCTTTGAGCTGCAAGTCCCTCAGCAGCACTGCCAATTCCTGTGCAAAGAGTAGTTCTCCCAGAGTGCCTGGTTTATGGCTGCACCTACCTAAAAAGGTGGGGAAACCAACTGTCATGGTGGTAAAAAGTTATTTCCTGCAGATACGATCCTAACACACCAAACTGACAGCCCAATATTAGCATCCAGAGCAGGAGCCACTCCCAGCACCCAAAGCCAGGGTCCCTATGGGACCTGAGAATCACTCAGGGCCAAGTAACATCCTGCAGCTTGTAGACCAGCAGCCCCCACCCCAGCACCAGGGGACAGGCCAGCTCCTGCCATCATGCCCAAACACCGTATCATGAAGTGCCGGGGGCCTAGGACAAAAAACGTTCCTCTTTGTCTTTATTTTTCTTCACATCTTTTCAGAGGTTCCTGCCTCAGAAAATCATGACCAAATCTGATGCCATCTTGAAATATAACAGTGATGTTTTCATGATACCACAGCTTCAGGATACAGGGACTAGCACACAGCACTTCTGAAAGAGTGATCTCAGGACAAATAACATGGTCTTGTTCTTCAAAGTCTTTTGGTTGTAGCTAGGATTTCCTCAGGTTCAACTCCTAAAACAGTAAGAATCTCTCTCCCAAAATACAGCAAACAGAAACTAAGGGAGGCCGTGTTTCCAGAGAAAACACCTTAAAGGTCTCACCATCAATGAGTAAATAGCTGTTTAAATGCCCCCACACCAATCTGGGCACTGAATTGTGGTGTCTTGATGATCTCTTATTCCTCTAAGGTTAGTAACTGAGGGCTGCTATGGAAAAATCAGGAAATAAAGGGCCTTTCCAAGGACAGCAAACATACAATATCATTACAGCCCTCATAATATGCAGAGGTCCTGCATCCTTTTCCTTGCATTTTATTCACTGCTTACAAGCTTGCAATCAAAATAAAATTATGAAAACAGCCCCACACCCTCCAGTTTCTGCAGGGAGGGCACCCTCTCTGGAGCCACAGCTTCTGTGGTCAGTGCTTGATCTGCATTATTGAACAGTCTCACAGTGTCTGCCAGCCAAGGCACCGCCCTGCTGCAGTGTCAAACTGCTTCATCTTCACTGAGCATCTCCATATTTACATAATACATGAGACATTCCAAAGCATAATATATTTATGCTATATCTCAAACCACCTGTGCATTATCATTCCAGTAACCTCTCCATCAGGAAATGAGTTCCACATCTTCACAGAGCAGAAATGTGAAAATTAATTGTTAAGCTACAAATGGATCATTGGGAACCAAAATATGTGGAGGATTGTTCAGCCAAAATTAAACCTCTTATCTCTGCAGAAAAGAGATTTATCATTTTAGTATCTTTGAGCCAGGTCCAGGGATCTATTAGTGATTGCTCTTTGATCAAGTATCTGCCAAAAAAAAAAAAAAAAAAAAAGTATTCCAAAGTGTGTGAGTGTACAACTGCAAGTAACCAAGATACTCTCCTAAGCTGTAGCGGGGTTTATGCATATATATGCATATTTGTGTGTATGTGTGTGTGTATAAGAACATAAAGCAGTGCCTACAAGTCACCTGCAGCAATGAAAAATTAAGTCAGAAATATGGTCATGGGAATGTTGAACTCACAGAAGAAGAAGAGAGCTATTCTGTCTCCACTTCCTCTTCCTTTTGAAATGTCAGGAGTGGCCTGCCTCGACCTCTTTATATTATACATTCACGTTTTGAATGTCACACAGGAGGAATAACTGCCATATCAATATTAATATTAATATTGTCCTTCTCAAGCCAGTCCAGGCAGCAAAGAAGCACAGTGTTCATGTAGGGAGCATATTAACCCATCAGCTTGTTAATTCCAGAGCTCAGCTTCAAAGCCAAAGTCAAAGGCTACACTGCACTGGGCATTGCTCTCTGGCTGATTCCCTGCAGACATGACCCTGTGCCAGCAGTGCTCCAAGCCCATGCCCAGGGTGGGCACATATCCAACAGCTGCCTGTGACCCATCCAAGCCCATCTGTGTCCAGGTCAGCAGCTGGGCAGCATCGTGACAGCACCCCCAGCATGTCTCCATCTCTATGATCCTGCTATGATCCTGCTGCCTCACTCCTTTGGCGAGGTGTCAAAAAGCCAGAGAAGGGAAGAGGATTTTCTGTGCTCTTGATCAGAGTTTATAAATCATCTGTCAATAGAATCCATCCCCTGCCAAGCAAACAGTGCTTGAAAGAGTAAAAAATAGATCTTCACCCTAGTGCAGAAAAATTGTACCTGCTATTACTCCTGAATTTGAGATTAAATTATAGCAATAGCATGACAACCAAGGAAACCAATGATACTGCAGTCTCTCTCTTCTGGTCAGGTCTCTCACTTTTTTTATTAAGTGATCACATTTTCTCATTTAATCCTATGTATTGCCAAAAGGTTTTTCCCCTTAGAATCACCAGCATCTGGGCTTACAGGAAAATGAGCAACAGTAGTTATGTACAGTCAAATTAATGAAACACAATCTTTTCCTCCAATGTCTGTCCAATTAATAGAGGTCCTGCAGCCCTGTGAACCCCTCATGGAGAGGAAAGCTGAACTGGAGTAAACAAGAGGAAGGATTGCCATCCAATCCCCATCTACCACTGTGCTTTCCATTTATTACATAACCACTGACCACCAAAGCACAAAATGGAGACTTGGGGCATGCAGAGCAGGCATTGGACTCAAATACTTGATATATACCACAATATTAGTGAAAACAGGATGATTTCTGCTCCTTCCCCTAAAACAGCCATGTCAGAAATCCTACATGCCCTACTATCACTCTAAGAGGATTCCTATCTCAGATGCATTTAAATGTTCAGCTAACAGAATTTACAAAGTCTGCTGTCGCTTTGTCCTTGTCTATAGAGTGAAGCTTCAATTCCTCTCTTCAGCTTCCATTCCCAGCTTGGTTTTGGGTGGCCACTTCTTCCAATGTGGCCTTTGCCTCAGTGCATCTACCCATGCCCAGTCTGCAAGCCCAGCACCACACAGCACCAGGCATGCTCTTGGTGCTTAATGAATGTTAATTAATGGGACGTGTGGAATGGCACAGAGATTAAAATTAAGCATTTTCTCTCACTGAAGAATGATTAATTTCTTCTACAGATGTGAGTGTTGTCCTTTGTTAGCAGGACATTGTGTGGCAGATAGACACACACACAAACAGCACCCCATTGGAATATTAATTAGTTCTTCTGTATGCAATTTATTAAAAAGACAGTGGTCCAAATTCCACAAGACTAATGTTACAATTAAAACACTTGAATAACTCTCACTGTAATTTCCATAGCCAAGTGCTCATCCATGCCTACACACTCAGAGAAAACAGAGCTGGAGAAAATTCACTTTAGAACATTTAGATCTTTAGCCGAGAAGAGCCTAAGTGGGAGAACAAATAGAGGATCCATCTCCAAAGCCAGGAATATGCTGTGCCCAGTGGGAGTCTGCATCAATCAATCAATCAACTGTGTTTTCACATTTTTCATATATGGCTGCTGAATGCGCAGGGTGGCAGCTGGTAGGATGCTCTAGTATCACACTGAGGTTAACTCCCAGTAGCATTCAAGTCAGGCCCTGAAGCACACACAGAAATCCCACCATGTTCTGTTTGCTCTCTGATTAAAATCTAGTTCTTGGTAAAACTGACTGCCTTCCCTCCTGTGGCTGTGTTGACTGCCAGGACTACCTCAAGGAGATTCTGGTCACACTCCTGACACAGGTCACTCCTGGAGCTTCTTCATTAACTAGACCTGCTGCTCAAGGGACCTTCTTGTTTTGCTGGCCACGGGCTGCAGGGCAACTGCACTGCTGCTCTGGCAGCCTGCCCAAAGCAGCAGAAGACCTGTGACACCTCCAGGCTGCCCAGCCACACTCCAAAGAGGACACATACATAGCTACCACCTCCACATGAAAGAGAAGGAGACATCCCTCCCTAAACAGCTCACACAAAAAGCAGGAAACAGCAAAAAACAACAACCCCAGGCCACACAGCCCTCCATTTTCAAATATGTATCATCCAAGTTCATGAGACGGGTTAATACAAAGTCCTCAGCTCAATTTAGGTTGTGAACACCTTGGGTGTAAAATTTCCCCTTTCATTTAGAGGAGGATCTGCCTGCCTGGCACAGCTGTACTGTGTCCTGATGGGACCCATGCCAGCAGAGACCCACCACAGCTCCAGCAACCAACCTCAGGAGTAGCTGGGGCCTTGGCTGCAAGAGGACAGATGATGGGATGAGAGAAGTGCTGGCAGGGATGAGTGATCAGGGATGAGCATATTTGTCATTGTTTAACTACACAGAAAATGGCATTGTATAAAGTATAAGAAGTATTCTGATGTTTCTCTGGAAGAGTTCTATCTTGATATGTTCCATGGAAAAAAGTTTCTGTAGAACTTAAAATCAAAATTTGTTGACTTCCTTCAGGCCCAGCTGTCCTTTTCTCTTCCCATTGCACTGACAGTAGAACAGAGCACAACAGAGCAGGGTGGAATATATTTTTCAACTTATTAGGTGAAGCTGCTTGACATCCATGGCAGAGTTTGACACCCCACTGAAATGCTGCATTTCAAGAAATTTGTCTGATGTTTCCACCAGAAACATTTTTTAGCTTTTCTCTTCTGCAAAACATTTCAAAATTCCAGCTTTTCACCTCAATTAAGGACAGAGACAACTTCATGATCCTGGAATGTCTCACAGTACTCACCATTTCAGTGGGCTGCAGTTCAGCTGATGGGTATGTGTAACTCCAACCTCTAACACCATACTTTCCATAATTGGAGAATTTCAAAGATAGGTTCAAGTACAAACATCAAACCTGACTGCTGGCAAAACTGAGCATGATTTTCTCTGGGGCTGTGAATCACATGTGATGCTACTAGAAATGAAGGATATAATGTGCAGCAAAACCAAGAATCCAACCTTACGAAAAAAAGGGCTATGTATTCAATATTCACCTTGCTCTAGACATCACAAACGATTTCCAAGCACATCGGTCATACTCCTCTCCCTAATCCATTTCAAGGCATACTACTTTGTCAATGCTAGTTCTGCATTAATATATATTAATGGCTTTTTTTTTGTCAGTTTCAAATTGACCCAAGATCTTCAATATCTTGACAAGTGACTTGAAATGACTGTTCAAGTCAGCTCACATTTGTCACACATTTAAGTCACAGGTACTGGGCTTGTCATCCGAATTGCCAGTACTGGACTTGTCAGCTGAATTTTTCAATATGGTATCAGAGAAAAACAAATTGTTATTGACACACCACAGGGAACATCCTGCTCTCTGGATACAAAAAATGAAAGGTTACCACAAGGAGCACCTGGGTAACTGAGAGTATAAAAGAAGGGAAGAATGGGTTGTCATGAAGTCAGTGGGCAGTCTGAGAAAAAAGAAAGCAATATGTTTCTGCTTTTTGATGTTCTGCCAAAAATTTCCTTGGCTGAACCTTTGTAAGTCAAGCACAGCAGGGTTCCCAGCTTTCTTTGGTCCCACCAGATTTTCTGTTCCTCTTGGAAGACTTTTAATTTTGGACCTCAAGTCTGTGCTCCTTAGGCATACTCGGTTTTGCGTCATTTGTTCAGGCAAATTGTTGGAGATGAAAGATGGTTGACAACAGTCATTTAACTGTAGTCAAAGTCTGCAAAAAAAAGAGTATAAATATTTAACTGTTAGTCTAAGAAGTAAAGCATACAGTATAATGGTTACTGTACATTTAAAATACAAAACCAACATACTATCCAGAGATAAAAAATGGTAAGAAGGGAGCTGAGCTTCATTCATAACTTTTCATACAAAATTATTGGGCATAAGACTTGTATATGCTTTTGTGCTCAGCTGGGCATTCATTTTCCAAGCTGCCTCTTTGATGGATGGATGGCCACACAGAAGATGTGCAAAGCAATGTCAGAGTGTGCGCAATAATTTTTAAATGACACGATGTCACAGGGAATCATCTCTAATAACAAAGGCTCCGTGCAGGGTGATGACAGTCCTGAAGAGGATACTGTGATACTGAGCCTGTCATGAGCAACACAGCTTCAGGTTTCTTCCTATCCTTTTTTCCTGACAGTCACTTAACTGAAAGCACCACTTGATGAAAACTGGCAGCAGTGTCCTAGGGAGAGCAGGATGATGACATAAATTCAATAACCAGGAACCTTCTCCCAGAGATCAAATGAAAGCCTGAAAGAGTTTCACACACACTGTTGTTTGGGTCAAGATTAGTCATTAGGCTTTCTTTTTGACTTGGACTTTGAAAAGCATATCCTTGCTGTTCTTCCAGCACAGTCAGTCAAAAGAAAAGAACTGCCTTTTAGCTGTGGTAAACCTTTTAGCTGTGCCAGGTATGGTTCCCCTCTCTATAACCTTCACCAAGATCCTTTGGAAGCTCTGGTCCACCCCCATCAGTAGGGGCCAGGAGTAGTAATTCCACACAAGTCAATAAATTAATCCTGGAACACAACGGCTGAGTCAGATGTGTACATTTTGTCATTGATATTGACTGCAGAAAACCTAAAGGTACTGAGTAATAATTTCCAGGATCCCTTGGCACAATCCCTTGAGCAGCTGCCAGCCACTGCTGCCACAGGGCCATCTCCATGCCAAGGTGGAACAGCACTGCTTCTGCTCAGCCTGAGCACCTCAGGACCAAAGGAAAATTTCAACACTACATATCTGGCTCTCTGCTACTGCTCCCCAGACTTCAGAGGTGACTTGGGCATGAGAGATAATGGTCCCTATGAAAAGGCAGAGAGTGAGGGGCGAGTGCCTCAGCCACCAGCACAAAACCAGCCCTCACTCCTCCACTTCCGAGCTAAAGCCTCACCAGCCTATTACTGTAAATACTTTCCAGAAGACTTGGTTCCATGGTACAGCAATGCCCAGCAGTATGGTAGGATGCCACAGATGGAGCCCATGGGTGTGTGGCTGGACTGAATTCCCCAGGGAGGGATTATGGCTGATGTGTTTGATGAGGAGATTTATTCATGCACGGGATGCAGTCAGTCTCCTCATCTTCCCTCTATTTTCTTGTAATTACAGGGACATATGGTTGTGTTTCGTAATTAATTTCCACAAATTAAAAGCATTCAGAGAAGGCTGCTTAGAATGAAACAGCCAGGGTCTTATGTGAGTTTGTATTTACATTAATTTATTTAAAAATATTTGTAAGTAAGTTGGTTGTTTCAGCTGCAACAAGATTTGATACCTTCAAAACCCTTTTTCACTGGGGACCTCGGGGCCCTTGGTGAATCTAAACAAAATTAAATTCCCAACACTGTTCCATGGCCAGAAAATATTTTTTTACAGATGGGGAGACAGAGATGCAAAAAGCTAGTGTTTCAATTCAGACTTGTAATAGGAACTGCAGCATGGAAAATTTAGGTCAAAATATTTTTGTCAAAAGAGGAGAATCCACAGGAATGATAACAAGATCAATGCTTAAATTCATATTTTTTTAATTCTCCTTTTTAAATGGCAAAGATACTTTTCCTGCTGACATATTACCAAACCATAACAGAATCAGACATTTTGCTACAAAGAAGTACTGTGTGCATAGTTGTACCTACTTGGATTTAAAGAGGATCAGTGCATAGACTTTCCCAAGTATCAGAAATCCTGGCAAAGATTACAGATGTCTTAGGCCATGAAGATTTGCCTTGGCTTTAGTTTGCTTTTACTTCAAGTATATACCATTAAGAGATACTAATGATTCAGTATTTGACACATAGAAATAAATCTGAAAATAATAAGAAGGAATTAAGAGGTCCTGGCATTTCCCTGAATACCCAGAAGAATTCCTGGAAAATGAAGCAGTGGAATAATTCCCCAGGTAAGCAGTCTCCCATTACCTTCCAAATTTAATTACAGCCTTGGATGTACAACTGGAAAAACAAACAGCAGTGAAAAAATTCTACCCTGTCAATAAATACTTTCTATTTCTGACTTGCCTCAGTATTAGATAAGCTTCTCCCTTTTTTGATAGAGAGATTGAGTAAAAGACCTCTAGAAACATTGCTACTTTTCAGTGGCTCCCCACAAAGCTCTTCAAACAGAATATTCTGCTTTCACTGTTCAGAATTCAAATATACTCTGAATTTACATAAATTAAATTGTCCTGCAGAAAAATAATAGTAACAAAAGATCTGCTCCATGTAACTAACAAACCCTTGTTTAATGACTGTAGAGTACAAAGGAAATTCCAGATATTTGAAGATGTGGGGTTTTCCCCTCCCCATACAGCCATTTGTCCAGTACTGTTAGCAGTCAAAGGAATTATTCAGGAGAAACATGAATACTCTAGTAGGAAGGTATTTAAATAATTATGTAAAGAGATTACCTTATTCTATTCATTTATTTAGAGGAAGAACACATTGAATTTTGTTTGGCATTTCCTGATGATTGTCTTTGTTAGTAATTGCACCCAATATTCTCTGACTGTAGGAGGGACTGTTAGAGGTCCTCACACCAATCTCCCACTCAAAACAGGACTAGCTTCAAAGCCCTTCAAATTTCAGGGCTTATTACACTGATTATCAGCTCTGGACCAGTAACAGAAATCTATGTGGTGCTGTAACATTTAAGCAGAACCACAGTAGCCAAAGGTGCGACTTTGGGGCAGTCTCCTCCACTACAATCTGAAGGCAGCCTGAATAAACCCAAGCTGTGTACGAATTTTGCACTTCCCTGGGCCCAAGGCTTTCTCCCGTGGGACCCCCCCCCAGTGATGCTCCTGTGGATGCAGTGTGAGCCTGCCCTGAGGCTCTACAGACCCATCCTGGCACTGCTGGGTGTCCACGGAGCACACAAAGGGCACAGAGGGTGCACAGCAGCCTGAGCCACCTCCACTGCCCCGAACCCAACTCACCCCAGACTGTGCTGAGCCCAGCACACGGCCAGGATACAGCAGCAGCAGTGAGCTGGAGCACCTGAGGTGTGAGTGCCTGCTCCCAGACATGTTTTTCACTCCTCCACAGGATCACAGCAATGGAACAAGAACCAAGGCTCCTCAAGGCAGAACTTTGCCCTTTCTGAATGCATGAATTAGATCCAGACCTATTAAATCCAAATTATTATTCTTAATACTGTGGTAGAGTGAAACGATGCAGTACCACACAGAGGCGAAACTAACAGTGTTAGATTCTCCCAGGCTCCAGTGGGATTTATTATGGCCATTTTTGACAGTCTTTGAGCCCAGCAGCCAAACCAACTGCACTCCCCCAGCACACACAGAAACACATTTTTGCAAGCAGCGAGTACCTTGTAAGCCAATCACTCCCTGCACTTGCAGCACAAAAGGGATTGTTCAGAAAGTAGCTATTCAGAAAACAGCATAATAAAAATTTAATTCTGCTGTTCAAAAGATTTGCAAAGATCATTTGCCCAAGGAAGAAAATAACATCAGAGAGTAAAAGCATGAGCAACTGGCTGTGATGTCTACACATGTCCCTGCCTTTGCTCCAACGGAGGTGATTGGGAAATGTCCCACACCTCTCCTCCTGCAGCAGCTCTCTCCCGACTCCCCACAGCGCCACGCAGGTAAGCAAACACAGAGGAAATAATGACAAGATGGAAAAGTAAATGAGGGAGAGAGGATCCCACATTATGTAACACTGCATTTAAAGGATTAATTGGGACAGCCTGATAAGGATGAATTGAATGTGTGAGAGCTACAGTTTTTTTAATTGAGCAGCTTTTCTCCAGGGAAGAGAGCTAAGTTTAAACCATCTGTCCAATTTCAGTCTCATTTGCCAAGGAAATGATTAAATATTTTAAGATTAAATCAAAATCTGAGAATCAAGGCAGGAACCTAAAAATAAATGATTTTGGGGTTTGTTTTACATACAGTAATATGAAGTTCAAAGTTGGTGAATTTTAAATACCATTTCTCCCCCCTGCATGCACATACACATATGCACATATGCTCATCCACAGTCAAGTGAAGCATTGAGACACAAGGCACTTCTCAGCATCTGTGTGCAGCAAGGGACCAGAAAAAAAGAAAAACTCTGAGAAAGGCTGGGACAGTATCTGCCACACAGGGAGAACCCAAAAAGGCACCTGGGGTGAAGAATCCTCTCATGGATGCCTCAGGGAAAGAGTGAACATGGCAGCACTGACTCCACAAAGTCATTTTCCAGAAGGCTGAGAGGCTGAGAGCATTTCTAAAGTCTGACAAAGGATCTGAACTACAGCTGCTAATCACAAGGCAACTGAAGAAATACAGAATTTCAGATGATGGCTCATACACAGCAATTCCTTCACCACCCCCCATGTTCTGCATGCCCCATGGTGTCCACCCACCCCTCGTGTCCAGTTGTCAGGTGTTGACCAAGGTAAGAGAGAGGTGAGGGCACAAAACAGAGCTACTGTGCCAGCAAGTCCCTGAGCATCTGCTGGGGTAAATCAGGTGGCCAGAGTTCATGTTTCCCTTCCTGTTCAGGGCATTCTAGAAAATTTTTCCCTTTCCCATCTTACAGCTGAAAAGTATCCAGCAGTCAGGACTGGAAATAGACCTGCTGAAAGGATTACCTGCTTGGAGTGGAGAAAGGTTTGTCTGGAAAGTCACTTAGCTCTCCTGACAAACACAGCACATTTCACTTAACCACAGTAGTCATGCTGTGCCCATTGCTGAATGATGCTGGTGAGAGCTTGGTCACAATTCAATTTTAGATTAAGAAGCCTAAAATTCAGACATTTACATTTACACTGAGCATAAAAAACACCATCAGAGTCCATGGTGTTTTAGAGATCATTTTAGTTCTCTAGCCAGAGTCAATGATTGCCATTTGAGGGTTCTCAGGGTGTCTGCAGAGGGCTGATGGGTGTCACAATGTCTGCACAGATCTGTGTTCTGCTGGAGGCACCCTGGGACCTCCCAGGACCACTGAGGTGATGAAAGGTACCTGTGTTTAGGACACTGCATTTTCTTTGTGACAGCACAGACTTCCCTGCTACATCCCTGAGCTCTGGAGCAGGGCTCAGCCAGCACTGCCCGCAGTGTCCCAGCAGGACACCAGCCCAGGGTGTCACCCTTTTGCCATAGGGAACTTCCTCCTGCTCCTGCACCCCCCCATCTTTAATGTGTAAAGCCCTGAGCTCTCCCAGGTAGACACAACAGCTGACAGAGACAGACTTCACCCTGACCTTGGGCACCCTTAGACCAAGCTCTCTGTGGCTGAACAGAGAGGTGTTCTGCTGGCACTGGAATTTAATCACGGGCCAGTTGCAGCAGGGATTTTTCCATAAATTCTTAAGTTGCAGTTCCAACTGTTTAAAGGAAAACCTTAGCTTTTATTTCTCATTATTATAAAGGAAGTTTCTATCCTTTCTGCCTAGGAAGAAACCTGGAGAGCAGGAAGAAAGCAAACCAAACCAACGAAACCAAGGTGAGCATCATTAGTATTTTCCTCTAAAATCTGATGGCTTTTAGCCCAAACTTATAATGGCCCAAGCATTCTTGCTCCTGGAATGCTGTAGGAGAGGGATTAATCTCAGCTTTATCCAGCATTTGTCTAGTCTGTCACTGAGAGCTCATTCTGATGGCAATGAAGCAAAACAAGCACTTTCATCTCAGCAGGTGTCTCAGACACCATGTTAGATGTTGGATCTAAAATTTCACTAACTCTGGGCCAAGAAAAAAACATATCCTAGCTGATCACTGCTGCAAAATGATAACTGATTTTTCTGAGGTGTCATTTAATCAGGTTTTAAGACATAAATGTTTTTGTAGGGCAGCCAGCTCCTTAACCTCATTTACAGATTTTTTTTTAATTTCTGGTTTTATCTTCCCTCAACAACTGCTGCATTTTGTAATGTCCAGCTAATTACATCTATCAGCTTCCCTTTCACCCTTATTAAATATTGATTTGTTTACAGAACTTTTCACACCACCTCTTAACCAGAACTACTTTGTAACCAAAGTCATTTTTATCAATGAGCAAAATATCAATTTTCTTCAAGTATTCAAATAATCTTTTCACATTATTAACTCTCTTCTTTGAAAAATAGCCACTTATCAAGTACCCAGATTATGCAACCACTTGTGAAACTTATCTCCTGCTTGCACAAAATGTGTCTAACTGGATCTCTTGCACCCAGGGAAAAAAACCTCACTATCTGTCCAGTGGTTTTATACCCTTGAAACAACTCTGATATTCGCCTTCTCCATAGAACAAATAAAAGGCTGATCTTCCACTACGGAAGGAGGAATTTTAACTTATAAAACTGTACGGTGAAATTTTATAATGCATTGTAATTTTTGGGACTGCCAGGGCTATTTTATTACCAGCAGCACAAGTTCTTGAGCATCTTGACTGGAATGGTGAGGCATTAGTGAGTAGAGTAACCAAATTCTTAGCATATCCATTAGCATTTATTTCTTGGTGAAGACATTTGCAAATATAGGAATTTTAAATGTGAGAATATCTAATATTTTTTGTTCCTTATGAAAAAGTCGATGCTATTTTGTATGCAGAAAAATATTTTTTCTGATAAAGAAGTTCTTTAACCACTGAATTTTCTTCCCCTTTGACAGTATTATTTATTTCCAACCCAACTTTCAATTTAATGGAGGAAACTAAAGCTGCATTTCTTCCTGGTAAACTTAAAATAAATGAGAAATGTTCAGATGAAAACAATCTTCATTGAATTATAAATCATATTTTCTTCTGCCATTGCAAAATGTGTTGAAAAATACAGTCTAAAATAACCCAGGTACAACCAGTCTGTGTGTCTATTTTAAAACAAGTTTATTGGATATTTTTTCCTCTTTGTTGAATTATACTTTCTACACAAAAACAGCTTGTGCAGACTAAGATCAAATTTCTTGCTAGAGCTATTTCAGAGAAAAACTACAGAAAAAGGAAGATATGACTAAATCAGATTCTGCAGTCCCTTTTTTTCTTTTTCTCTGGTAATTTTGATCTTATATTTAGAGGACTTTTTTGAAAGACAACAAAATGAGAGAAACTCTGTGGCTGTGGGCTGACCTCTCCGAACTGTTGACCAAAGTGAAAACACCAGCCCTGGTGCAATCAGTGAGCACCAAGCTGATGTCTGCAAGATTTTTGTCAGAGCAAGGGACTGGACCATATCCTTGGTGGTTGCTCTAGGGGGAACAGGCATCCCTTCCCAGTGCTTCCCACGTAGTCACAACCTTCATTTTTTGTACCAGCTGTGCTTAAATAATTACAGGCTGTACCAGGCTGAACCACTACTGATGTGGAACTGGAGGAAGAGAGGGGAGGAAGGGTGGAGGAAGGCTGGAGCACAAGTCATACCAGGAGCAGCTGAGGGAGCTGGGAGAGTTTAGCCCAGGGAAAAGGAGGCTCAGGACAGACCTTATCTGCAACCATCTGAAAGGAGGCTGTAGTAGGGTTGGGATCAGCCTCTTCTCACAAGTAGCAAGCCACAGTACCAGAGAAGATGGCCTCAAGCTGCACCAGAGGAGGCTTAGATCAGATATTAGGATAAGTTTCTTAACTGGAAAGGCTGTCAAGCACTGGAACATGCTGCCCAGGGATGTGGGGAGTCACCATACCTGCAGGTATTTAAAGATGTTGCACTTAGGGATGTGGTTTAGTGATGGAATTGACAGTGCTGGGCTAATGTCTGGACTTTAAAATCTTATATTTCTTTTCAGCCTAAATGATTCTGCGATTCTCTGAATCCATGTTTTTATGAAAATAAAGGAGAACTGAGAGTCCAAGACTCACATCACAAAACCACCTTGCCAACTGCTAAAAAGATGTTTTACATAGTTGGCTTGATTTGTTGTTTTAATTCAATTTTCCAGCTCCAGCTGCAAACAGCTTCAGGACATGGCTGGTGGAAAACTTCTCAACCCTGCCAGACCACCCTGGGACATTTTGCTGGGCAGCCACACAAAGAAAAAGGGGCTGTGGTTGGGGCTGGACAATACACCCTGCATTGGCTGCTACATGAGGTGTTACCAAGAAAAACCCAAGGCCCCTTTCATGTCTCTCTAATAGAAGAGAGAGATACTGCTGGTCAGCAGGAATGAGGCTGGGAAACACTGGCTCAGGGCCTCAGCACAACAGCCCTGCTCTATAAGCTGAGTCCTGTGACACAGGGATTTTACTGAAATAGCCTTCTTGGATGGAATTGGCACTAAAAGGGTGAGGAGTAACATCTCCTAGCAGCAGAACCAGAAAGCAGCTTGCCTGGGTTCTGCTGCAGCAGCTGCAGAGGGACCTTCTGTGTAGCCACAGGCTGTGGGCCCTGGGCAAGGCTCCACCAGCAGCTCCAAGAAGGGATTGTCCATGAGGCCCTGGGTGTAGCTTTCTGCTAAACTCTATCTTCTCTGTCAATCAAAAGTTAATGTGTGTCCTACAACATCCTCTCATTGCTTGCAAGTTATATCATACAAGACCACAGATTAATCAGTTGTGGCATGGAAGAATCCCAGACAGCACAGATCCCATAAATAAAGATGGTACACTGCCAGCTGTGACTTGCTAAAGTAGGTTAAGCACCTCTTCTCCTAAGGCAAGAGGGGATTCATGATATGAAATCTGTGGTGTTGCTGATATTACTGTCCACTGTCATTTATATCCGTGTCAAACAGCCAGAACTCCTCAGATCTTATTCTTCTGTAGTCAAAGGTGTGGGTGTGTAGTTTGTGCACATCACTGCAGGCTGAACAACTGAAGTGAACTCAAACTGAGGAGCTCTGAAGCAGTGCTGCAGAAGAGTCTGTGCCAGACACAACACCTTACTGCACTCTGCAAGCTTACCCCTCCCTGACAGGAGTGTCCAGGGATCACACTGCAGCTCACCAAAGCAGGGATCCCCCAAGCTGGCACATGCCTCTGCATCACTGAACTGCATCAGTTTTGTCCTGAGTACACCGTGCTCTGTCCAGTTCTATAAAAACCCCACTCACTTCAGCAGCTTTCAGGCAGGACACATTTTTCTTCCAGCTTTTTGAATCCTGACTGATATTCATGAAAAGTATTGCTAACCCAAGAAGCAGCAGGGGAAGGGATATGGAGGAGGAAAATTAATGTTAGTACAGAGATATTCTGCACGACTTCAAGACAAAAAATAGCCACAAAGCCTTTTAAAGAGACACAGCTAATCCAATGGTGTTGAAATAAAAGCTGAAACAAAGGCAAAAAAATTAGCATGAATCAAGGAAGTTGTATAGTCTGGGAATTAGCAACTATGGCTGAATCTCTACACTGAGAGAATTTTTTCTGGAGAAACTGAGACTGAAATAAGTACTGTAACCTAATTTCAGTGCTCCAGAAAGCCAGTGGCAGGGTCAGGATTTAATTGGTCCAGGCCCAGTACAGTGCCTTTTGAATACTGCCTTCTATGTTTAAAGGTGACCTCTACATCCTCATACTCCTGCCCCAAACAGGGAGGCATACCATTGTCTTCACTGAGACCAGGAAATATTGGAAATAAACTCGGACTCAATTCCAACCTTAACACTTAACACTTGTCTTGATGGCAATAGAGCCCCATTTGAGTAGCTCATATCAAATTTTTGTGCCTGAATTGGACATCTCATCAGAGGAGGACCTGATCCAGTGTCTGCCACATCCCTCAAGAAATTAACACATCCACAGTGGGGAATGTTTGATAGGAAGGATGTCCTCCCTCTCCAGGAGAGAAGTGGTATGACTAAGGTACTTTGCTAAAGGCACAAAATGCACCCACGGTAGTACCACAATGACAATCTGATGTCTTCCAAAGACCTCCAAAAAATGGTTTTAAAAGGTATCTGAAAATGACCCCTACTTGCCATCATATTTGGGTGGAACATTGCTGTTGAGAACAGCCTTTAGCAATACTAATGAAAGAGCAAATGACAATTAAATGAAAAACTAATCAGCTTTTAATGCTCTCTTTTATGTACTTTTCTTTTTTGAGTAAAGTTTTGTGGGATGGGTTTAAAACTAGATCTAGATTGGGCCTCTCATGCATCAGACAGGGTAACTATACAATACTGAGACACTTGAAAGTCAGAAATGTAGGTGATGTTGATAACATCTTCAAATAGTGCAATAATAGCATTCAGTCACTCAAGGTCTTTCATTTTTGGAACTGCCCCATATGAGTGTGACATTCATTAGTTCAAACCTGTATCGTGCTACAGCAGTTTGAAAAAAAAAAAAAAAAAGGCACTAGGAAGAGTATTAAAAATTTCATGAAGGAGTCTTTCCCTCAGGCATTTCTTTCAAGGTCAGAAAGCCTCACTCTTGTTTTTTCTGCTGACATGAAAACATTCAGAGAGATGATGTGACATGAAGACCCACACCTAATCCTGACCTTTAATTCTGAAAAACTTTCATCTTCACACAGTTTTTTCAAATGTGACTTTCTTTGATCTCCATGAAATTAAGAAAAATATGTGCCCTGTTCCCTGGCATGCCTGCTGTAGGATGCCCACTTAGAAAAACTTTTCAGGGACCAGCAGGGCCTTGTGGATAAAAACTGCTCCAAACCCTCCTTCCCAACCCAAGTCAGAAGGAAATATTTATGACAATCAAAAGCTATGATAAGGGTTGCATCTCTCAGTTTTTTGCTTTCCTTGTAGCAAAGCAAAGTTCACTTGGTTTGTGGTGAGGGACCATGTCCCCCCAGAGGCTCCCATGCAGGACCAGTTCCCAGGGAACACACATTGCCTGCTCTACTCTCCATCCCAAACCCCAAGCCCCTGCTCTCCCCACCATCCAGCCCTTGGAATCCTCAAACCAATGTTTACAGCATTTGATCTCAAGGATCATTGGCAACATCAAGAGGAAAACACATTCATTTGGGTTCCTCTGTCAGATCAAGCATGGCTATTCCCAGTGTCACTTTCAAACATCAATACTTCCAAAACTGGGTGAAAATATGATTTATGGAGTTGTGCATGGAGGAATTCTATCAGCATTAAAAACAGAGCTTGTCAGTATTTTATGACTTTTCCTTCCACTCATCTCCAGCCTTTTTTTTTTCCCAGAAGAAAAGGGCATTTCTTATAGTTCAGACGTATTTTCAAAAAAAGTTCAGTTTTCCGATGATTAAATTTATCAAAACCACACAGTAACAAGGAAAAAGGTTTTGAAAGCAGCAGTGTGATTTAGGTACCCAAATCCTCTTCTGTAATAACCATGAAGACCCTGTTCTGCTAATTCATCAAATTTGGCTCCAGGCCTCCTACAGGAACACAGGCATTCCAGGAGCAAAATAACCCCATCAGTCTGGTACAAATTCAACTCTTAAGTTTTAGATTTAGATTTTTATATTTTTTTGAGAACTTTATATCTGTATTTATTAGACTGGAGTTGAGTACGACCTCCCCACACCACCCTAAATTGTGGTCTCTCTTAAAGCCAGCTCAAAAACTTGAGGTTGATGCAGCCCATGCCATGTCCTCTGAACAGTTTGGGAGCACTGTTGCATTCCCAGCTGGCTCTGACAGGCAGATGGCAATGCCCAGTGCCCTGTCCCCTCTGCTGTCCCCAGCTTTTCATGTTTGCAGTTTGATGCCCCCTCTGGTTGTGCAGACACAAGTTTTCACAAGCCTATAATGGAGTCAGGATCATGGAAATGGTCTGGGCTTTCCAAAAAACAAAGGCAAAGGATCTCCAAGAAGAAAAAACAAATATCCATTTTTCACGCTCCTTAGAGTTGATAGCATAGCCCTACAAATAAGGACAGCAAGAAGAGAGGGAAAAGTGACAGGACTCTTCTCTGGGGAAAAAAAACCCAAACCTTTAAAAAAACTGTAGATGGCAATCCAACCTGACTTTACTGAAAATCAGGAGGATGTGATCTTATGTTCCTCTCTAAGACTTTTCCCCGTCCCTCAGGTGCTCACCCTTGATGTCACCTGCTGATGCTTGTGCCCAGATCTCCATCCCCAGCCCCACAGCAGGGCCAACTCTCCCTGCAGGCTGCCCCCAGCACAGGCAGTCCAAGCTCAGCCAGCATCCAGGACACACTGCCACTGGCATTCTGACTTATCTCATACAGGGAAGTGAAATACCCTGAAACAAAGCCCCAAACCAGTGGAGTGTTGTTGCTATGCTGTGGCAGGACTCCCTCATGGCTTAACAACATGTAAGATGTGCAGGGAACTGATTGAGTCATCATCCCTGGAGGTATTTAAAATATATGTAGATGTGGCACTTGGGGACATGTTTCAGTGGTGGACTTGGCAGTGTTGGGTTAATGGTTGGATTCAGTATCCTAGAGGTCTTTCTCAATTTAAATATAACTATGATTCTAAATTCAAAGCTTCTTGCAAGGTTGGGAATTTCATAATCACCCCCTGGTGGCAGGAGTATCCAACAGGGCTGAGCTGTCAGTGCAGCCTTGCCCTTATGGGAGCACAGCAGAGCAGCTCTTCCACACCTGCCCCTGCTTGGACATTACAACTTTGAGACCATTGACCACTGCCCCTCTGTAAAATTTACCTGAAACTAGCTTTTTTGTTCATGTGCAGAGCTTCTTCTTTCCAAGAAAAATGACAGATGCTCTGGCGCAGACTGCAACTATCAGCTTCATTTCCATACAAGGTCAGCCTAAAATCTTGTGTAGAACAGTCTAGCCAAGCACACAAAGGTGATAGACACCCACAGGTACAGCAGTGGACAGCTGGGCAGGCAGGATCAGCCCAAGCAGCTCCCCCCACCCCATCTTCTCATAAAGTACATCCAGGAGGGCCCTGATGCTTCTGAGTCCTGGGCCAAACCACAGTGCTGCATCCAGGTGCAGCAATCCCCAAGGATCATGACCAAGACCAAAGGAAGCCTCCTCTAAAGTGACATCAATGGCCACAAGATGAGTCAGCAGAGTCCACGGAGGTGGACAGGTGTCCCAAGGTGCTGCACACAAGCCATGGAGACCCAGGGAAGCTCAGAGCCCATGGGGACTCAGCAGGTCCCCAGCCATGCTGCACACGAGGAGAAATGACTCTCAATGGTGGCAGATGAAGAGCAGCCCGACAGAACACAATGCCATGGCCTAGGATAGCTTGGCACTGCTCAGACACAAGCCTCAGCTTCACTGTTTAATTGGGCACAATCCAGAAAATCCACTTACTCCCCAGCTAATGCTCATTTTATCACCCTCTAATTTTATGAGAACTTCCTAATACAGACAGCTCCTGCACTGTGTATACAGAAGGCTTCAGTGCTGACCTTTAAGGCTAATGGCTGTCTGCATTTGAGATATTTGGACCTGTACACTTAAAGTCTCATCTTGAGCTTACAAGCACTGTGAGCAATATTGGTGGCACTCCCAGCAGGCCAAGAAGTGTTCCAGTCATAGGTACACAGGGAGTCTGTGTGGGGATGGAGCAAGGAAGCTGCCCTGCCCTGGGATCAGGATGCTTCTAACAGTTCAGTAAAGGAAGATGCTGCTGCTAGCTTTTGGGCAGCAGTAGCATCTTTTCAGCTACAGTGGCAAAATCTGAAAAGCAAAAGGACCAAAGGATCTAGATTGGCTCAGTTCTCACCACCAGTTTTATTTCCTCCCTCGTAACAACCCAGGCAAGATGCTGAAGTAAACTGTCCAAGCAGTGCTTTCCGTAAAGTTCATGGTTCGGTGATGCAAAGTCTTCTTGGGATAAAGTACCACAGCACTGAGGTTGCTGCCACTGACACCATCAGCCTCCTCTTCAGTGGCAGTCCATCTCATGCCCTGACCCCTTGTGTTTTCATACCCCAGGAGAGTCTACAAGCCTTGTGTGCACTTGCTGCCAAACACAAGAAACTGGTGCTCCAGGGAACTTTCAACATAGAAAGAACACACAAGAGAGGAAAATAACATTAAATTACTGTCTCGTCCATAGCCAGCCTGGCTTCTGAGCATGGTGCCCACCATGAAGTTACGACTAGGAGTTAAGTTTATTTGTTCATGCAGCTTGCAGAATAGCACATTCTTGAAAAAGTCAACGTAATTGATTTCATCATACTTATTATCGTCTTACTAGTAATATGTCTGAGTGCTTAGATGCTCTGCTGGACCAGCATAACCTTGGGCACTAGGTTACTACACAGCTGAAAGCAAATGGGAGCTTTTATTACCTGAAAGGAGACTAATGTTTATTTTAAAGCCCTAAAATGCAAGCAGAATTTTGGCATTACAATAGTGCTTTTCATCAAACCTTCATGCGGATGGAAATCTTCATTAGTATAGAGCTGTGTTAGAGACCCATACAGAACAGAAAGCAGTTCAAATCTGCACAGAAAGACTTAGAAGCAACAAAGACCTGGTCAAAGGAAAAGAGAACAAACAAAAAAATAGATACTTTCCCTCATGTCTGATTACAACACCTGGATCCGGAAAGCAATTTTCAAATAATTTCATGGAAACATTCATTGTCTCCAGTAAAGTATTTGCAGACAGCGAAACCCGGAATGGCTAATAGGCACTTGTCCATGATCTGCATCTAAGGAGTTGCCTATTATTAGTTAATGAGCAGACAGCAATTCAGAGTTCTAATTTTAGCACTAACACATGCCAGGAACTGGAAACAAAAAGAAGCAAAGAGAAACGAGCCAGGGCTGAATTAAAAAAAAAAAAAAGGATGTTCTGTTGCCTTTCCACTGGTTGTAGAAACGGTCCCACCTGCCCCATCTCTGACACCAATTTAGTCTCCAGGCAGCAGCAGGCACACCATGGTGTGGAACAGAAACACAGACATGGCAGTGACCCCAGAGATCAGCCAGTCTGCATCTCTCTCCCTCCTCAAGGCAAGCTCAGGTCTCTCTAGCAGGTCCTGTTCCACCTCTAAAGCTGTGCAAAAGCAATGCTGCTACTAGAGGTTCCCAAGAGTTGCAGCCATGTCTTTGAATAGCTCTTCCTCTTCTAAACTAAGACATCCTTCAAGAGCAAAAGACTTCACTGACAGGCTGGAAAGACCCAACACCACCATCCTAATGAGATGTACATGACTGCTGTGAAGAAACAGTGGACTGACTGGTGCTTGGTGCTGCAAGGACTCCACACCCAGCAGGGAACAAGGATCCAGCAGTGTCAGTCATGGTCAAGCCCCTACAATTATGTAAGAGAGGTCTTAAACACTAAATCATAACAGCACAGCTTTGGCTCTTCAGAGAATTTGGCAGATTTACCCATCTCTGGCTTCACAGCTCCTCATCAAACATGGCTAGGGCCTTAACTGGGTGTCCAGAGCAAACAAAAGCTGAACATGACACTTTGACATTGCCACTTTTCACTTAGCAGGCAGGCAATTATTCTCATGTTTAATTGTATCTGATGAGTGACACTCACAGGCCCCATGCTGTTTAAATGTGACATATTTTATTTATCACAGCAGCTTCTACAGTTCTACAAATGGATGACACACAATCCATTATCATTTTGGAAGCATTATTATTCACACAAACATGTCCCAGAACCTTAGAATTTTTTTTAATTCCTTTTTTTTTCTACATTCCTTTTAAATTCAGAATGCAAATTCCCTAACTTGCCAATGAGATTTCCTCCTCCTCACCAACCCAAAATAAATTAGAGAACAAGCTGCTATCTCTAAAAGCTTTATAAATAAAACATACAGCACACACACAATTTTAGAGTACTTTTGTATCCTGGATGGATTTAGAGATGTCATTGCAAATGCACAGATGCTGCCAGTCACGGGAGCTTAACAAGCGCTATGAGGTTTGACATCCCATCAGACTGCAGCCCTTTGTGGCAGCTGAGGCCTCCCAGGGCAGAAAGTAACATGACAATTGCTTCTATCAAAGAGAGAAAATAATGGCAACCACACCGGCAAATACATCAAGGGACAGAACTAAAATTACTCTTTCCTGGCTCAGCTAAAGAAAAAATTATGACAGTTCAAAAGAATGTTAAAAGTTTTCTGGAAGTGGCTAAATCATACTATTCCAAGCTGTCAGTGGAAACATTTTTCTTTTTTCTTTTACCTCAAAAAGGAAATGTTTCTCAAAAAAAAAAAAAAAAGTTTAAAAATTGACTCAATTTGAGTTTTGATTTTTCTCCTTTTTCTCCAACCAAAACATATAAAATACGAGGAGAGAGCAAGAAAAGAAAGTAGTTCCGGAGCTAAGAAATCCTGTTTTCTCTAGGAGATTGCGCTGGTTTTTAACTCGATTAACACCGAGCTGCTGTTCAGGCTCGGCCCGTCTGCCGGCGGTGCCCGCAGGGGATGGCAGCCGGAGGCGGCCTGGCAGAGACACAGGCTGCGCTGCAGCCCCGGCACCGACTGAGAGCTCTCCGTGCCTTCCACACCAAACAGGCAGCTAAGGTGAGAAAAAGGGGAAAAAGAGAAAAAAAGATAACAACTGGAGCAGGAGAAAAACACTACATTCCATACGGAATAGCTCGAAACTTCTTAAGCCACGTTTGGAAAAATTAGATGTCATCTATCAAAGCAGTCCTCCTGTGCCAGCAGCACCCACTGCAGGCGAGGAGGCAGCTCACTCACTGCCTGCCCAGGATCACAGGGACTGCCCACGGGATCTCTGCCTGATCCCAGCGCACAGCAGGCAAAGAATGACCGGCCCTGAGCAGCTCTGTGAAGGGAGGTGCCCCTGCATCCTGCCTGAGGTGAGGACTTTGGGACAGAGGTCTGCAAAAACCTTTGTCTGCCCATCTAGCTTAGTAAGGCTCCAAATAATCACCTTCCTTTCTTTAGGGCTCACAAGGGATCAAAAGGGTGGATTCAACAGCCAAAATAGGTTCTGCAGACAAGTGCCTGTCACAAATGCTCTTTTCCTGAGATCACAAGTGCGGTTAGCTTCAAGTGCCACGGTGGCCACTAAAAAGCTGAGACAAAAAGAGTCATGCTGGAAGCTTTAAAAGGTCAGATGCATTTTAAACATTTTTGAGGTCTGGCTCATTGGCTCTGCTCCTACAGAAAGCTCTCTGTTAGACTTCCACCTGAGCAGATAATACAGGTTTAATGCATTGACTCCGCTCCCAGCATGAGGCACACATCCACATCACCAGCCCTGGCAGGTCTCTGCCCACCCGAGGTGGTGTCTGACCCCCACAGCAGCCAGCAGAGCTGGGATGGGCTGGGACGCTGCTCGGGAAGCCCCAGCCCTGAATAACCCCCTGCAAAGGGAAGCATCTGCCCTCACTGGCATTTCCCATGAAATAGGATACACACAAACTTCATACCATCTTTTTCTGCCCTGAAAGGGGTAATTTCAGTACCCATGTGGGTGTCAATGTTTTTGTAAAATGCTGAGCTCCTGGCCTCAGTAAAGATCCACAGTAAAGAGACCTAAGAACAGCTTCTTCACTGCAGTTAGACTCACTAACCTCCATTTTCACTGCATTTCCCCTGTTCTCGGATGAGGAAGAAGAGTAAAGGACACCAAGCCGACCTTCAGCACCCCCATGCAGTATCTCCACACTGTTCTCGCAGCCCATTTTTGTCAGCTCCTTCGCAAACCAGACAGCCCCAGCCTGCTTTCACAAACCCCCTGTGGTGCCAGCCACAGGAGTTCATCACACCCTATGTCTACTCTGCTTTTTGGCAATGGGGGCCATTTTTTCCTTCCTGTCATTTAGCACTGTTCAGTAACCAGGACACAGCGGGGTCTCGGGTCACACAGGCAAGGTTGTCACGACATGCAGACAGCTACAGCACTACAGCTTAAAGCCAGAGTCCAAGGGAAAGTGGCAACAGACAAGGCACAAAGGAGAAAATCAAGCTGCCATCTTAAAAGTGATTTCAGTGATTCATAGAAGTCATTTTAGTCAATTCACTGGTTAATGACTTAGCAGCACTGGCACAAGGTCAAATCACAAATGGGTACGAGCATTTCTCCAAAGCAATCACTTATTTCTCTCTTTCCAGCTCTCCATTTCAACTTGAAGAGCAGCACTAAAAAGGAGAGAGAAATCAGCTTTCCATCTAAAAAAGACTTGTGAGAAACCGCAAATGCCAAGCATGTTTCATCCCCACCCTTGTCTCTTTTCATACCAGCCCAGTTCCTTAATCTGCTACAGCTGCCACTTCTTCAGTGGTGAAAAATATTTGTAATACAGATTGCTGAATGGTACAGAAACACTGAAGAGCGACTGGAGATCAGTTAAACAGCTTTACCCCTAAGCAGCAAGACGTTGAAATGCAGGAAAGACAAGTGATAACCAGCAATGGGTCAATGCAATGCACTATCTTCAGTAAAATCTACCTGTAAAAAAAAATCTGCTCAAGTACAGCTGATGTTTCATCCTATTTGCATGCGATTTTCATGCAATTGGTGGTAACAAGATGACAGATAAAGGCAATAGAAAAACATGGTATTAATTACGCAAACTCCTTGGTTCTAAGTCCTAAGCACATCAACATATCCACACCAAGAAACCAGGAGAATTCAAAGTAAAAGCTTGTCAGCTCCTGTCCTCCCTTCCCAGAGGGCAAGAGACAGCTCAAGCAGCACTCAGGGATTAGTCCCTCTGGTTCTCTGACCATGCTGCCACAGAGGGATCATCTTTCACTTCAAAACCATCTTTAGCCATCCCTCTCCCTTCAGACACGATTTATTAAAAGACATACTAGAGGAAGACTGACATGGAATAAGACAGGAAGAAAGCATGGAGTAGCCCAGACATTCTTAGCTCTGACTGGTCTGTAGGGACATCTCTAGGTGGGAGTCTGAACCACAAAACAGCAGATGGCGATGGCAGCAGGTAAGAGACTTCCCCTAATCACTACCCTCTCTGGATTTGGCTGAGGCATTTAGTGAGCATCCATTCCAGCCATCCTGGATGCTACTTCTACATGTCCTCCCAGCTGTTTCCACCAAACCTGAATCCCCCAAGTATTTTGTATATGTCGTGGTTTAACCACAGCCAGCAGCTCAGCCCCACACAGCCACATGCTCACCCTCACCAGTGAGGGGAGAGAACTGAAAACATGAACATGAGAAAACTTGAGGGTTGAGATACAGGCAATTTAACAGGAAAAGCCACAAAGCACAAGCAAAGCAGAACAAGGGATTCATTCACCACTGCCCATGGGCAGGCAGGAGTTCAGCCATCTCCAGAAAAACAGAACACCATCACACGTAACACAGACTCCTAAGAACGAACGCCATCACTCTGAATGTCTCTTGTTTCCTCCTTCTGCCCCCAGCTCTATATGCTGAGCATGAGGCCATATGGCCTGGAATATCCTTGGGGTCAGTCAGGGTCAGCTGTCCCAGCTGTGTCCCCTCCCAACTCCTTGTGGTCCCCCAGCCCACTCAGTGATGGGGTGGAGTGAAGAGCAGAAAAGGCCTTGGCTTTGTGTGAGCCCTGCTCAGCAACAGCAAAAGCATCCTGGTGTTATTAACCTTGTTTTCCTACAAACCCAAAACACAGCCCAATATGAGCTACTGTGCAGAAAATTGTGTTTTGCTGAGACTATGGCACTTGCTTTCAAAAACAAACAGGCCAGAAATGTTTCCTTTCTCAAAACCATCTCAGCTGTTTAAGACTATCCCAATTTACTGATGTTCACTCTATGAGAGGTACCCTAGGAAGGGCTGGGACCTGAAATAGGACTGCATTCTTAGTGAGGTAAGACAACACACTACACCTGAGAGTTTTTGACCATGGGTGGGGTTAGTTTCAATCCAAGACAGAATTTCACAGACTCACAGTCTTACACGACCTTTTTCCAGTTTCCAAGAAAATAGTTCTCTTTCATGCTGCCTTTTATTATTATTAACTGAACAAACTTGAAACAAACACACAACATGACAGGAAAATAAAGATGGTTTGAGATGAGCATTTTTCATCTGTACTGCTCTATTGGATTACACTAAGTCTGTTGACCTTATTAAGATTCAGGTTAACAGCCCACTTCAGAAATATCTACATGTGCACCTGAGTGTTAAACCAAATGCTTGGAAGATATATTAAATCAAATAAAGATTGATAGCTTGCTGTTTCTCTCCAGTCATTCAAGCACTGCTTACTTCTGCATATACATGAAATACAGAAAACTGGCAAAGGTGTTTCTCATGGCTGCTCTCTCTTCAAAGCACACCTATCCTTACATAGGTACCTTTGTTGCACGTTTTTACTCTTTGCTTATCCAAATCTAGCACAATGCAATGTGGCAATGTGTGTTGTGCATCATCTACTGCAAACCAAAAGCAAACCTTCAATTCAATTCTTCCTACCTGCAGAGGTTATAACCCTGAGATCAGCCCCACCACTTGCCCTAGGAATCAAGAGTGAAAGGAAAGGCAGGACCTGAGAGGCAGAAGCTCTGGAATACATACCTTTCAAGGACAATCTGGATTTATTTTTGCTAACACACTCAGTCACAGCCCATTTAGACAGTGCACACATGAGATCCCCCAGAAATCCCTTCCCACCATGCCACCTGGGATGCAACTTCATGAAAGGAGCCCAAAGAACTATCCACCCACCTCCTGGTCAGCCAGGAGCAATGATGGGGAGTAAGATTTACCAAGGTAGACATGCATTTTACTGCATCAGTAGTCAAAATTGTACCTAAACCTCAGGTCAAAGCTTCCTCCCTTAACCCAGACATATCCTGTGTGTAGGGACCACCACCATTGTGGTCCTCATTATCAGCATGCTCAGCAGCAGAAACAGACTCAGGACAATAAAAGTGTTGCCTTATTTCAGGTTGTCTTCCCAGACCTCCCATGACTAATGATTTCATTTCCTGATAACAGGAGGAAAGATGATATTCATTCCAGCTGAATCAGACACTGCAAAAATCATTTTAAGTGATCTCACCAAGACAGGGAAGCACAGGACCCTGACCTGTCCCTAGGACATGTTCATATAGCTTGTTCCTGAAAACTCTGCTGATGACTGTTTATAACCTTTCCAGATGATTTATCTGTGCATTCCTTCCTTTCTAGTTAAAATGCTCTTTCTTCACCTGCTGTAAAAATTAATCCCACCCAAGCTGAGGTGCTCATGGACAACACCACGACCTGGTGACTGCTGGCTTCAGACATATCACTTTGCCCTCATGCACTCCATAATTTTTTTGAATGTCATACTATGGCTGCCTCATTCTCCATCCAGCTCCTACCTGACAGATCATTTTTTCCATCATATCAAAATCATAAAGTATCTTACTTCCGTTTTTTAAGCTCTTTGCCTGTTCTGCTTCTCTCATACTGCCTCTTGGACACAGAGTTCTCAGTAAAACTTTTTAAATCCTACATTAATTTCTCCTTGCAAGTCTCCTGTGCCCCAAGGCAGAGGGATTGTTCTGTCAGGGAGTTGGTGGCTGGTGTTGATTCAATAGCATCACTCCTGCTTTGCACCCTCCTTTTGCGGCACTACCTTGCCCTATCTCATCTTAAAGCAGACATTAGGGTCATGATACAATTGCTGTGCTTAACAAGCCTCCTCCAGGCCTCAGCAATAGTCTGTGTTCACTCCAAACCTCTGGGACACATGTGGCAATTAGATTTCTAAATCAAGCCAAATTATTCCATGTTTGCCATGGCTAAAAGCAAATGCATGAACAAAACCAGAAGGTAAGGAGCAGCAACTTGTTATGCAGCAGTCACTTGAGCCTGAGCCCTTGATCTTGGCCAAAAGAGGTCACAAGTTCTTCCTCTCTTCTTCTTCCTCTCTTCCTGCAGCACACCTCATAAATGGGGTCCAGCTGCCTTGAGGCAACTGCAATTAAAAGTACTCTCCAGAGGAGCAGATTTCCTCTAACAAAGTATTTCTGTGTTCCTCTATATTACGTTCTGATCCATGAATAAATGCAGCAGGCTTACCTGTGTTACTCTGTGTTTGCTTTAATAGCTAGCATGAAGCCTGTATTTATTACCCAAATCCTGTTTCTAAATCTCGCTCCCAGATAAAGCAGTAATGACTTGGCTTCTCTGCTCAGATTGGCCCACAGCTCTTTTTTCTTTCATAAGGAAAAAAAACTCTACCCTGCCCCTCTGGACCTGCTGCCATTCTGCCATCTGCCATTGCTGCCACAAACATCCTGGGTTTTCTCAAGTTGCCATCTTTCCTGAGAAATCAACACAAAGATCACAGTGACATCCCAAAGCAGATCCACACAGTGCATGTCTCCATTAACTCAAAGACTGGAAAAGACTGTGGTTATCTCCTCAAAATTGGCAAAGCCACATCTGGAGTCTCACTGAGAGACACTGAAGTAGCAGAGAGCAGTCTCCCTGTAGGTATGGGAGGGTCTCACTAAGAGAGCTGCCCAGGTTTGCACATGCTCCAAGTGTTTTAAGTAGAATAGAGGCTGATAATCACAACAGAATAAGCTCAGGACTTTCTTTTTCTGGGAAACTACTTGGCTCAGGGAGCAGTGCTCTCCCAGTGATGCTCTGCACCTCCTCCCAAATCCCAGAAGACCAGTGCTGTCTGTAAGCAAGAGAGATGTTTTGCTCAAAGAAAGATGTAAGAAAATTGTTGAGATGAGGAAGGGAAGCTTAGAAACCAAATAATATGTTAAAAGGGAGAGCAGACAGGAGGTTTTCAACAGGTACAAGCTCAAATGGTTTTTAAAGCAATTAAAAACTGTCCTCTCCTGGCTCTAGAGAGAGAAGCAGAGATCAGACCCCAGTTGCTCACCAGATTACTTAATCTTCCTCAGAGAGCAGAGCAGTCTGAGGGAAGGTTAAAATCTGCTTCAGACAGCAACCACCTGGTTATGTCAGACCAGGGGACCTGGTCAGCCCTGGCAGGAGCACACAGCTGATGGAGCAGTGAGCTGTCCCAGCATCCATCCACCCTCAGCTACGGGCTGCTGTAGCAGCTCTGATGGGTGAACACCTCACAGGGAGCTGTGCCAGGACATCCATCCCACTATCCTGGCTGGCCCAGGGACAGCATCTTACCAGGTGCCCAGCCCTGCACTCAGCAGGTCAGTCACCTCCTGTGGATGTCACCCTCCACCCAACCCTGTCTCTTACCCCCTTTGAAGTTGTCTGCTTCCTCCAATCCTCCAGCATAAGAGCTCATGTAATCAGTCCCTAAACCTGGTTTAGTCAAGTGATCTGCATTAGCTTTAAAAAAAAAAAAAAAGTTCTGTCTTGGTTTAGGGTTTCTCTAATCCCCCTAACCCATGGTCACAATCATACATGACATGAGATGAGACAGCTGGGAACCTCTGGAAGGAGATCAGGGATGCAAAACGAGCCTGGTAACAACTGGAAGCACGTCAGGCTCCCAGAGAGCCGAAGTCTCAGAGCCACAGGGGTCTCAGATGCAACACTCCAAAGCAGTTGTGTTGTGTTGGAAGCTGCTAATTAAACACAGTTTATCTTGGCTTTCAGTGATTTACACAGATTTAAAGCCAGACTGGTTAAAGCAGTCATTTTGCAAGAGCTGTGCCATCCATGTAGCTCCCTTTGATTACAAGCAACACCAAAGAAGCTCTTTTCCACTATCAGTTTTCTCATCAGTGCTACTTTGGGCAACACTTTTTAATGAAATAAAATTTGATTTTGACAAAGAGCTTTTGTGGGGGTTTTTAGACCAAATACCTGGCTGTTTCTAGAAACCCAGCTTGGTACCAATTAAAAAACGGGGCAGTGTGACCTAGAGAATGCAAGAAAATGTCATCACCTACTGTGAGCTCCTGGGCAGCAGATCCGTTTGCTAAAATTAGAGGAGCAAGAATAATTGTTTTTAAACATGCCAGATTATCATCTTTTAAGTAAATGCTCAAATGTTTCAATCTAGTTCATACTACTTTAGGAAAATCTAATTTTTCTGTAGGTTGCTCTGACAAAACCTGGCATGTGCTGGATTTTCTAGGTAAGGTATTTTGTTGAATAAGTGATGGAAACAATTTTTAAGAGGTTAAACCCTAGGACCTGTGAGTTGAAAATTTTACTGAAATCAAGTCACACCATATATGGACAGAAATTTGCAGTCTGCATTCTCACAGTAGCTGCTACCTGTTTTGTGCCAAGAACACAACAGGCATTGTTCACAACAAGAAAAAAGACAATTTCTGCCCTAAGAACACCTAAACCCAACAGACAGTGTGAACTGGATGCCTTGGGGTGTTCTTTGCACATTAGTACAGTCACTAATGTTCATTGAAACATAGACCGAAGTATTTGAAAGGGAGAGGAAACCAAAGTTTTGATTAATTAATGACAAACATGGTGGTGATGCTGGGTTGACAGCTGGACTTGATCTTAAAGGTCTTTTTCAACCTTAAGGATTCTGTGATCTCTTGGATAGTTTGGCATCAGCTCAGATTAAATCTTCAAACCAGGAGTCATTGTACAGCAAATCCCTGCAGGCTATGAAAGCATCCATCTTCTCTTCCAAGATCCTGTGATCCTGCAGGAAAGAAGCTACCAGCTGCCTTCACCAGTGTGCCCATGGACATTACACATCACATCTCCCACGCAATATTCTTTAGATTTTAATGGAGAACGAGTTCTTCTCTAGGATGATCTAGAAACCATATGTGAAGAACAGAACTGCCTCAAAATCTAGATTATGTAATTTATTTTCACCATTAATTTTATCCCTGTTCAATCTAGACAGACTTTTGGTGAAGGATATAAAACCCTGAAGTTAATTTATTCAAGCAACATCCCTCTGCTTTTGAGCCTTTCTCTCATACTACAAAGTCCCCTGCAAAGGGCATCACTCCCTAGCACAGCTTTCGTGTCCATGGACAGCTACACAGAAAGACACAGGGACCATTTATAGGCCTCATCCTACCAAATGACTGATGGCTGTGTTGTAAGCAAAATTCAATTAGGAGAGCCTGCAAGATCAGCCTGTGTGCTTGTTAGCATCCAGCAAGGGCAGCTGGTTTGGCTGCCTATTGACTGAGCAATCGACAGAGGATCACTGCATGCAGCCACGGAAACATCCCAGGAGCGCAGTTCAGGAATGGGGGAGGCATCCAAATAAAATCAGCTGAAGGGGTTTCATCTACAAGACAATTATAAGTTTCCAAGTCTGCCCACAAAACTTCAGCATAACCCCTATAAGAAATCATTCATACATGACATTTTGCTTGCCTGCCTCTATCAATAAACAACTTAAACATTAATTTTGCTGTTCCCACAGCTGTAAACCCTGCAGATCAGGATCTGGCTTCTATGATTTTATCTAAGAGCTCCTGAATCAAACTATCTACACTGAAATGTCCAGGGGAGGCCTCAGAAGTACCCTACACAAAAAAACCTCATGAACTTATGCATATCCCTGGTTCTCTGCTCCCCAAATCATCAGTTCTCTCCCCAAAAGGTTCTCACTTTGCAAGAGAGGGGCCTTATAATGAAAGGCTCTTCCAGAAGAAGATTTACTGAAGGTTTCTAAGAAAGGTGAATGACCTAAAGGTATGTCCTTTGTTGTCTTCCCACTGTTTGCACACATTTAAACTAAATTGGATTTTCAGATAGATTGGAGTTGGGTAATTTCCTTCCAAGTACTTAGGACCTGTCACAACTCCTAAATGATTTATCATCATATAAGTCTCAGGAGAGCCTGGGAACGGACATAACCTAGAAGGGAACTCTGTGGTCAGTGAAACAGCAGAGTTCAGGACAAGAGTTTTACATATTTCCCCTCTAAGCTCCAACAAACTTTCCCCTGGCTGAGCGCACACCCAGTTCAGTGACCAGGCATGCCCAGGCCTGATAAAGGCAAGATTATTCAGCACAGAGGTTTAACACACACAGTCCTTCCACCAACATCCCACCTATTCCACAGGTGCTTTTATCAAAGTCACCAAGATCTGACACAGCTCAAATGCATGAGTGTGCTGTAAATCTTGGTGCTACTCTGCCAGATAATTTCAAACCAAATAATTATTGAAATGGTCCCAAACCAGTTTGTGACTGTTGTGAAAGGACTAATGGGTTATAGTGAGAGGGCTAAAAACTTCCTGGAGTCTTCTCCAGGATCAGGGTTTGCTGCTCCCAGCCCTTAGCTTCACTGCACACAAGAGCCAGCAAATTAAGACTTGAGCCATTATAAAAATTTGCATACTGTCAGAAGCATTTGGTACCCTGAGGATGATGTACTCAGCACAGTCTGACAGTCAGCACTAAATGATGGCAGTGATTTCCAGTGGGACAAGAGTCTGGACACAGCATAAGATAGAGAGGCACCACCAAGAAGACAGACTTGATGCTGGCCACCTTGGAGTCCTGCATTTTAGGCAGCAAATGGAAAGTTTCCTTGGTACTTGCAAAAGATAATCAGAGCAGGAGAAATAATCAGACTAAACAAGCACTGTCCAACCACTGCAACTAAATACATTATAGCTTCACTTTGGACCAACACTGAATAGATACTTTATTTAGAAAACAAAAAGGTTTATCTGTTTACAGAGTCTTGCAGCTTCCAAATAGTTAAGCAATTGTCATTGTTTTCATCTTCTGCAAGGAGAAACTGAGAAATTATTCCCAGTCACAGAGGGCTGGATAAGCAATGACACATACACAAATCACAGATCCATGTCCACCGGAGAGTTTATTCTCCTCTAGCCTCTGACCTGCCTAACAAAACCAAATAAAAATCATCTGCTCACAGTTGTCTACAGATAATGGAGTTATTTACTGACTAAACTTCTCCATGAACAATATTTCAAGCACTCGTTCTTCTCCATCTGCTTTGCTGTTTTATCCAGTGTGATGAACATGGGAGGTTGTTTCCTCAATTTTTTGTTCATTTCCTTCTTATAATTAACCACAATAGCTTTTTACAGCAGCATGAGAAACACCTCATTCCCTGTGTAAATTGTCAATAGATTCAACAACAACAATTTGTTATATCCGTCTAGACTTACACCATCTATAAAAAAGGTGATCTGGAGAAAGATGAAAATACACAGCATCTTTTTCACCTCCCATCTATCCGTAAAAAACCCCACCAAAATAACAGAAAGATTACAATCAGCAAACAGAAAGTACTTCTCTGCAGGGTTTATAGGAGTTAAAACAATCTGCAAAGAGTCTCTGACCTTAACTGAACACCCTCTGAACTGATGCATGATCCCAAGATCTGCCATTTGACCAGAGCACAACCATTACCCCAAAAACATCATCACTAGCAACCGCAACCAGAATTAGATTTTAACTCAGAGACAAGAAACTAGACATTGATCTTCTTACCTGGAATTCAATGACACTGTGGGGAGGCCAGAAACCTGTATTTATGGGCTCAGTTTAAACTTCTCCTGTCTGGTGATTTCCAAGCAGTGTCTCTTACAGAAAGCCAACTGGCTACTTTTAACTTGGTGTCTGGCTTTGCAGCTTCCTTTAGAAAGCTTCCCATTAGTGATAAACTTGTAAATATCAAATGAAATTTGAATCATTACTGTTCCAATTACTGAAATAACCTGCATTTGCTAGAATTTTATTCTCTTACTTGTGCTCATTAATAGTATTTAAATGTCAAGCAAAAAGCATCTTTGTGTCTGTGCATTCATCCTACTATCCAAATTTATTCACCCAGCAAAGGTCAGGAATTTGCTGAATTACAAATGCAATTGTTTAGAGCAACTTAGTACAACTTAGTGAAAGCTGCACTCAATTTGTTCAAGCCAGCATCCTGAAGTTCGCATGGAAAAATTATTGTGCCAGATGTATTAAGTGCAAATTGCATTAGAAATTAATTTAAAATTAAAACTGCCATTTCTGTGCGTCCTGCCATACCCCACTTTCTGCTGAACAGATACATCCCTCCAGCCCTTGCTGTTTCTGTATCTGTTTTAATCTGTGTAACAGTTAAGTCTCTCCATACTCCTGGGAAATGCATGTGCTCAAGAAACTGAGGCAGGAGTTAGGCAGTGTTTCATAGAATGGTCTGGATTGGAAGGGACCTTAAAGATCTTCTAACCCCATCCCCCTGCTGTGGGCAGGGACACCTTCTCCTAGACCAGGTTGCTCAGAACCCCATCCAGCCTGGCCCAGAACGCTTCCAGGAATGGAGCCTCCACTACTTCTTTGGGCAACCTCTTCCAGCACTTCACCATCTGCACAATAAAGAATTTCTTTCTTCCTAATATCTAATCTAACCCTGAAATGATGGGAGCAGGAGCAGAAAAGTTGCCACCTCTCCACTGGCTTTTCTTTCCCCCTTCCCAAGACTGAGCTAAGCACAATGGCCTCCAAAGCAAACATGGCCAGCCTGGACTGTTGCTGCATGGGCTCTGCTTGACTTGTTCCAGTGATGGTACAGGAGACACCAGTGATTTGATCTTCTCCACTAAATGCCTACAGACACTGAAGAAGGAGCCACCAAGGACACCCAGCTCCTTGCACTGATCAGTGCCCATCTCTTCACGTGCTTCTACCACTGCCCACTCCTGCAGGAGACATCCATACCTGCCTTAGTGCCTGCCCCAGACAGAGAGGCCCCAGCCTGCACAATTCCACCTCTGAACCACCCCCCCACCCCAGCATCTTGTCTGCACTCCCCACCTTGCTGCCACTGGGACCACAGCTCCTGTCATGTCCAGGGGACACTGAGCTTGCAGCCTGTACCCTTCCATGCCCCCCAGGGTTATGAGGGAAACAGCTCCTCGTGGGCTGTGGCAACCCAAATCACGGCATCAAGCACACATCAATCATTCCATAAAACCTGGACAGCATCTGCTGAGGGAGAAGAGCAGGGAAGCATGGTATGTGCTTTAAAGGACTGCATCACTGGGAAGACACCTCTGATGCTGAGCTCAGCTCCATCGTGGTACAGGCATTTCTTACCACAGAAAATCAAGCACAGACACAGGAATCCACAAAGCCAGTACTTCTCCCTCTGATGTGATACACAGCACAAGGTTAACCTATCCACCCAGAGCATCTCTTCACTTATCTCCCCCACCAGAGTAGTCCCCCAGGACAGCGCTGGTTCCAGCATCATTACCTCACAGTACTACCTCACATGGGATCATGCTGGGCCAGGACTCAAGGTATAAGCTTTCCTTGTGAATTTCCAGTTTAAAGCAAGGTTATGGTACCCTTGGTTAAAAGGTCAATAGAAGTACAACTTAATTACCCAGCATTACAACACAGCTCTTCTGAGAGGCTGCAGAAGGAAATTGGCACTGTTCTGATGGAATATTCCATGTGGCTAACAACAATTTCATGCAGACTCAGAGAAGACAGTCAGTTAGCTAAATCTGTCAAAAGGTAAGAGTGACATGCAAAGTGTTATTCTTTCCTTACATGTACTACAACCATATATTTTCAGGCTATATAGCTTATGGTTATAGATGAGAAGAAAGCAAAACAAGGAAAAAGCATCAAGCTGAAAAGAAATAGGATGCAATTCAAAAGGACAGTGGAAAAATACAGGATGACAAAGAGATGGTAAAGCAGCAACTTCATAAAAAGGGGTCAGAGAATCACCACTAATCACAAGCAAACAGTGCCCTGCAAGCACTGTGTGCATGCACACCATGCAGAATGAACAAACATCCTCCAACATCTGGGAGGGCTGGAGGCAAGTATCACCCAGGAATCAACAGCTCTAAGATCTCAACAGGAAACCTAAATGTAGCCTTGGATATGTGTTTTAGAAGAGACACTCAGGAGACCAACAGGCATCATAAGTGACCAGAGATGTATGGTCTTAAAGGAAAGGTTGGACTAACTGGTGGTGAGGCAGGAAGGAGGGAAAAGGCTGAGGAGAGACTTCATACTTCTTTGTAAAGATATGAAAAGTAACTGCCAAGCAGAGACGATTAATTGTCTCTCTCTGTCAGGATAACCAAAAGGTTTAAATCAGAAAGAGACTTAGAGCAGACAAGAGAAAGGATTTTTAGCAGTGAAGATAGTGAAGATCCAGAGCACTTTACCTGCGGTAAGGTGTAAAGCCTTTGTTTGGTGCATATGAGGAAAGGTAAAGTAATTCAGGCAGAATTCACCCTGTCTTGGGACAAGGAATGGCCTCTGACTTCCCCAGGTAAACAAACCATGCATTTTGAATCACCCTTTCCCTTAGGACATCTAAAGACAGAGCGGCTCTCGTGCTCCAAAATGTAACCATCTTCACGTGAGGATGGGATTTGCCCTGCTGACAGGGACTGAGAGGCAGACAGTGGGGAGGCACATCAAGGGACCTGGAAGAGATGGTCCTTTGTCTGTTGGGCTGCAGGTTGGTAAGAAGAGCCACTGGCTGGCTCCTCACCACCAGCAGTGAGCAAACCAACCTGACCTCACAAGCACACCCACGCACTTGTTAATTGGGAAAATAAATCACCTGAGAAAGGAACATGAGCAGAAAGAAGCCTGGTGCACTGGGGGGGAAGCTCAGCTTGGCTAAGTGCCTTCACAGCAGCACATGAGGAGGTCCCAGAGGGTGGGCAGCAGGCAGACCCCATGGGAGGCCACAAAGACTTGTGCTATGCTTGGTCCAAACACTCCTTTTCCTCACTGGACACACACAAAAAATTTAAATATCTAACAGCTCTGTCAATATTAATTCTCCCCCAAGTGGCTTGCAATTCACAGCAGGATAACTAAAGCAACACTCATTACTTTAATTAGTGAAGGAGACAAAAAAATACAACCAGAGCTAGCAAAACAGCCACTTTTACTTTATTTGAAATGACTACCATGAGCCCATACTTCTGCCCATAAAATTTGTAAGTACTCTACTGCATATGCTGTCTACAGAGCGCAATTTCTTTTCTGCTGAAGAGAGTTGCACCACAGCAGAAAATGCACCTCTAAAATTTCTCAGGACAGATGTATCCAGGAAGATATTTTATAATCGGTACTGTGAATCTCAATGCTATGCTAAAGCAAGTGATACAGATGCAGTGTGTCCAAAGAGACCAAGAACCAGAAAGCCAACACATTTCTTCAGCACCCTACTGCAGCACTAGTTTATGCCTAGACTACAATTCCAAATCATGGCTTAGCACACAGAGAATAGGCTTTCACAGGCTTTTTCTTTTCAATCAGTCATTCAACATCCCCTTGCCAGCAATAGAAATTGGTCATCGGCTTAACCTCTTTCTTTGACGAGTCTAGCTCCAGAAAGGAAATCAGGAAGCAGGCAGGGTGGATTACACAGTGAGACCCTGAGAGAGAGTGTATCTGTCTGAGCAAGGTTCTGCCACAGTAGTCAAGACACAATTATGCTCATCATTTTTTAATTAGGAAATGACGTGTGATTTACAAGCCTTAGTGCAATGTGGTATTTGTGAACAGTGAGGAGTGACATTTCCAAACGGCATCACAGGAACTTTCTCTTCCTCTGCCCTACACCCCCAGTCATTTAAGCAAGTCATCCAGACAAAGAGCAAAACTTCTTTGTCTGGGTTTTGATCCAAACTAGTTGAGTCCTGTATGTGTTCGTTTCATTTTTTTTCCATCTCTTTCCAGCCTCTTTTTCTTTAATAAAACACAGTTTCTCTCCTGCAGTCAGCAGTGACAATTGTGACTGTACCTGTCTGAATTCCAGCATACTTAAACAGAATTTGAGTTTCCCATGAAAGAAAGTTCACTTAGTCTGGAAAAGAATTATGCACCCAACAATCCAGCCCTGTCAGAGACCTTGTTTGCTGAAGGGCTGTGGCTGGCATGGACCCACCATCACCATTGGCAGCATGATCCTGCTCCTCAGCCACATCCAGCAGTCACTTGCAGGTTAGACTCATGTCCAACACGTGAGGTCAAGATATACAGTGTGTGAGTGAAAAAACTCAGCGTAGTTGTGTGGAAAAAGCTCACTCTCAGCACACAAAGCTTGGTGGGTCTGAGAAGAAGGATCCTTTGCTCATGTCTCCTGCTGCTTCAGAACCCACAGCACACCTTACAGGCAAATATCTGACCACCTGGTATGTCCCCCAACCACAGCTGTAACAAGGAGATACACCTGCTCTCCCCAGGTCTGATAAAACTTTTTCAGTCTCCATCAACCATGGAAAGCCACGAAGAAGGTCATGGCATCTTTAGAAACTCATGGTCCCAGTACCTGACCAGTCTGTGGGGGATCACAGCCCTGTGGTGCACCCACCCCAGTTCAGAGGTCTGTGCAGTGCACGTTCAGCACTGGGGGTGGGTACTCTGAGAGCAGCCCAGAGCACACAAAACTAAAGCTATGGAATGATAACTGCAAGGGACATAGCTGTGACCTGCCACGTCATATAGAGCTACAAAAGGAAATTCCCCATATGTAAGCAAGGCCTAAGCATAATACAGCATCTCCAGAGGAAACATCTACTCACTGGAACATAGGGGCAGAAGAGTTTTAAGAAACACAGTGAGGAAGAGTAATTGAAGACACCAAAATCACAGGTGAAAACCTCACTAGCAAGAACAGCATCATCTCAAAAATAAATAAGAGGACTGAAATATTAATACTGCCCTTGCCTGTGAGGAGGAATACAGCAGGAGAAAGGTGGCAGACAGTACTTAAGACTCAGAGGCATGAGTCAAAGCATTACTTTAGATTGATAGCAGAGACGGTTTACCATCAGCAGTCAGTCACAAGTGGATAGAGCCAGCCTAGGAATCAGCAGAGACATTCCAAATGCAACACACATAAAACGTCATGGGTCTGAACAGACTAGCAAGAGCTTGACCACCAGTTTCAGGTGGAAGGCAATCATTCCCTTTGGCACACTCCCTCCATGTAAGGAGAGATAAGAGTGATGTGTGAACACAAGCCATGCTATCCCTGATTGTAGCCTGAGCAATGTCCCAGGTCATCACAAAGCCTCAAGAAATTTAATAAGTCCTGGAGCATTACAGGGGGAAGTGAGCACCCAAATGGGAAAATACTCAGCTACTAAAAGGAAAAGCAGTCTTTCAGAGGTAGCTGTTAATTTTGGAATTGCATTTCTAGAAACTGTACTTTCAACAT
The DNA here is from genome assembly GCA_013400435.1 of Pycnonotus jocosus. NCBI lineage: Eukaryota > Metazoa > Chordata > Aves > Passeriformes > Pycnonotidae > Pycnonotus > Pycnonotus jocosus. The sequence goes on from VWYP01031419.1 coordinate 286,968, forward strand.
AGTCATCTGTTGTGTTTTAAAAAAAAGACATTTCTTACTGTTAAGGCTTTATCAGACCACTTGCACATGAAATAACTGGTGAACCTTACAGATTCAAAACCAGATTTTTTTTCCATCTACATCTTTCCACAATGACCAAAATATCCTACCTTGGGATTTCACCTTATCTTGAAGATTACTTGGATAATCTGAATTAAATTACACCTGCAAGACAATTTTAAAATACTGCCTGTGGACTGCAAGTGCTTAAATATTATTAAATTATGATATAGCAGTAAATTATGCCATCCTTGGAACTAGCAGCTCCCAGGCTCAGACTTAGAATTCATGTATGTGCAATTTAAATTTTGCCTTTCCCTAAACTGAATAAAACATGACCTATATTTGTTTATATTCTCCATATTTCATTCACTGTAGGTCTCTTCCCTGCAAGTCTCAAAGACAAGCTCTAAAATATAGAGGACGATCATGAGATATTTGTGTTGCACTGTGACTTATCTTATGCCACTTTTAATTCACTATTAATTTCATTACTAAAGAAGTCCAGAACAACTCAGTATTTTCAGTAATTCTTCAGTTTAGTTTGGGTTTATGCATTACTACACCTAATTCCAGGTGCTTCTGTTCATTTCAATAATCACAACAGTTTTGGCACTGTCCTATAATTCACCTTTTCACAGAATCATTAAGATTGGAGATCTTCAAGATCATCCAGTCCAACCATCAATGCAGCACCACCATATTGGTGCCTAAATCATATTCCCAAACTCATTATACAGATGTCTCTTGAACACTTCCAGAGATGGTCAATCCAACATGCCCCCCTGAGCAACTTATTCCAATGGCTGATGACTCTTTCAGTGAAAAAAAAAATCTAATATGTAAACTGAACCTTCTCTGGTGCAACTTGAGGCCATTTCTTCTTGTCCAGTCACTTGAGACACGACAGAAGAGACATGGCAGGAGAGACCCCACCTCACTACAACCTCCTTTCAGAGTTGAGGTCCTCACTAAGCTTACTCTTCTCCAGGCTAAACAGCTAAACAGTTCCCTCAGCTGCTCCTTGTAAGAGAAATTTTCTAGACCCTTCACCAAATTAATTTCCCTTCTATGGACCAGCTCCAGACGTCAATGTCCTTTTTGAAGTGAGGGGCCCAAAATTGGACACAGCACTCAATGTGGCCTCACCAATGCTGAACAATGTCTTCCCTAGTCCTGCTGGCCATGATTTTCTTGACACAGGCTTTTGTTTTCTTTCCTACTGTGGTAACAGATGAGTTTTGCAAGGGAGTCATCTACTGGGGTGAGGAAGAAGCAGGAAGAGCAGCAAGCCTCAGCAGCAAGAGAGCCAGGAAGAGTTCATGTCATGTAAATATGTTTCCTGTCCTATTCAAGCATGGCTTTGCAAAGGTAACATCACTAGTGGAATAATGAAGCACTAAGTGAACACAGGTGGAAGGCTCCAAATAAGACAGGCATCAGGCAAGAGAACACATACCTTAAATACTGCCCACATTTCCCAGAAAGAGGTGAGGGAGGAAGGCCCTTGCACAGCATTAGTGGGACCTTTATTAGGAACATGAGTGAGTGTGGTCCAAGTCCTTCAGCTGCCTCAGCAACTCAGGCTAGCACCTGATTTTGGTTGTTTAAATTAACCCCAGGCTCCAGAGTCTCTCGGGGCTGGGCTCATTCTGTCATTTCCCAGGTAAGAATGGATAAGCTCCATCAGGCTCATAACTCACAAGGAGAACAGGCTTCCCTCACCACGAAAGGCTTCTGCTTCCAGGTAGCCACGCCACAAAGTACACATTGCATGTCTTGGGAAGCCAAAGAGCAGGGAAGAGTGGGGCACCTGCCCCTGAAGGCCACAGCACTCAGTTGCTGGAAGCAGCTGAGCAAAGCCAGGCTTCTGCAGCTTCAAGGATTCTGCAGCTTCAGCATCAGAAGCCCCTACTCTCCCCACCCATTCCAATCACTCACAAGCTGGCCACCTTCCCCCCTAAAGTATGAATGCACATTTAGAGGGTCTCCCTGGCCCAGAAAACACCTGGCTATGGAACATAAGAGGGGAAAAGCTTGACAGGCAAAGGACAATTCCTGTGGAGCACATCACTTTAACCCCACCATGAGAGCTGGTGGGGGGACCAAGAGGGAGACACCTCGTGCGGGGATCAGCTGCTCACTGCTGCTGCAACCAGCACTGCAAGCCTAGGAATAAGGAAATCTGGCTAGTAAAAGGACTGGATATTCTGGCATTTTAGTGCCAGGTTAGCCACTGGCTGCTTTATAGCAGGTGGATAAAACATGGGTGGTGGGGAGTCAGTGCTAGCTCCTTTTGCTAATAGCAAACAGCTTTTTCAGCAGGCTGAACTAAACATAAAGGGTTTTCCCTTATAACAGGGCACTCAAGAGTTGCCAAGCAGCCATAGCAGAGCACATCCAGGTGCAGATTGTTCCTTCAATCTACAAGGGAAGCATGTTTGTTTTGCAAGATGGGAGAGATATGCTCGACTGGTTTGCACTCCCACCCTAGGGAAAGCTGTGCATCACCGTTCTGTTTCTTCACAGATCTAATCATCTGCTTCATCTCTTCACCTTGCAAAAAGCTGCAGCAAGGAGCAGCCTGGTAACAAATTTGCTGCATCTTACATTTTAGATCCTCAACCCAGTCAGCAAACTTCTCTCCCTCCACACATTAGGCTGCCCAGAACAATTTTTCCCCAACAGGCCAGGCTTGGCCTGCAATATTCTTTGGAAGATGCTATCCCACAGCCCCAGGCACACCTGAGCATCTCTGCAAAGACAGAGCTTGCTAAGGAATGGTCTCCAGTAGCCCCACATGTAGCTCTGGAGTGAGCTGCCACAGAAAGTAAGTCCAGTTTCGGTAGAGGGTGCATGTCTGAGCAGGAGATAGGATCAGACAGGCAGTCTTTGCCCTCATCACTGGTCTTTTCAGCATAAGGAAAAAATATTTTAAAACTTCAGAGTTTTCCCTACAAGAACCTGTGAAATTCACTGGCAGCCAACAAACAGAGGGAATTCTCCATTTGAGGTCTTTTCAGAGAATGACAGTACAACACTGTTAGCGCAGGAAAGCATAGAAGACGCATTTTCTGGGGCTGCAGGCCACTGTCAGACTGCAGGAATGTTTATATGAAGGTTCTATTTAAAGTCTTCATATAAAGGGTCAATAACAATCAGAATACATAAATGCTTATACACATTAGTAAACACATAAGCTAACATATAAATTGCTTATACCCATCCATAATACCTACTTTCACCTCACTTGTATCACATACTCCTCACATCCATGACATGCTTATGAGGATCCATTCAACAAATTAATCTGTGATACAGATTAGACATGACCTAAATTTTAGTCTGCATCTCTCACGTGCTCTCGTAGGACAAAGATTTTATGCAGAGAGCTCTGGTTCCTATAGGTGCCCTCTGTGCCCATATGGGGTGCTGCACACCTTGGGTACCTGCCTACCTGGATGCAGACACAACTTGAGCATCCACTCCATGTGAGCTCAGGGCTGCCTGCACCCACCTGGGCAGAGATGCTCCAACACCCCTTTCTTCTCCTTTCAGCCATATTTCCCAGACACAAGCATCAAACAAAACAAAAAGGAAAAACCAAACAAATTAATTTTAAAAGCCCCAATATGAACATCACTGCTTGCATTCTTCATCTTGGCTGCCTTTATGCTACAGCAAGCAGAGCATCAGGGCAAAGTGGGAGGGAGCATGTGCAAAGAGAGACAGAGGGAAAACAGATCGCACAAAGAGGAAATAAAAACACAAACTAAAACGTGTAACAGACAAAATCAACGGCAAAAGAGGCAAATTCAGGAGACAGGCATTCATGAGCCTGACAGGTGAAGTGATGCGAGGAGCGGGGGTTGTGGGTGTTATGGGTTTCATGATGCTCTCATTCCCATCCAAACAGCTGCCCCATCAATGCCTTCTCTGGGCATCTCTGCCTTTGCTGAAACCAGGATGTAGCAGCTCCCAACCCAACAGGCAGCCTTTAAAAACTCAGTGACAACTTGTGAGCCCATGGAGGGCAGCTCAGACAGATGGGCAGGGCTGGATTTGGCTGCAGGGCTGTAGCTCCTGCCTGCCACTCACAGGCATTAGTGTAAGCTGCCTTCCTCGGGTTCACCACTTCAGCAATCACATAATCCCCAGGATTTAAGCAGCAAACAGAGTGCCTGCTCAGCAAAGGTCCAAAAAAGGTTGTGTGAGGTACAAAAGAGGGAACTAGAGGAGGACTGGCTTGATCCCAGTGTGATACAGGATACCAGCAGCTGGGCAGCACTGAGAATCCCATTTACAAAACCCACAAGCTTCAGATGCATTAGAGAGATGATGTGATTCCAGCTGTGTAAAGCTGGAATTCATGGCACCAGATGTAAATGCCAAAACAAGAGTTAATCCCCAAGATTGCCTGTGCCATTCATGAAAAGAAATGAAGCACCTTCCATGCCTCTGGAAGCTGTTGTCTGACAGCCAGATAAGCTGCCCCTTCCCCTCCATCAGCTCTAAAGGGGTACTATCTGAGTTTGCCAACCCAGATACAAATTTCTTTGTCATAAGCATGGAAACTGAAATGAAACTAATCCCAGGATAGCTCACACGTGGCACTTGCTTTTCATGCTATCACAGGCCTGCTCCACCTCAGCAGCTCATCGTCCAAGATGAATAAACTTCACTTTGACAGTGATATTTAAAAATATGCATCTTCTGTACCATTTCAATAAAGTCTGAAGGCAGTGGCTTTATGTAATAATTAACAACTGTTTAGGGAAATTATTTATTAAGTTTTAAGGGCAACATTATTTGTCATACCTGTCCTAATTAAGATCAACACCAAGGAAATGTAGCTGCCTTATGGGAAATTACTCTTCTTGCAGACAGTACAGGAAACCTCTTGAAAAGTGAAGACTTAACAAGAAGTGCCTGATTTTGAGAAAAGGTCTTTCAGATACTAGAGGGACTTGGGGGAGTTCTCTTATGGACTTCCAAGAAAAAACAATCCATCCATTCAGGAATCTGTACCCATGGTATCATGCAGAGAGGCTGGACTCACACTGAAACCCCAGCTAACAACATACACCATTGCACTTCAGCACTGACCTGATGCTTCCACACCTCCAATCCCATCCCAAGGCATCAGCACCACAAGCAGAGCTAACAAAACCAAGCCTTAGCAACCTTCAGCTCTGCGAATGGAGCCACACCCCTGTAACACAAGATGAAGCTAATGATATTTTTTGGACACATGGATCTGGGTAACACAAATGACACAGTGATTCAGCTTAATTATAAGCTTCCTGTTAGAAATATCAAGGTTCCTCTGATGGCACTGTTAATTGTTCTTCTGACTCATCCAGTTGTTCCTGTAACCTGTCAAAACATAACCCTCTTTGACCCTTAAGGTGTAAATAATTAAAGAAACCATTATTTTGAAGGAGCACCTGGCAATCCATAGTTGCTGGAACACCATAGTAACACACAGAGAGAATTACAGCATTCTGCTTAGGGACAGTGGCTTTTATTACAATCTCCACTCCCTGAAAGACAGCCATAAAACACCCATTCATCCCTCATTTGGAAGAGGCACATTAACTCCCCACACCTTCATGCTTCCAGCTACATCAGATAGATCATCACTAGCCAAGGGTGAATCAGAAGTCCACACATTCCAGGCCAATCTTACAAGGTCAGTAGTTTAAAAAGTCTTGCTCATTTGACACACAGGCTTGAATCGTCCTGAAAGTTAGTTCTACCTTAAAGCACAAAGCTAGAGACCCAGCAGGAAAAATTCAAGGGTGCTAAACCCATTTCCATCTCAAAGCCTGACCCTTCCACATGAAAACAGGACCCTCATCCCCAGGTTCAGGGGGAAAAGATATTCATGGCAAACAGAGAGACAAGTCAGCCCACAGCAAAACAATTCTGAGCCTCTCTACCTCAGCAGAGCCTCCAGCACAAAGCAAGAAGCAGCCTCCTTACCAGAAAGCTCTACAGGCTCCCAAAGTAAGAATGGCCTTTTTTTTTTCAAAAAAAGCCATGTTTTTAACTTACCTCTCAGGAGGCCTCGAACATGATTTGCAAAGCCTCAGGACCAAGCAGGCTCCCACAGCACACAACAGAGCATCACCCCAGGCTCCTGGGAGGCATTAAGGCAGCAGTCAGTTAATTAGGGTAGGGTTTGCAAGAGCCTCCCAGCCTTCTCTCACAGACAATACAGAGTGGCAGCATTCACTTCATCAAGGGCAGGATCAAGTTATTTTGATTCACAGTAGCCCACTTCTTCCTCCTCAGGTTTTTGTCTCTCTTTGGCATAAACAACTTGAAAAGCCTGTGCAGCTAATTCCCAAGTCCTACACAACTGTGAGACTTCCTTTCCAATCTCCCTTTGGTGAACTCTAAAATGCCACATGGGGCATTAACAACCCCCATTATAAACCCTCATGAGTATGACTTCGAGATCTATTTTTTTCCATTACTCTGTCTTCTATTTTATTTAAGAGCTTGATTTTGGGAGGCACAAAAGGCCTCATTTGCAAAGATGCTGTGATTGAACAGGGAGGGGGGAACAGAGATATACAACTCTTCTGAAAATCACATCTCACACCGTGAAACCAAACACCGAAAAATTACCAGCGAGGACTCTATTTTTAGCTATCCTGTGTCATAACATTCACCATTCCCAAGCAAACTTTCTGGCAAATATTTAGAGTGAGTCTCACAATCCCATGCTTTGTCAATAGAGCTCGGTGATTACCTAGAGCAGCTGCAGGCACAGCACCTGCAGCACTGCAGACAGCATCGCTTCATCCCGTTACCATGGCACTCCTAGGTGGATTTTCCCTGTTTACATGTAAAGGAGGCAAGATAAACCTACTATGTTTTTAATATGTGATAAGCAAGGCACAACTAATCCCCAAATAAAATGGCTTACAGGGCTCATCTAAGCCAGGGGAAAGTGAATTTTCACACCGGGCGTTTGTGGCAGCTCTGAAGTGCACTTGCTGTCGGAGAGCTTTTCCTGGATGGGTGTTGGTACAAGTCACAGTCAGAAGAAGATGCTGCTGTGCCCAGGGGTGAGGCTGCAGCAGGAAGAGCTGAGGTTGGGCACCACTCTGCAGCAAGCACCATCCCCTGCCAACAGCCACATCCCAGCACCTTTGTGCTGGCAGCAGAATGAGCACAGGTTCAGACCTCAAAGCCACCGAGGTAAATATCCCACAGGGAACTGCTGCACTTGTACAGTTCGTTCAGGAGATGTAACATCTGCTTTTACAGCACAGCCCATTTAAAACGAATTTTAGATGAACTACCAGCTCAGCCATACATGGTTTTTTGCCGCAAATCAGATGCACACCCCCCTTCTACCTTGTTTAAGTATCACCTGGTGCTTTTGTTCAGCAGCAGGGGTTCAGGCCTAATAAATCCACCTTTAACCCCTCAGCCTCAATTCACTATGTGATTGCACCCAAATAATTATCCGTGGACTGACATTAGACTGACACTGCCCTGAGCTGAGAACCAACCCCAATTAGAGAATCTGTAGGACAGAACAGAAAGCCCCTCTCTGCTCTCTTCTCACCCCATTAAATCCACCTTTCTGCTTGGACTGCTTGTATCTGCTGGAGGCTTCAAGGAGAGTCATGACCTTGATTCCTGAGGGAAGAAGTTAAAATTAACTTAACATTAGGATCTCTTGCTATTGAGGGCACTTGGAGTGGCACCCTAAGTCCTTCTCTACAGGAGCTATACTGCTTGTTTGCTATGGCCCCAGCACCCCAAAAAGAGCACAGCACTCTCTGGAAAGGGTTCCCAGAGAGATGAACGAAAGAGAGCACAGAGGTCTGGCATTCACTAAAATACATAACACAGATACAAGAAAACCACTCCCATCCTCAGCTGTCGTGTTGCATGGTCAATTAGCACACAATGCACTTCCATTTAGTTCTGTGTCTGTGAGGTGGTAAGAAAAGCATCCATGCTGCAGAACAGGCAGCTCTCCCCAAAAACACGGCAGCCTGTACCCCAATGAAAGGATCAGTCTGCTACAAAATCCTGAGCAGAGCAGGATTTGCATATGTAATCTCTTGCCCTGCACTCAGTAAACCAGCCAGTGTGGACCACACATATTCCCACATGGAGGGAGAGCTCCTGCAGCCCAGCTCTCCCCCCAGGTGTGACAGCCACCTGGCACTTCATAAACAGCCCGTGCTTGGCAGTGTCACCTGAACTGCTGCAGCAGCTGCTGCTTTCTTTTCCAAGGAGCCCCCCTGCTGACAGCAGCATGTACTGCGTGCACCAGGGAACGTGTTACGGCACAAATTACTCCAAAACAAGACTCTTGATTAACTGCTGCGGCAGGGCCCAAATGAAAGAGAACATTTGAGGTAGCAGAGCAATGGTGTGTGTGCAGGCACAAGGAGGGGTGGCAGGAACACCCACTTCCCAGAGATCTCCAGAACCAAGGGGCACAGCGCATCCTGCCAACCAGCCACTGCCTGCTCACCTCAACACAACCTCTGGACCAGTTGTGTGATGATTGGGCTTGGAAAGCCCTTTCATAAATCGCTTCTTCAAACAAAACTACTCCATCGTGGCAAACAACTTTCCCTAAGCCAGACAAAATTCCTTCCCCTGGGGAACCTGCAAAGCTACACTTGAGCATACAGACATGTTTAAATGTTTTGCAATCTGCTTTTGCATGTGTTACTTTGGCATATAAGTGGTGAAATTACATCTGCTTCTTGAATACCTACACAGCAATATTTAACATTTTATTTGAGATATTTTTGCTTAAATTAATTTAAATGCAACCCAGCTATCCAGCTATTTCAAATATAATCCCAACTATTCAGTAGCCGCAAGTGCAGCATCACAGCTAAATAATGAAAAGGTGGCAAAATTAACAACTTACTATAAAATTAGCCTATTTAGCATAGTAAATAGCTTTTCAATTTGACAAGGGATAACTACTTTATGAAAGTGTGTACTAAAAATAATCCTGTTCGGTTGCCCAATGTTTGCCAGTCTTAATCCATACATTGCAATAAACACAGATCAGGATAACTCTTCCAAAGTCTGTCTATCTGTACATATTTATAGCATTATCAAGAGTAACTGCAATAATTATATCAATAGGATGAGATGCAATTTTCACAAGCAGTAATTGAAACAGCAAAGTTATTGCTAAGCCTCCAATAAACCTAGTGCGTTCTGCCTAAAGTTATTACCAAATCTAATATACACTTAATATTTCAATTTCTTTTATGGGTGAATTACATTTTAGCCCTTCTTATAGCTGACATTGCTTTTAGGTGACATCGTAGAAATTTACAGCAAGAACAGACACTGAACACTTGGCCCAGCCAATGTTTCCCTATCTTGAAATGTTCCTTTCCAATACACTCCCTACCTCTAACCCTGTTTCTTACCTTCACCCAACACCTGCTCATTGTTCCATTTCCCCTGCCAAGCCACCACTGCCTGCTGAATGTTAGCTTTTAAAGCAAGGAAATGCAGGGGGGGGTTTTGTTATTTGTTTTTTTGAGGCTCACCTTGAACATAAGTTCAAGAAGAGATAAATCATTCCATTAAATACCAAGAAGAGACAGGGATGTGGAAATTCAACTGGCACCACAATCTTTCCTACTTATGGAACCAAGATTAAACTAAAGCAGGTGGCAACTCACGACTGCTGACTGTGTCCTGAATCAGAAGGATACGTTTCAATGTCTCCCAGAGCAGAGATGCAGGGCTAAGAAGATGGAGATCCATTCTGAAGCACTTAAACATACTTACTGCAAGCTCCTGGACCACATCAAACCAAAAATCATTACAAGAAGTGCTACAGCCACCACAAAAAAAGCTGCTGAAGCCAAATGCTTCATCTTGATTTTGAATCCTATCAGGACTTTGCTGGTTGAGTATTTAGGAGATAAATGCTGGCAAACTATTTTCATTTTAACAAGGCAACATCTTCCAGAGAGAAGCAGAGAAGCTTTGGCCAACACCAGTCAGAAAGCACTCACTGCAGCCCCCGACAGCAGAGCAGCCCACAAGGCTGCAGAAGGATGCTGGAAAACAGGCAACACAAGGCTGCTCTTTGCTGTTGCCCTGGATCTACATGAGCTCACAAATGCCTGAGTCAGAACACTGGGTAACACCCAGGAGCTGGATTCTACAGCTAACTGAAAGGACAAACAGCTCCCTGCCTGAGAGAAGGATCGGGAAAACACCTGGAAATGTGGCTAAAGGTATCAGAAACAATCAGCAAAATGTGCAATAAAATGCTGTCTAAGTGCTGTGTAAATGCCCATCTGCCAAAGATGCAGAGGAGCATGAAGCAGGAATGTGGAATGAACAGAAATGCACTGTCCTTCCCTGGTGCTTTGGCCAGGGATCCAGAGGTATCCTTGAAATGTAAAACCTGTGTCTGACACATATTAGACATTTTTCCTATTAGCTTAATCTTTCACCATTCCTCATGTAAGAATTGTTCTACCACAGAAACCAAGAGTGTCTATGTGGATCATAGGATTTCAGGAAGAGTCCCAAGGGATGAATTCCTAACAAAAAACTAGCCCTCCATCAGTAAACAGGACATGAGACTTAACTCTCATAGTATATTATGCACAAAAAGAAGGGCCAGAGCTCCAAGAGGTAATCAACAGCTTAAAATAAAACAAGCTGTGAAAAATAGGCTTGGAATAAGACAACTCCATTCACCTCCTGCTTCTGGCAGGATTTCTGATTGACTGGTGTGGAGGAAGTGGTTACCCCTTCAGGGATCACACCAGACTGTTAATGTGCCTGCAGATTCACAGGCTGACTGTGCCCTGTTGCAGGCACGAGCAGCTGCAATTGTTCTCTGACGTCTTCTGGGCACAAATTCCTGTAATCACCCCAGGAAATTTCAGAAATCAGGGAATTTTCTATTTGTTAGACTCTGATGTTGCAGTTACTTCCTGAGGACAAGGCTGACATTAGGTTGCTTCTTACTCCTCCACATTGTCAAGATTTCAACATTTGACATGTAATGTGAAGTGAAAATATGTCAGTTAAGGAGTTATGGAAGCTTTCTTACCTGAACCCATGTTTGGCTTTTTTAACAAGTTACAAAAAAATGTAACAAGAAATCATGCTTGAGGTTACTCTTCTCCCATTTTATCTGCTGCTATTAAAAGCCATTATTTTTAACAGTAATAAAGAAACCCAGGGGATAGCTAGGGATCAGTTATGCATAACTTTACCACCTACATTGGAGCATTGCCACTGCATTATCAAATACATCCCAGTCTTACTTACCTCTCAGCGTTTTTTCCTCTACTAGCCTAATCACTTTCCACTTTTCTGTGGCAATTGCAGCCAGCCTACCAGACAGCCATTCTGATTCACACACAAATAAAAACATCTGCACTTTCATCACTTCAAATCTCGCCTGGTTCTCTCCAAACTCCATTTCAGGATATATTCCAAAGGGCCATTTAAATTTTCATTGAAATTTATTTGGGGGAGCATTCATTAATTTTTTTTAAAGAAATAAGACTTATCTCCTCAATTCTTAAGAGGATCAAGTGTCCAAACAACTGGTATCACAGTCAAATTGGAAAGTAATCCGTTTTCAGTAAACAAGTGTGTCATCAAGACTTTGACATAATCTGTTCAAACTAAGCAACAGCAAGACATTTCAATCCTTGTGAGAACAGAGAATTAAAAGATGTGGGATCAGATGTACAGCTTTTCTCCAGACTGTACAGGAAAAATTGACTTGCATTACAGCAGGTACATATTCCAAAACTGAGGCATTTAGACATCAGCAGCATGAATAAGATCAACAGCAGCCTCAGCAAGCCTTGTTCTCCTGCTGAATGACTTCTAATTCCTATCTTATCTATCTCTACTGTGTGCACAACTACAGTATCTATTACCCCTAAGTGCAAAGCTTAGCTAAAAGGGACATTTCTTCCTACATCCCATTATAACTGATTACTTGGCCATCATATCCATTCCTAGCAGTCCTCCTATATTATGTTGAAAATAGTCCCAGTTCCTATTTCCCAGGATTGCAGACAGCAGATTAAATCTTTCTGCCCTAATGGTTTGCATATTGATCCTTGGCACATACAAAGAATCAAATGGGAAGAGATGGCTGTAATACAGGTAGACCCTACTCAGAGATCAGAAATTTTACCATTTTTCTACATCATCTAAGTATATGAATTAACAGATCTGAATATAAATTGAATGCTGCTAAATCAAACTCAGGTTCAAACTAATCTCACTATTTTATTACTGCCTCCTTTGTGCTCCAAACAGCATAGCCTTAACACTGACTTCTGATGCTTTTATCACTTAATTTGATCAAAGCTTTGACTGCCAAGAGAAGCCAAGAAAAAGCACAAAGCCCAATTTGCTGAGAAGGAAATGCTGGTATTTAGGTAGAAACAAGCATTAAGTTTCAATGCTTCAAAATAATGTGTCTGGCTGTCCAATTTAGCACATCCCTATTCCAGTTCCTAATACATTATTCTCAGGCCACTGCAATCACCGACCTGTTAGCATCAGTGCTGCAAAGCCTTTATTAGAGTTGTCAGTTAACAGTCCTCCATCTTGAATTCCAGACTTTGGAGGTTAGGATTTTTTAATTATTTATTGGGGTTTTCTCCCTAGGATAGCCTTGTGCATCCTGCTAGCTTCAGACTCAGAGGAAGAGCAGTCACACCCCCTCACTCTTCAGCGCAATCAAGAGCAAAGGAGCGAAGACCAGCAAGCCAGTTAATTTTACACCAAGGTAGCGCCTCTCAAAGAAGCACCACAAATACTGTGCTTTAAAAGAGGGAGCACTTAAGCAGCAAGAACTGTTCTTTCCTGTGAAGGAAAAGGTTTTGAGTTCTATAAAGATTATTCACTTTAACTATGTTTGAGGAAAGAAAAGCTTGCAGAACATTCCTTGTTGGATACAGACTAAATCATTGAGAAACTCCTTTTGTACAGCAAGGCAGTTTTTATACAGCAAGGCCATTTTCAGTTTATTCTGCTGTCATTTCATCTCACTGCAGATCATTTTCAGGAACTCTGAGCCCAGAAGGATTCTTTCACAGACCACACACCTTACACCAGTTATACTCATTTTTACTGCTCTGTTTAGAGTAGAATAACCATGTTATAGTGTATACATTGTTTTCACTACTGTGATGTATTAAAACCAAGACTAAACTGGCATGATGCAAAGCTTATGAGCACCAGCCTGAATTTGCTGAATTTACCCTGAAACATCATCTATTTAGTGCAGTCAGTCTGAAAGTCAGAGCTAAGCACAATTTCCCTTGACATCAACCATGTACATGACAGATCAGCTATTTCCTAAAGACCTTGCATTTCCTCAGAAAAACTCTAATTAAAAAGGAAATAAGCACACAACTTTGTCCATTGCAGCACTGAAGCCAGTACAACACTGAGTCCAACCAGATCTTTATTATATGAAATACTGTTCCCAGGTATTAAAGAAAAAGCAATCAAGTCCACAAGCCACCTGCATCTTATTTTTCAGTACCCAGCATATCCAATTTAGTTCTTTACCTTTCATACCAAGTCTCTCCCTGCTCTTTGATATATTTTAAGATGAATAGTTTAATTCATAGCACCATTTTAAATTACATACCCAGAAAGAAGCACAAGTCATAAAAGGTTAGACTGCAAAAGATTTTGACATGCATTTTACTATTGCTGAATATTAGAGACAGTTGTTTATTTTAAACATTAAAGTGCCAGGTTTATGTACAAACTATTAAAATAGTAAAAATGGTAAACTTAAAACCTGCTAAAAAAGCAGTGAGGTCATCATGTAGCTGCCCCCAGAATTTTCTACAGACTATTGAACAAATTTACAACTGGAATTTTTAACTGTTCCTCTGTGTATGGTGAGAACAGCAGAAGCCAAGGGTCAGTGCCCACAACCTCCCATCTTGCAGAAGGAAGTACCTGTATCGTTCATGGAGTGGAATAGCACGTGCTGTAAGACACACCTGAGCATCCTATGCATTAACACCATTGGAAAAATCTAATTAAAAGGAGTTTTACTGCCGGAGCTAAACCAGCCTTCTAAAGTATACCAGTATCACCACACTTTACAAGAGTGGGATTTCAGTACAGGAATCAAGTCACTGTGACTCAGCACACTGAGTGTTTCCCTGTGAACAGGGCAGGATGCACATTAATGCACACGGTCCCAGGTCACTTAAAATTCTGCATCCAGGGTGAAAGAGTTGTCTGTGGGCTTCGACATGACTCCCATCCTCTGATATTCACCCACTCGCTTCTCAAAGAAATTTGTCTTGCCTTCCAGAGAGATGTTTTCCATGAAGTCAAAAGGATTCTCTGCTTTGTATATCTGAAATACACAGGCAATTCTACAGTCACCACAGGTGCTCACATTCTGAGTATGCAAGAGCGTTAGAGATCAGTCAGAAGGAGCCTAATGGCAGCATCAGCAGGCTTACTATGCAGTGAACAAAAAAGCTCTGCCCCAAGCCTTTTCTACTCTATTTGTTCCTGTCTTCTTTCAGCTGCAGTAAACAGAAGCACAACCACTAATACAGCTTTTTCCATAGCATCCTTTTGCTCTTTCTTCTGTGGGTCTCCAAACAGAATGCAGCAGCAAAACTGCTAAATCATTTTACAAGTTAAAACAATATTGCTGCAGCCAATTCAAGATTTGGATTTCTGAAGGAAATCAACATTATCTTTTCCCCAATAAATATTCCATGTATTAGAGCCTTACCTTGTTAAATCCCAGTTCCAACATAAGCCGGTCTGCCACAAACTCGATGTACTGTTTCATTAAAGTGCAGTTCATGCCAATCAGCTTTACAGGCAGTGCCTCCGTCAAGAATTCCTGCAGATAACAAGCATTTTATGTACAGAAACTGGTATTCACTCTCTATCATCTAAGTTAATTTTATGCCAAACAGCTCTGTTGATTGCAATGAAGTTCCTAAGCAAGAGGCAGACAGTTACCTGTTCGATGAGAACAGCATTCATGATGATTTCCTTTACTCTCTCCTCTGATGGCTTGTGTATCAAGTGCTTGAACATGAGGCAGGCAAAATCACAGTGCAAACCCTGGAAAAAGTTTCAGAAAATTATTTCAGGAACAGATTTAAAAGAGCACAGAGTAAGTGGCATCACCTTTGTCATGTTACTCTTTCCTACACACAACTTTCTGCCAAAGCAGAAGGCGTCACAAGCAAGTTGTGCCAGTGGGGGGCACAGCAGCTGCAAGCATTGGTGAGAACCCCCCAACTACTTTAGAGGAAGTAAAATGCCAAGATCATTCATATGCTTCTGCAAGATCCACAGTGACACATGTTTACACACTTTAGTGAGCTTTATAGTCTGCCTGTTTCTAAATATACTCCTGTTTTAAAATATAGGCTCCAATTGAGTATCATTACTTTGAGCTACTGTGGCACATTACCATCTTAACTGCTAGAATTTGACTCATCTCTACATACCTCATCTCTACTGATGAGTTCATTAGAAAAAGTGAGTCCAGGCATTAATCCTCTTTTCTTCAGCCAAAAAATTGATGCAAAAGAGCCAGAAAAGAAGATTCCTTCCACAGCTGCAAAGGCTACTACGCGTTCTCCTGTTAAGAGAAGATTGATAGTAATACTACACAGAAAACTTAACAGGATTGATACACAAAATTGCAAACTGCATCCTGCAAAGCAAATGAAGCTGTTTCTGTTTAAGTGTACTATGTGCCTGTGCTTAAAAAAACCCCTTCTGATCATTAAACAAAATAAGCATGAAAGGAAGTAGGAACTAATCAGAGCAGCTACTAAGTAACTGAAGCCAAGGCTCCTTCCCCTTGGGTCAACCCTCAATATTACCCTTTTTCAGATGGCTCCTAAAAAGAGCAGTCATTTTGGCAGCTGATTTAAGTAAGTGTCTGCTCATCTTTGGCCATGAAAAATGTTTCAATACTAGTGAAATTATGATCTATACCAACTCGGCTTTGAAGTAAGACATGAGGAATCACCAAGGCAGAGGAACTAGTGTCCAGCCAGACACGTCTACCAGCTATAGATGGCCATGCCATATCATGACATGTGGCAGCAATTTAGTTTGATCATATAGTGAGGCATATGATGATTGCCACATGACCTTATTACTCATGATGCCAGCAATTTTACAAAGATTTCCTGTCAGTAGCTCATTTGAAGATGAAAATTATCCTCTTCACATTCAGAATTATACAACTGTCTTATACTGGAGCGCATGTACTGTCTCTGTGACAGCAATAATCCCTGTTAACTGTGACGGAGAAATGGTAGTTCCTCTATCTTTAGGGGAGGAATTTCACTTTGTTTCCAATAGACATACTCACCATATGTTGCTTTCTTGTCCCCAATCCAGCACATGGCCCAATCTGCCTTCTTTTTAACACATGGTAAAGTTTCAATAGCATTGAAAAGAAATTCCCTGAGAAAGATAAAACTCATCAGTATAAGACATCAGCACAACCAGTGAATAAGGATTCACTGCCATAAACAGTCTTGATCACTTAAACATGCCCTGCACTTTCATCCTGGTAATGGTCCCTCCCTCTCTTACCTGGTATCAATCTAGCTCTCTAATTGTTCCAATCAACTACTTTTTTCTTCACATACCCATCACATCAACACCAGTTCACATGAATTCCCATTACAATATCAAGGGGAAAACTGTTTCACCAAGTGTACTTGAACAAGGCTGTCAAAACTAGAGATTAAACAGGATCCAATCCACTTCACAGTATGAAGGCATCAGGCCTCTCATGTAAGCCACTCTTCCTAGAATTTAGCATCCTAGAGTAGAAATGACACACCAAGCTTCTTAAGTAGCAGTAAAACTCACTTAAAACTTAATATACTCCCCTTATTTGACTGCTCAGTCTTTTACATTGTGTAATTCCTTTATTTCAGTACTGAGTGATTTCAGTTTCACTCTTCATGTAAGCAAGGTCTTACACCTCAGAGGAAAAAGATATTGTGAAGTATAACGGCTCTTAAACAGCAGGAGCTTTTTCTATGTTGAATTTGCATCCTAAAATTAGCCTCAAGGTTGGAGAACAACTGATGTACATTAGTTAAATGCTGAGTATTTACTGACTTTTTAATTTTTCATCATCAAGCAATACAAACCTCTCTTTAGAATCCTTAATGTAGGTGTCAATAAGAAGACTGTACATTTCTGAATGTATATTTTCCATGGCAATCTGGAAGCCATAGAAACAACGAGCTTCTGTGATTTGTACTTCTTGACTGAACCGCTCCACCTAGAGGAAAGAAATAAGCATTTGCAAAAGTGTTTGTGATTTGCAGGTTAGAGGCATTAACGCTGTATGGACCAGTTATTGATCAACCCACAAAATCTTCTTTAGATTAATTCCAGAGATGCAGATTACTAACAGCAATATGCAAAGCAGCAACCCCTCAGAATTTCAATTCAGAAGGTATTTTTTCGCCCCATGGGAAATGGGAAAATGTCTTAGTCTTACTTATCCTCCATTAGGAAGAATAGCATAGAGGGTAGAAGCAGAGAATGGGCTCTGAAACTGCCAAGTGCTACTGTAGGGCAGCACCAAGTGCCCAGTGAGGAGTGGGCAAACTTGGAGATTACAAAACCAACCTCAATTTGTTAATTAACACAGGACTGTCCTATGCATTCTAACGGTGTAACACTCCATGCTCCAGCAAACCAGCTGGATCAGCCACGGCAAGCATGCCGAACACATGAGTTATCTGCTTATCTACCCAAAGTGATTTTTCTGTGAGGACTTTTTACACACTCACCAAGTTCTCGTTGACAATGCCATCGCTGGCAGCAAAGAAGGCGAGAACATGAGAAATAAAGTATTTCTCCTCAGGCTTCAGAGACTCCCAGTGCTGGAGGTCTTTGGAAAGGTCCACCTAAAACATTGCAGGATAAATAAGAAACGCGTTCTCCGGCGGGAGGCCCGTCCCTGAGCACCGGGGCCGCGCCAGGCCCCGCCCCAGGGCTGCGGGCAGGAACGGCGGCAGGAGGGACCGTGGTCGCCCACTCCTCACCTCCTCGGCCGTCCAGAAGGAGGCCTCGGCCTTCTTGTACATCTGCCAGATGTCGTGGTACTGGATGGGGAAGATGACGAACCGGCGGGGGTTCTCCCGCAGCAGCGGCTCCTCCTCCTCCACGCCCCGCGGCACCTGGAATGGCGGGAGAACGGCTCGGGCTGGGCTCGGGGCGGTGCCGGGTTTGGCGGGAGACAGGGGCACAGACCCCCGAGAGGGAGAAGGGCTGGGCCGACAGGAAGACCCCTCCGAGGGAAAAGGGCTGGGCAGGGCAGAGAAATCACCCTGAAGGAGAAGAGCCCGGGAAGATGGAGGGACCCCCCTGAGGGCAAGGGGCTGGGGCGGGCTGTGGTGGTGCAAGACCCGGCGGGGCCCAGCGGGCTCGGTCGGGGGCAGAAAGGAGAAACCACCCATAGGGAGAAAAGAGCGGAGCGGGGTTTGCAGGAACCTCCGGGACACAGGATAAGGGCGGCCGCGGCGCCCAGGCATTCTACACTCACCGGATTGCCGTCGCTCTCCTGGAAGATCTTGCGGGCCGTCTTGCTGGCCAGGACACGGGCGCTGCTGAGCGCGGGGGGCTGCAGGGAGAGAAGGGCAGTGTGAGCGCGATGTGGCGCTGCCGGGCGGGGGNTAGTTGAAACTGCAGCGGCGGCAGCAAGAGCAGGAGCAGCGGCGGCGGGACGAGCGGCAGGAAGTGAGCGCTCCCGCGCTGGCCCTTTATATCCCCTTCGAAGTTGGCGCCAGAGCGGCCGGCTGGCCACTCACAACCCTCGCCACGCCCACCGCCGCCCGCCCCCACGCTCCCATTGGCTGATGCCGCGGGTGGGGCCCCGCCTCCCATTGTGGTGGCGGTGGCGGGAGGAAAAGCCCCGCCCTTCGCTTTGGCGCCAGCGGCGCGCGGACAAGGCGGGAGAACGCTGCACGTCCCACCCCGCTCCCCCAGAGAGAGTTCCGAGAGCGGGTCCTGCACCTCACCCCTGCTTGGGAAAGATTCGGCTGCCATGGAAAAGTCCAAAAGTCGTTTGGGGTACAGATCTGGAAATGCCACTTTGCTTTTGCCACTGTCCATGCTCTTCCCTTTTCCTTTTCTGGCCGCTCCTACCCACCAATTTATTTTCACTTTCAACACAGATCCCTGAGTTTGGATAGAGATTCCACATTCCTACATTGAAATTGGCAGAAATTGGCTTCCTGGAGAAACTGACTCCTTGTGCCACCCGGTTTCACGTGTTTTAAATAAATACCACAAGAAAAGGAGTATACAGGTATGAAGAAGAGGTACTACTCCTATTTTTTAAGTCAGCTTTTTTTGTTATTTTTGATTAAATGTGGTTTTCCTCATCCAATTCCACAAGGGATCTGCTTTTTTCAGCTAAAATGCTTTCCCTGAAGCAGTTTTAATAAAACCAGGAGCTCCATGAGACTTGGAAACTCTTCAGTCGCATGGGATGAACAATGGCCTAGACTGGTCCCTGTCATCTGAACTTGTTCTCAGGGATGATGAGTTAGTGGCCCAGCACTGCACTATGCTTGCCTAGAGAAGAGGCAGGTAAAGCAGGAGAACAGCAGAACTATCTAGTGGTATTATGTTAAATATACTGCTGTAGAATATGTTAATATTAAATAATAAATATACTGCTGGAAGAAAAACAAAAGTACTCCCCTCCAGCACCACCTCTGACACTGTAAATTCAAATCAATTATTCATTTTAGCAGGTCAGTGTCAAAGTCACAAATTTGACTCTAAGCTCTCCTCAGCTGGGATGTTATCAGAAATGGCCAGCAGAGACATTAGGCTTGTGGGTGTTTTGGTCCTATTTAGGACATCAGACTGGTGAAGACACCCACCCAGATGTTCTGTGTGACTTTCTGAGTTAAATATGCATCTCAATACACAGACCTAAATATACATCTCCACCCCAGGAGAGTGAGCACCACAAAACCTCATCCTAGTAGGCAGCCTGGACAAGAACAAACACACTCCTGCTCTGTCTCAGGAAGCTGGTCCTAGAGGCAAGAGTACCAGACATCTCTCAAAAGGCTCAGAAGTGTCCATGTAACACCCCATTATCTCCTGCCACCTCTACAGCTGCTGGGAGAGTTGGCAGAGAGAGCAGCACTCTCCTCATCCCACCCAAACTCATTTACCCTCCCACCCCAATAAAGAACTCCAAAGCCACCACAAGGCCTGGGCCAAAGGCTGTCACAATGCAACAGCTGTGTTATCTCTGCAGTCCAGCTCCTGTTCTCAGAAGCCCATGGCAGGGCATCAAAGCCTTTTCCTGAGGACAATGGCTCTGCAAGGAGAGAAAAGCACCAGGGAGAGCACAGAGAGGGTCTGTGAGGAAGCATGTTGCAACTCTGCTACTGGAGCTGCCACAAAATGGTATTTAGAAATGAGTGTCCATGCTGAATTTTCCTATTACAGCAATTTAACCCAACTGCATTTGTTCCTCCCTTCATGTACATCCTTCTCCATGATGCAACTGCATTTTGGGGCCGGCATTTTCGCTGCAGCTTCTTTGGCAGAGCTGGGTTGAAGGCATTAGGCTGCTGCCCTGCTATGAAGGGCTCAGCACCAGGGATGACAGGGATAGTGACCAGGGATGTCAGCTAGCTCCTGCCCTCTCTTTGGATGAGTGAAAGAATGCTCTGCCCTTATGGCTTCTGGCCACTAGTTCTCAGTACTGTGTGCTTAACAAAAACAGCTCCAGACTTGTATTAGTTTTTCACCTTCTTTGTTTGCAGGAATTCAGACACTCAGGTGGAAGTAAGAGCAGCCTGGGGTGTCTGGGTGAGGCAGGTGTGGGGTGTTGTGTAATCACCCTGTTTGCAGGGTGCCCCCCAGGCCACCATGCTGGGTCCCAGCACCCCGTTCCACCCAGGCTGTGACATTCTCATCAGCTGCCCGTGGAGCTCCGCAACAGCCTCTGTCCCAGCACTGCTGTTGTGGTACCCTCAGTGCCAGCATGGCAAAGCCCTGTCCCACCACACACAGCCTGCAGCCCCCAGGCCTCGTGTCCCCCTCACAAGTCTGCTTTCTCAGGATGGCTGCTGCCGTGGCTCTCAGCTCACTGCCCCGCTGGTAGCACTCAGGGCAGAGTTCTCCTTGCTCACAGGATTGGTTTTCTTCCATTTTAACACAGATTACCTACAGATCAGATAGGTAGTGACTCCAGGTGGACACTACCTCCCACCATTGCAGAAACTGGTCTGACGAAAGTCAGTGAGGAGAACTGACTCATCCCTAGCTGAGAACTCAGCATTTGCTGATGGTTTACTCCTGATTTGTTTGCTTGGTCTCATCCAGCCACATTCATCCATGCTAAATCCTGAAATCCTCACCCCCTGCTCAGTCTGGTAGGGTTGATATTTGTATAGAGCACCATGCTCGAGGGCCCTTGCTTTGGTCTGAGTTCCATATGCAGCACAAAGAAATCTAAGTACCCTAAATATAAGCTGAGGTAGGGTAGGTGAGCAGGAGAAGCCACCAGCCAACATCTCTGAGACGGTAAGTGGTGGTCTCAATGGCCTCCACTTTCTCCAGCAGGTTTGGAGGTAGGCCTCAGCATTTCCTCACCCAGCTGTGCTGAGGGGAATGCTCCACATCTCTCCAGAACTGATCTGAACCATAAGGACTCAGACCAAAACTTCAAAAATTTGAATGAAAAATTTCCTCCAATTAGAGGTGATCGCCCTCCATTTATTCCAGGACTTATAATTGCAAAAACTGAACTAAAGGGCCAAGGTCCTTCAACTGGCTGTTTCACTGAGAAGTCTAGAGCAGAACAAAATGAATCTTCATTAGCATGATTCTGGCTGGACATCACATTTGCCAATGCAGCCCATTCATTTCCAGCACTATCATTAGCCACCTGCTTACCTGACAGCCAGCCTCTTTGGAGATAATGAGCTGTTGGAATGCAAAGCCCTCACAGGGTTAACATCCCCAATACCTTGAATTTTTTTTTTAAACTGGAGTTCTTGCCTATTCAAGGTCCTTACTCAACATTTACAACTCTCAGGACAAAGTCTGCAGGTAATATATGATCACATAGAGCGTTTTAATGGTGTAATTGGACATGTTTATTTGCTATTCATGAAACTTGGCACAGTGCTGCAGATACAATCCCACAAGTTCCAGGTAGATGATGCAGCACTGAAACACATTCAAGAGCTGGAAAAATGAAGCTTTCCCAGCAGCTGCACTTGCTGGCCATCAGCAGTCAGTAATATGCAAGAGCAGCACTGACTGTAATGCCTTTCTCAGGATCTGTGGGCACACTGTGGAGCTGGAGTAGCAAGGCCCCCATCGCACTCATACCTGTGCTCAAGAAGGTTGTCACTTTTCCTGGCTGGCAGCAGCTCCTTGTTTCTTGCAATAGCAGAAGGCAATGGCTCCAGCCTCTTGGCCCAGCATTGACCTGCCTCAAGCAGTCAGTGTTTTGGTCTTCATTTTGGTCTCAGCTCCTGTGCTCTGGTCATTGAGACTGTGGCTGATCTCTTCCCACACATGGACAGCTACAAGCCTCCCTCTAGCAGCCTGTCAGTTACCACAGAGCAGTGAACTTTCCTGAGGGTTACATTCCTCTTACTCATCCAAAACTGCCTGTTGGAGGGTGCAGCCCCAGGTCCTTAATTTCTGAGCAGGCCCCTGTTGGTTATGTTGAGCAGGGCTGTTGCACAGCAGCACTTCTGGGACAGCTCCTCATTGCTACCGTACACACACAGTGGTCTGAGCCACTCTTCCCCTCTTGGTCCAGAAGACAACCTTGCCATCTTAGCAAGGCAGCCAGGAGCCCCCCTGTACTTCCAAATGGTTTGAAGAAAACCAGCCTCAAACCGTGAAAGTGAATTAACTGAGGAGACAAAGGTGAGACTTCATTTTTCTTAACTGGGTGAGCAGTGGGCAGTTTGGTTACCACCCAAACCTTACTCACCTGTGGGGAATTCACATGTATTCCACATCCCTGCTCTATCTTCTTCCAATGATCTTTTCTTCTCCAGCAGAGACTTTCCCCCCCACTGGAAAATGCAGATTATCTTCAACAAAGTGGATACCTCCTGCTACCAGACTTCCTGGTGTATATTGGCATTCCTATCCTAAGAAACCACCTCGACAAGATTGTCATGAAAAGACTGAGAAAGGATGCTGCCTCCCACTTTTGGGACAGTACAAGATTTTAGCCCTTTTCTGCTCCAGATGGCCATGACATTTGCACTCATCCAGCAGGGCAGAGAAAACAGGAAGACTTATCATTGAACATTTTTCTGGTGGCATCTGCCAGACACTTCCCTGCAGAGCATGAAAATGTTCTGTATTTGTCAGGATTCAATTACAGTGTTGCAAAAGAAGGGACTGGGAAAAGTCATCTCTTTCCATGGCCTATCCTGTTGTTCTGCCATGGCAATTTCATTGTGGGGTCTAGCAGTGACCCCATGGTGATAGGAGAAGGTGCAGGGGACTGTTTACCTGGTCAATCCCTGTGCATGAACAGGCAGCAGCAGAAAAGATCCCAAATACATCCAAGTAAATGAAAGATGAGCTAGGAATACACCTATATATGAAGGCAGTAATTGACTCTGGGAATTGTAACCAGGGGGAAAAAAGATAAAATGGAAATTAGAAAACTAGAGAGAGGCAGGTGACCACAGCACTTAGGGGACCATGAAAATATGGAAAAGTGAGTTTATGTTGCACTTGCATTCAAAGGGATAACCAGAGGTAAATAAATTGATGCAGGTCTGATATTAAATGAGACAGAGTCTATATGGGAATGTAACGGGATGTAAGGGGTGACAAAAAAAAAAAAAA
>VWYP01031419.1:317767-328617 GCA_013400435.1 Pycnonotus jocosus
AAAAAAAAAAAAGAAAGAAAGAAAAATTCAGTCACAGAGCCAGTTAACAGAAGAATGAAGAATAAAATCTGATCTTCTTGCTCCAAGGCAGAGACCAATTGCCAATGGTTCCCATTGTATGTTTGCCACAGACCCCAAGAACCTTCATACTACTTCAACAGATCTTCAAAAATCAACTAAATCTGTTGTCACAACAGGCTGAGGCTCACACCTCTAAGATAAGCATTCTTTGGGGACCCCTCACTTCAAAAGAGAACCCAAAGATTTGCTGCATTCAACCCAACAGCTCCTGAATCATTTCCAACTGTTGAGCAAAGGCTCTTTATGATGCTGTGGACTGACTCAGCTAAAGGCAGCATGGCATTACACTGCCTTTTGGGAAATGAGACCCCATCAGCACAAAGGCAGTCCAGCACAAGGTTTTATAGCACACAATTTACTATGTCCATCCTTATTGCAACAAGGTGTCAAACAAGATCCTGAAGATGCAATGGCAGCAGTTAGCATGCTAATGGCTGCACTCATTTTCAGCATCCTACAAACCACTCAGACTGGGATAAAAATTGCAGCCTGCTCTGGTGTTAGCACTTTGCAATTAAATCCTCACCTTTCCATCTCTTGCTTGGAGCACTGTCTTGCTAGAAATAGTGCAGCCATGCCTGGCTTCCCACTTTTCTCACATCTTCATTATTCCAGCAGGCTGGGGCCACTTGGTTTGTGAGGGCCAGCAATTCATAAGCCCTTACCTTGCTCTGTGGAAAGCCATTTCATGATAGCACAAAACCCCCATTGGCACTGCTCTCTTTGGAAGGTTTGCAGTGAAATCCATTAACCATTTAGAGGAAACACAATTACTCTGCCTGTAACTGCACCTTGGTGAGTGATTCTGCATCCACACCATGGACATTCACTAACAATCACCAGTCTGGGTCTCCATAAGGCACAATGTGATGTCTCTTCACTCAGTTGGCAGCACATTGCCACAAAGGAAAGGGAAAGCAGCTTCTTCCACAGCCTTTGTAAAGGAAAAAACCAAAACAAAACAACAAACCCCAAGAAAACTTTTAATTAAACAAGTTACTTCAAAACCAAGACCTACCCACGTTAGCAGGAGATTTAGCATTAAGTTCTTCTGGGGATGAGGGAAGTGTTTATACCAGCCAACAAAGCATCTCTGCACTCTCTGCTTTGCCCTTACAGAGAGGAGGAAACCACATCCACCCCCATAGGAGCCGGAAAGGTTCATTAACTGCTGGTTACACAACACTTTCACAGGGAAGTCATGTGTTTACAGTTTCATTTTGTCATAATTAGGGCCATGTACTAAAGCAGTGTCTCCAGGACCTTAATACCCAATTTGTGTAAGAGGCATTTCACAAAACTCAGGGGAAAAAAAAAATCCTTGCTATTAAGCGACCTATTATTCCCACATACATACACTCATGTCTTACACATGCCCTGACATGTCTCAGAAGAAGCAGGCAGTAGGCAAAAGTTTTACTTGCTCATGACTCACTAACATTAAACCAACTTGCTTTAACTAACTCTCTGATGCAGGGAGCGCTATTTACCCCACTGCTAAAAGAAAAATGTTTTGCCTTCATTCAAAACAAGCCTGGTTCAGGTGGCAATCTGAACACATGAATGGAGGAAAGGCAGATGGATTGGTCCTCTGGGCTAAATTTAATATATTTTTCAGGACTGGTCAGCAGAGATGGCAAAGCTATGCTGTTCATTGTGTGACCTGAGCTGTGACTGTGCAACGTGTCACTGACCCCAGGGTGAGGCACAGGTCTCTCTCGGGCCAGAGGCACCTGAGCAGATGTGACAATGAGCTGCCATATGGTCTGTTAATGAAGGTCGCTAAAGGCTCTCAGCAGATACATGTTTTGATATCTCTTGGACAAAACTATGTTTCCATTTGATCGCTGTCAGATGGTATTTGAGTGTTAATACCTAGAAATACCTGAGGCACTTGACCTCCTTCTTCTGGGAATTTCACTCTGTGTTTTGAAAACACAGACTTGACTTCATGCCCTGCTGAAGTGTTGCTGACATTTCCTGACATCCTGGAGCTGGCTAAACAGGGACAAGAGCCTTAGAGGAAGAAAAGGAAAGATTTTTGCAGAGATGATGGTGGTATTGTACACAGATATTTAATATCAAGGGCATAAAGGGTTATTTAAGGTCATGGTTGGGGTCACAGTAATAAACAGTTCAGGCCTAGATAAAATCAGCATAATGGCAGAAGAAACTCATGTGAAATTAAAGGTAATGAGTACATCATGTGACAGATAATTTTATTTGAAATTATTTTTCTATGCAGAGTATCTCTGCTCCCCGTGGTCTGCCTCCATAAAATACTCCCATCTCCCCCGGTCTGCCTGGGTTTTCAATCTTCAGCTACACACACGTGACAAATCCACTAAGCCTATAATTTACACTCACATATATCTACCTCCAACTTTCCATCAGCTCCAGAGGAGATCCAGAGGGTCCATCTGTGCATGTAAATAAGGCTGGGCAGGGCTTGTCACAACCAGGAGCCACCTGACACAGCCTGGCCACCTCTCTTACAGCTCCATTCTCTTCACAACAGTCTCCAGTCTGAGAGCTAAGGGTGTAAAGCTGACCTCCCCAGCACCTGTGGAGGCCAAGGAAAGCATGGACATTTTGAGAGAATAATAACTGATGGATATGGTCACAAAAATGAATATTGGGAGTAATCCTGAGCAAAGAACCTGAGTATTTCCATGGCCTCTGTATGAAAGGTGAAAAAAGCAGCACCACCATTGAGCTCAGTTGTGTCTACTCATCAGGAGCTGCACTGTGTGCTGCTTTCCCTCTGTGCAGACAGTCTGCATGCACATTAGCAAAAATGCACCCACCTCTCCAGGTGGAATGTGATTGCCCAAGCAATCCCAGAGTTGGACTTGTGGTCCTCACTGATCCCTTCCCACTCAGGATATTCTGATTCTGAGTCCAGTCATGGGCTGGTGTCAGTGCTCTACTCAATCATAACACTCATGACTCTTCTCAGAGGAGCTCAACAACAGGACAAGAGCCACACACTGGAACAAGGGAAATGAGTTTTTGCTGTGAATATGGTCAGGTACTGGAGCAAGCTTCCCAGAAAAGATGTGGAGTCTCCATCTTTGGAAATACTTAAAAGTGAACAAGAACCTGAGCAGCCCCATCTGTCTGGCCCTGCATTAAGCAGAGGATTAGACTAGAGACCATCCAGGGGTGACATCTCTAGGACATCTCAAATGGTTCTATTTTCCCATGTGGAGATTCAGTTTGCTGGAGTCTCTGCTTGTCCATGAGCTGGAAAAGAAAAAGTCTTCCCTGCCAGCAGTACAAATTTGCCCATCTCCATTCCTAGTGAAGCTACTCCATGTTTCCAGATGTCAAAAGAGATGCAGTCACTAAGTTCACAAAACCCAAACCCTTGGATCTGTGACCCATATTTCTGGGGAGTTCAAGGGAACAATCCTATGTCTCCTCCTTCCCCTTTTAATTCCCAGCAGCACAAAGATGAAAAGCAATGCCACTCCCTGAGCTCCCATACCTCAGGCCTGCCTTCTGGAAAAGCAGAGTTTGACATTTTAAACTACATGCTGAAAGGTACATTGTACATTAGCTACAGTCTGTACAGGTGAGTGTTTTTACAAAGGAAATGCTTTTAAAAACTTCCTTGCCATTAATCCCTTCAGATGTGAAATACCAAAAATCGTACAAGTTCTTTCAACTAGAAGAATGCTAAGGCTTCCTCTGAAGTGAAAGCACACAATTTTGCACATTAAAGACAGGGTAGATGAAAGGAAGGTCTCTTCGAAAGTGATCTCATCCTGTTGACTCCACCCTTCACAGATAAAACCCTGGGAAGTCCTGCCCTGCCTCTCCCTCAAGCCATCCAGCTCTGGTACCACCTCCATCCAAGAGATGGATATGCTCTATCACAGGTCAGCTTCAGAAATCTTTGTAGCAAACCCACCTTGTCTCTGGGACTGGTTAGGAGACACAAGTTTGTTAGCACCAGGATAGGTCATGCATACCATGGAGGCACCGAGCAAAATCCTAGCACAGCCATCAGAATGTTATTCCATGGCCTGTGCCATAAAACCTAACACTACCCAAATGCATGTCTTTATCCCAGGTCATCTGTGAGGCATGGATGTAGCTCAAGTCTGAAGTGGGCTAAGGGCAGAGGGACTGCCAGCACAGCCCAGCTCTCAGGGGGACAACCCTCACAGTTCCTGTAACTCAGATATGTGTCTGAATACCAGGTAAGTTTTATTACTTGCTGGTAAGGCATTAACCTCAACTATTTTCTTCCTCTGTGCAAGTTAAACCAGTTTGATTGCATCTGTATTTGGTGGTCCCTTTCTATCAAGCTTCCCTGCA
This sequence comes from Pycnonotus jocosus, assembly GCA_013400435.1. NCBI lineage: Eukaryota > Metazoa > Chordata > Aves > Passeriformes > Pycnonotidae > Pycnonotus > Pycnonotus jocosus. The sequence goes on from VWYP01031419.1 coordinate 322,175, forward strand.
CAACCAGGGCTTGGTCCTGGCTCCACAGAGCAGAGTCTTTAACAGCAGGAGTCCCAGTTTGGTGGTAATAAAGGCTGCAGAGCTGCCTTTATCAGCGTCTCAAGTCCCAGGAGTTTACATCTGCCCTTGACCCCCATCGCCTCTCTTGCAGGGCTCCAGGCTCTCAGGCTGGAACAGAAAGCAAAGGTGTGGGTGTCAGAGAAGAAGTGTGCCTGGTCTCACACATCTGCAGAGCTCAACTTGGCTAAGTGGACCAACAGCAATGACAGATATCTACAGATATGCCAGATATGCCTTTTGCTCTCTGGACAAAGCATCACGAGGCTGCAGCACATCTGTGCTGGACAAAGAGCTGGGAAGTGCTCCTGTAGCCCTTTGCCTTCTTCCAGGCTGGGACAGGGCAAAGCCACAGGAGAACTGGGTGCTGTCCAGGCAGCAAAGTGGTTTCTGCTGTACAAAGCCAGGCCTGTCACCTGCCTGCTTCCCTACACCCTGCCTGCTGTCACCCCAGGCTTGTGCAGGTCTGCTGAGGTCCAAGCCCAGCAGGCCTTTGAACTCTCCTGAAGTCTAGGATTTAGTGCTGTAGCTGAAATCCCATAGCCCGCCAAACGACTGGGAATGTCAGCCTGTCCAAGGTCAGCCAGTCTTCAGAAACTTCAACCCTGTCCTCACTGACTATGATAAAAAATCCTCACAAACTTGGAACAAGAACAAAGTTTCTGCAGGAAGGGGAGGCTCATCTCTGGCTGATTAGCTTCACACACCCACAGGCTCTCTGAAGAGCTCTCCTGCTTCATTACCCAACAGAGTTAGAGGCAGCCATCTCTAAGGGCCACCCACTGTGAAGACCAGGATAAAGAGGAGAAAGACATGGCTGGGAGCCTCAGCAGGGCTCTCTGCAAGAGAGAGTCCCCTGGGGATAGAGCAGGGGTGTGGAGTCCACAGGGGATTATTGTTCAGAGATATGCTGGGGTTGGGAGTCACAGTGGAAAAGGCCAGGGGGAAGTCAGAATTGAAACAAGTAAGCTGGGACAAACTCAAAGGAGCTGAGCAGAGTCAAGGATGGCATTTATGCTACTGATGATCTGAGAACATCACGCAGACAACTTGAGTCGTCCCCACTTTGGTAACTGCATCCATCCTGTGGCCACTCACTGACTGGAATCTGCAGCTTGGTTGGAAGTCACTCGTGGGAACACAGCACTACCAGGTGGACACCAGCTCACCTGCATTGCGCTGTCTCACCTGCTGTGGACCTTCCCCCCCTCCACTGGAAGTGACAGTGATTTTGGCCTTTTTCCTCCTCTGGTCACAGCGTGAGATCACAGAGGGTCTCAAGAGAAAGGGCTGTCTTATGAGCACGCAGGCGGCTCACACGGGACATAGCATCACACTCCAGCTGTGGCACAGCTGCCTCTCCAGCATGCAGGGACGCTTGGGCAGGAGCAAGCTGCAGCTGGTGGAAGTGCTCCCATGGCCTGAGCCCTCCACGCTCCCAAAGGAAAGACAGCAGGAAGACAGCATGGTGAGAGACACAAAAGACAACTCTTTGCTGGGCTGAGTCTTTATTCTTGTGTTTTTGAACAAAGCAGAGCCCATCCCTTGAAATGTGGGAAGCAGGGAGAAAAGTGTTTACTGTCAATGCTTAGATTGCAGTAAAATCCATGTTGAAAGGACACTCCTTAAAAATATGCTTTTATATTTAAACATCTGTTCTTAGCAGGTTTTTTGTGATTTAGATGAGTCAAGCTCCAGCCCTGGGCCAAAGCCCAGCTCCATTAATTACACAGGTGCAAACTCCCTCCCTCCTCCAGCTGTGGCTTCTCCACTGCATCCTGGCCCCAAGCTGCTGAAGGATGGTTCTTCAGTCAGGGAATTGGTCACCCCTGCTGCAAAGCACCCACCTTTCCAGCTCATCTCAGCCAGGAAAGGTATGTTCAGTGTAGGCAGCACCTTGAGGAGGAGCAGAGATGAAACAGGTTTAGGAACATTAACTCCTAACCCTCACCTTCCAACTCAGCCTCATGGACCTTTCTTCTCTGCATCTCAACAGCCTCTCTCTTGCAGTTATTTTTCCCTGGGGAACTTGTGGAGGCAAAGCAAATTTCCTGCTCCCACTCCCTATTTGGGTCCCCAGACAGACAACACTGGCTCTGTGCCCTTTCTCAAGTCCAGCTCTTTCCATCCACTGAATTTCACAGCACACCAGCTCAGGACGTGGCACAGACCCACCAGATATAAGGTCTCTGCATCAAAACAAATACCTGCAGAACTGTCAACATTAGAAATAATTTTTTCAGAAGGTTTTGGGTCAGAACTGCAGAAAAACCGAAGTTTATCTGGGTAAATGTTTGGAAAGCCGAGTGATGGATGCTGGCTCTGCTTTGAGCAAGGTACACATTGCCTTTGCTACACACAAGTTAATGTTAGAAAGGCAGATTAATATATAAACTTGGTCACTGAAGGGTAACACCAATCCAGCAACTTGCAGTGGGGAAATGGAGGTTTTCCTGCTTGTTACTAAATCTTGCTGTTTTCTTCTCAGAACATTGCAAAAGCTGTCTAAGCTAGTTTGAAATCTAAACAAATGATCTTTAAATCTTCTGATGGACATTCACTGGACTTCTAACAAATCCACAGTGAAAATCTGTACTAAGATCTCCAGGCTCTCTCCAAACATGACATGGTGTCCTCATGGTGCAAGGCAGGAGTGTCCAGGTCCTGGCAGTGGTCAGACAGCATCCGTGCCATAGTGGAAGACAGCCAGGAAGAGGCAGTATCTCCCCATTCCAGGGAAATGGATACCCTGTGAAGGATGCCTAGGAAGCATGGAAGAAATCACCCTTTCAGTCAGCAAGCAGGAGGGAGAGATCCATTCTAACATAATGTATTTTAACTTTGAATTTTAATCTTTTTTGTGGTTAGTACAGGTGACCACCAAAAAACCCTCATAGTTTTCCTGAACTGTTTTGACAACGGACTGCATCTATCTCTGTTGAGCAAGCATTAGGAAAGGAAACTAAATCTAAACACATGTGCTGTGATATTTATTGTTACAAGATCAGCTCCTTCAGTGAACTAACCGCAAGTATCATAGAAAATTTCTGGTGGGAACAAAAACCTGGAAAAACCCAGCTCCCCAGGTTTTGTTTTGATTATTGTATGGGAGGGAGTCTGTTATTTTACCCAGCAAGGAAACTCCCTGTGTTTGGCTCTCTGGTGCGCCCATCGTAACTCCTGGTAGTGCTGCAGCTGTCCATCACACCTGACCAGGGTGAACAGCAACACAGCTCTGCACAACACCCCTCCCAATGCTGCTGCTGGGACCTTCTTGGGGTTTTTTCCCTGCCAAGGGAATGTGTCTGTGGTATGTTCTTCCATATTCCCCATCCCTGCCTTGCACCAACGCTGCCGAGTGCAAGGGTCAGGTTGGGCTGGGCTGGGCTGGTCCTTGCACTGGTTACAGCCATGGAGATCTGTCCTGTGGCCAGAGGGTTGGTTGCTCCAGGAGTTGAAGACATGAGAGCAAAGACCTGAGGAAGCAAAAACTCAGGCTCTGCATCACAGAAGAACAACAATTCCTTGGCTTTAACAAAGAAAAATCTGAATTAGGGGGTTTCACCCTTTGAAGTTAAAAGTGAGGTGTAGGATAGGGTCTGTCAGATCATCTTGTAGCAACCATGGACTGGGGAGAAGGCAGGGAACAAAAATGTTGCTGGAGATGGCTGCATTTTTTCACATGCCCTTTCTCTTCACACATGAAAGTCTGTCAGGAGAAAGGAGTGAGAGTCTTGCCTGTAGTCTGGGGATAGGATGAGACATGGCATGGAGGAAGAGTCGGGTATGAGTTAACAGTACAGTTTACTCTCATATTTGGGGAGTGAGCAATCTGAAAATAAGATCTGAAAGTCACATTTTGTCCAGGCAATTGCATGCCTCAACTCCACTTTGGCCTTTTCTCATAAAGCCCAGTCAAATTCTACAGCAGGGTAAAAAAGTGCTAGTGGCTTCAATGGATAATGGTAATCTTAAAATAATCCCACATCCCTCAAATAAATGTGATGGTTTAGAAAGACTTGGATGTTAATATGTACAAGTACAAATGTGTGTGTATATGCACGTATGCATTTCTCTCTCTATAATTAAATCTCTTATTAGAAGGCATGATTGAAGAGTGCTATCAGCGGGCATCCATAGCATACATCTTCTTCTTTCCCAAAGCAGAGGCTGACAGTACCAGCACAGCAGGAGTCAGAAGAGGCCATCTACCACATAATTCCAGCATCATTGGCCAGAAGAGCTCCTGGGCTCCCACAGGATTTGGGAGAAGCCAGGAGCCAGCACTGCTGGCTCCCTCAACATTGTGCTTTTGATGTGAAGGATTCTGGCTCCTTGCTGGTCTGGCTGGGTGCCATGCAAAATTGATCCACATGCCATATTTGGCACTTATACTACACACTTCCACCCTTCCTCTTGAAGATCAGCTAAGATACTATCCACTGGCCCTGCTGGGAAAGAGTCTTAAAAGGCATCAGGCCATCATAAAAAGGAATTTGCCAATTTTCATTGATTTTTCTGAGGAGTCATGTGCTTATCAGGCCTTTATCTTTTGGGAAATTTTCTCTTTAATTCTCAGCAGTCCTTTAGGGGCAGGGAAATATCACTGAATGGCCTCATAGTTCCTTCAATGTCATTGCTAAACCACAGCAGCATTTGAGATCACTGCTGCTCAAACACTTCCCTGGCTCCAGCAGTGATCTGCTCCAAAACACAAGGCGTTTGGCTCATTTTGACAGTTGGTTTATGGAGCCAGCGCTGCTTCCAAGTGAATCTGGAGAACTGTCCTGGAATGAACTGTTTCCATGCGGGCAGCCAGGAAACTTTCCAGGAGGCTCCACTCCACAGAGACAGCCTGCAGGGACGGAGAAGGAGGAGGAATTTGCTCACTTCTTGTTGAGAATAATTTTTGTCTCTGATGCTTGCAGAGCCTGTTCCCTTGTGACATTTTGTCTGGGGCTATTTAATCCCATATTCAGCTCCACCATCTCCTCCTCAGCAACCAGGCCTCATTATTTCTCCTTTCTCCAAGATCTGCCTCAGATCCAAAACAACTTTGTGACTGGCCTGGCTCTGGATCCAGGGCTCTGCATGTGACACCACACACCCACACTCCCAGATGATCTGCTCTTCCAACAGAACATCCTTCTCAGTCACAGTTTGTGTGGGAAGGGAACTATAAAGGTCATGTGGTTCAAGCCCCTGCCATTCCACTACACCCAGTCTGTCAGAGCCTCACCCATCTGACCTTGAATGTTCCCAGGGATGGGGGCATCTACCACCTCTCTGGGCAACCTGTGCCAGTGTTTTGCCACTCTCACTGTAAAAAATCTCTTCCTTGCATCTAGTCTAAATCTGCTTTCTTTTAGGTTTAAAGCCTTACTCCTTGTCCTATCAATACATGCTCTGGTAAAAAGTCTGTCCCCATCTTTCTTATAAGCCCCCATTGCTATGAGCTCATCTTTCTGGCAATGATTGATCACTTGTTGCCTTCTGTCCTCCAGCCCCTCTATTACAGATTCCTGGGGTTTAGCTCAGTGGTTTAGGAAGAACCAGCAGAATGAACGACTGGGAGATGCAAACATTGCAGTCAGTGCCGAGGAGCAGCAAGAGGAATTACACCTCTGTGCCTCCGGCCTTTATCAGCCTCTGGTTTGGAAGGAAGGGAGGCAGAATGGGCTGGACACAGAGCAGCCCCTGTACTCCCCTGCCCTCCGTCCCTGGAGGCAGTGACAGCCTTGCCTTTAATATCTATAATCTTCCACAGTCGAACAGTGTGCAAATATTGCACTGCTGGAAGCAAACAGCAGCCGAGGATGGCTGGGGGATCAGCTGCACAGGCTTGACAGGCTGTCGGGAAGCAGAGTGACACTGTCTGTGGGCATCGGCTAAGGGGGTGCCCGGCGGCTTCCGTGTAATTCCAGAACATGGCCGGAACCGCGCTCAGCGCCGCAAACCTGCCCCGCAGGGCATCCCCCGGGCTGGGCTGCTCTCCAAAGCTCTGCAGGACCCGTCTGCGAGAGCTCTGCTTAAGTGTAGTAGCCCAGGCGTGCTGCTCCTGCTGCATGGTTCCCGAAGATGACAGTGTCCTCCCCCCAGCTCTGGGGGATGTATGTAAGGATCTGGTGCTTGGGAGGCCGGAGCTAACGGGCTGGGCTGGAAAGTTTTGGAAAAGACAGGGGACCGCGGCAGCCTGCCCAAAACCGCGATCAGAGCCGGCCGCGCACCCCTCCCCTGCGCCGCCGGCTCCCTCCCCCGGCCCTGGGGCGCTCCGGGGTGGGATTCTCCCCCCGACAGGCTCCCGCCCCGGCCGGGAGAGGCGGCGGCCCGGAGCGCTGCCCGCCGGGTCCAGCCATGGGTAGCGGCAGCAGCCGGCGGCGGGGGCC
>VWYP01031419.1:328679-363470 GCA_013400435.1 Pycnonotus jocosus
GCTCCAGCAGGCGGTAAGTGCCCGCCCGGCTCCGAGCGGGACCCCCGACCCTCCCGGCGGTGGCCCCGGGCCCCGCCAGCGCAACCCAGCCCATCCCGGGTGTCCCTGCCGCCCTCACAGCCCTGCCCGTAGCCGGCGCCACCCGCCGCGGCCGTGGCTGCCTCCGGACATCAGCGGCGTTAAATTCTTTTGATCTTCGCTGCGAGGCAGGCTCGATGCTCTCTTTGCGTTTTCTCTTTGCTGTTCTATCTGCGTTTTCAGTCTGCGATGCAAGGGAAACACGGTCCCGAGAGGGGCCGTCCTGTTCTTCAGTCTCCCGGTGCTACTGGAAGTTTCTTTTCCTGACTTGTGGAAATAGCTCGACTTCATAAAGTTCGGCTCCTGCTTTTTCCTGGGTCGGGCTTGTAAACAGAAGTTTTAAAAAGTGAACATAAAGCTGCCTTTTAATGTTTACCAATCCACTGCAACTGCAGTCTGGCTGTTCCTAAAGGCACATTTCAGTCTCTGACAAATAGTGGATTTGCTTCCGAGGGAGCTGAGATTTATCTTTTGGGCTTTTTTTCTAATCCAAGAATAACAGCAGGATATATATCAGCTACTGATGAGGCCAAAAATCACCAACATCTTTCATCTTAGCTTGGCGTTGGAAGCTGTGTGTTTTTTGTTAGATAAACAGTGCTCTCCACAGATACATGAAAGTTGTCAGAATAAAGTAACAGATTCAAAAACTGAAAGAAATATTTAGGACCCAGGAACATTCTGCCTTGCATGCCTCAGTTTTTGCTCTTTAGAAGGGTATATTTCCATCACTGAACTGCATGCACATCCGTGGGTTAAAAATTACTTTAATATAAACTAACTTTTCCATTAGGAAACTTGGCAGGGTTCCATATGAGAACTCTTTATTTAGACAGGTTTTGAAGAAAAACCTTAAAGTAAGGTTTGGAAATGGAAGGAAAAAAAATAGATCTTGTACTGACATATTTTTTCCTTACTCTTCAGGCTCCATACTCTCCTACAGAATGAATGGAGCTCACTCCAGCACTACTTTCTCCTCTGAGGGACTCTCATTTATGAGCAATCCTCCTGACTTCTCCCATTTATCTTTACTTACAGGAATAGAGGCGGCTGGTATTAATTTTCCCTCTTTTTCCAGATGTGAATATCATGGCTGGATCTTTAATAATTCTATAAGCTGTGAGTTTTCCTATGCATAAATCAGTATCTTAGCCCTATTCTGAAGCGATGTATATTCTGAGTAATAACATATCAGAAAGTATGGGGAGCTGCCCTCATCTTTCATTTCTAATGCCAGTAGAGACAGTCTGCTATGGCAGTAGATACCAGTGAGCTAATGACAAGGAGCAAACTATAGAGGCTGCGGAATTTAAGATGTGGCCCTTGGGGTAGTGTGGGGGTCACTATGCCCCACTCCCTGCTTCAGACTTCTGTCTCTGGCAGAAATGATGGTGAGGAACCCGTAGCATCACCTCAGCCACCTCAGGTTGTGGTGCAGACCCAGGGTTGGAATGCTGTCAAGCTTTGCAGCACAGGAGTGTCCATGAGAGTCCTCAAAACTTAGCTTGGAACAGGCATGTGGGGCCTTGGTCATCCTGTGAGGCCAAGTGTGTGCAGCACACAGCAGTGAGGCAGCAGTGATGCTGAGCATCTTGTGTGTCTCCTCGTCCAGCTATCACTGCTGCCTCTTTTTTGGAAGTTCACAGGTCTGATTGCACCCAGACAAAGACAGGAGAGAACTACCAGTGTTTTTCAGAGCTACAAAAGATGTACAAGAGAAGTCTCAGGTAGTTTCAGGGCAAACTTGAAGCTTTTCTTGGTAGCACTTTATTTTCTTGAACCTGAGATGTTAGAGAAAGCAGTCATGGGCTTACTATTCTGACTCCTTGAGGCCTAAAAAGTCACCAGCCTTCGAAGAGGAGGGAGGAAACTGCAGCAACAAGTTTTGATTGTTTACTGGGTGCAATTTAGTCTTTTAGGTTGTTGTGCAAACTACAGTCCCACCCTTCCCAGGAGGCTGGGGGAGGAGCTTTCTGGAAAGGGATGTCAGCTTCATTGCATTGCTAGTAATTTTGAGGGCAATTTCTCTCAGACTTGCCAGCTTCCCAAGTAATTTGCATTTTCTGTCATGTGGTAGGAACTTGCTTGCTTTGCCCTGTTCAGTTGTCCAAACTGGAGGATAAGCAAAGAAATTTCAGAGAAGACAGGATGAGTTAATTCAACAGTTAGTGGGGGAAAGATGAAGCAGGAAGAGGAAGGGCAAGAAGTATCACAGTAGGAAAGTCTGATGAGAAATAGCCCCTGGAGAGGCAGATTCTGGCCAGTGGGAGTAGAAAAGACCTTTGACACCAGTCAGAAGAGAGCAGAATTGCAAGCAGGACTCATGGTTCTGCTGTCATGGCTGGGTTTCTCCTGGGCATGATGTGCATCAGTGTTGTGTTTCACAGCTGAACCCTGGCACAATTTGCCATCCAGCAGCAAACTCACAGCAGTTTGGTGGGCAGTCAGGCCAGGTGACAAGGGCTGGTGGAGAGGCATGCAACTGCCTTTAAAGCTTGAGCCACCTCTATCGCATTGAAATAATGCTTGGGAGCAAGAAGGGTGAAAGCATATCACAGCAGCAGGCTGGGAACCAAAACCTGATGGAAAACCTACACATGCTTCAGTGCAGACCCCAACACCTTTTGTCAGAATCAAACATCCTTTTTTGGCTTTGCTCTCAGTTCCAGAGGGTTGTACATGCTTATCCTTGTTTCTTTGCTCAAGACAGAAAAATGTAGTTGAGGTGCTGCTGCAGCACAGAGCAGGGATGGCAGCTCTTGGTGGAAGCCAGGGCAGAGACCATGGCTTCAGGCATTTCCCATTAGCGTCCTGAAATGGAGGAATAATACAGACATGTTAGGGTTTTGGTTTTAGCAGCTTTTTTTCCGTGGCACCATCGCTCTTCCTGACTGGAGACGGGATGTAATTCCAGCAAGCAAATCACCTCAGCTGCAGCACAGGACTAACACAGGTGTATTGACAACTTCTAGAGAGACTATCACAGAATTTTAAAACACCCAAGTGTTCAAAGCTTTGCCTGATTTTTTTTTCAGCCAGATGTTTTTTCTGCAGATTGATGTGGCACAGCGGCACCTCGTGGCTAGCTGGTGCCAGCTGCAAACACAAAAACGTCCTAAAGGGATGTGAAATACCATGCCCCATTAGTATCTTCCAGGAACTCAGGTTTATTTTTCTACTCTTGTTAAAATGTGCTTCTCTCAAACAGAAATTTGATCTTTCTAATTCCACGCTGTTAGCAGTTTATTTCAGCATTTTCTTCGTGGTTTTGTTAATAGTCAAAAATGCCCTCAAATCAAGACATTGTGCTACACTTTCATAGGGAGCATGAGGCCTTCAGAAAATGTCATCTCCAGCTGAATATCTGGGACTCCTTGAACTTCCCAAAGTCAAATTATTTCAGATTCTGCAGTTAATGTCCAATTGTAGATATGACAGTTGCTGAGTTAAAGGTCTCCCTCTCTCTCCCATTATATTTCTTGGCTTGTTCAAAGCACCTGAAATTTCGTCAGAGCCCAGAAGCAGTGAGCTGTGCTGTCCCCTCAGCCAGCATCACCCTCCCAGCACAGTTATGTTGCACCTGGACTTAGAAAAGTGCTGACTAGGTATTTTCCACAACTCCCTCCCTTCACTTGGCAGAGCATGGGTTGCTTTTGCCCTGGAAACTATTCGTGATCTATAAAGTAAGCCCAGGGCATGTAGAGAATAGCTGAGAGCTGGTGTTTTAGTAGGCAGGAGAGGAGAAGCATGGGAACTTCTTGTCTCCCTACCCACTTCTTGTCCACTGCTTGCTCCTAATTCTTTGGCTGGCCAGAGGATGTTGCTGCAGACCAAAGCAAAGCTGGGAGTGCTTTGCCTGGGAGTGCTTTGACTGGGCTGCAGCTGGAGCTGTGCATCACATTTGGTACCTACTGGCACCATGGGTGAGCCACTCTTTTTTTGCCAGCAGTAACTGGCTGCAGGTTGGAGAGGCTGATGGCAGCAGTGCTGACTATCTCAGCCCCCAGTCCTGTGTGGCGTCGCTGGAGGGTGCTGCCCTGCTGCGGTACCAGCTCAGCCCTCTGTGCTCCGCTGCAGACTGCACCTGCAGGGCTCTCCAGCTGATATCCTCCCTCCCTGCCACGGCAGCGGCGTGGCATTTCAGCTCAGGCTGGTCTGCTGGTGTGCTGTTCGTGGAGTGTTTGTGAAGAGGAATTTGGGAGGAGCAGAGGAAGGGGAAGAGGCACTGGTGTACATATTTCATAAACGCTCCACTATTAAACCACACCCAGTGGACCAGCACTGGCAGAGACCACACTGCTCCTGTGTTGATACTTTATGTGGCTCAGTCACCTCTTGGACGTGAATTGCACCTGAGCTGCACTCAGGGTCTGTATCTCTGCTGCATCTCAGGGCTGTATCCATATTGGTAAACTGTACCATAGCAGCTGCCTGGCACTGGACCGTGGTGGTCTGCCCCACTGAGCTAGCATGATTTTTGGTCAGGACCAGCTTGTAGTCTCCCAAATAATGCCTGGGCATGGCTTAGGGACCAGCACAGGGACCAGCTCAAAGAGAGGTTGAATTTGGCCTCCCAGTTCTGGAGACAATATTAGTAGTCAAGATTGAGCTGTCTGGTTTGAGTGCAGCTTGGGAGCAGCTCTAGAGCCTCCAAAGGTACATGGCTCCAGATCACCCTGTGGAAAGTTCCAGGAAAGGGTGTTCTCACCCAGCTTACTCAGAGCTGCTGGAGTTATAAGAGAAAGTAGGGCCAACTCCGGACTGAGGGAGTTAGAATCTGCACCCCAGGAGTGCTGGTTTGTGCACACAGCAGAGAGAAATAGCTCTTGCTTCCAGCTCTCAGCTCTGCCTTGCTCCCAGGAGCTGCTGCCCTAAAGGATGGCTGAACTCTGTGTCCAATGACTATCAAACCATTCCACCCCACATGTCGTGACTACATTAAATGTGGATACGTCCTGGGTGAGCTTAATATCCAAGGCTTTAAACTTGCAGCAGGGGGTGATGCGGGGCTTTATGGCACAGCAGACCTCAGCACAAGATGCCTATGCTGAGAATGGTGTGAAAAACAAGGAGACACACCATGGTCTGGATGAGTAATAAAAAGATGACTGCAAGCTGCAGAAAGGAGAAGCTGACTTCATTTATCTCTTACCAGGACATGGGCCAACCAGGCCAGCAATTACTTATTTAGCTGTAGGATAGGAACCCATAATATTAAAGTGTCCTGACACGCACATCATCCTAACCCACATAAAGGGCTAATACTAATGATGTGCTGAACTTGCAACATACCCATTACAGCAATCCCGAGCCGGCTGGGTGGGGTCAGTTTTTATTGTGTCTCACAGCCCGGGGCAGCCGGTGCTCCGCAGCCTGCCTGCTGCCGGCACACGGTGTCACCCGGGCACCGCCGAGCCAGGTGTCCTTCACCCGCAGGAACTGGGAGCAGCTCCCAAACCACGGAGACTCTCATGGCAGGGAGAAGGCAGAGGCTGGAGGTGTCTTTTGTTTTTACTTGCCACCATTTTTGATTTATGCACTGGATGAAATGTTGGTAGAAATCTACCTGTGCCAGTTCCAAATTCTCTTGGGAAATAAGTATTGCTGCTGACAGATCCCTTGGAAAAGGTGGGAGCAGGTTTTGCACAGAGAAGCAGATTTTGCTAACCAGAGCTGCACTGTCCTGATGACGAATTAATTCCGTCTTCCACCCACACAACACGTACAGCTCGTAATATGGAGGAGTCAGCCACAAGGGAAGAAAAAAGAGACAACCTACTGTACAGTCCAAACCCCTCCCTAAAATGATCCAAACCTGTCCTTTGCACAGAAGTATTGGAAGCTGCGTTCTCACTGTGGGAAGAACATCATCAAAGCACTTCTAAAGAACTGTATTTCCCTTGGTGCTGAGGATGAATAATGTTGCTCACCTGGCAGAAGGAAAGGCACGCCACAACAGTAGTCCAGTGGATGATGGATGAGGAGCTGCACTGTGGGATGCAGTCCCAGGAGAAGTCAGCCATTGAAGCTCAGCATGCTGTTCTCCTGGCATTGCTTCTTGCTCTTGTTGCGTGTGGGAGATTGCCAAGAAACAATCATAAATAACCAGGAGAGAACTGTCTTACCTCACTGTCAGCTTTCTCACATACCCTTGTCTCTGCTTGGACCCAGAAGCTCTTCCTAGAGTAGTTCAGCCTCTTCCAGAGAAAACAAAGAGCAGGGACTCTTCTGAAAGGATGTAGAATACCTTTTGACAGGTATTACATGAAAACACTATGAAAGACTGGCAACATCTTTTGTCATTTTAAGCAGGCAACTAAGATGTGAAATGCAGTGGATGGCAGATACCTTTCCTGGCTCCTGAAATGAAAGCTACTAAGGGCTCACCTGGAAGAGATGTTCACCCAGAGCCATGAGAGAGAGGTGTCCTTGCTGCAGCTCTCCTCACTTGCTGAAGCATGGGAGCCAAAGTTGACCATAGCAGCACAAAGCCCTTGCAAGAGGCAAGGGTGAACTGAGCAGTTTGGTGCCAAGCACCTCTGTCTGCCTTGCAGTGTCTGAGACCACGGTGTTTAAACCTCAGCTCCTGTCCATCCCCCGTGAAAAGTAGGAAGGAGTGTAGTGAAAAAATCTTGCAAATTAAAATCAGGTGCCATGCAATACCTGCAGACACCCAGGTGGACATTTCTACCCAGTGGATGGCACATACCAGCAGATTTAAATTGGCACAAAACTGTGTGTGAAGTCATCACTGTTGTACCGGCAGTGCCTATAGTGGGCCATTACCCCTCCATAGCTCCCAGAGTTTCCAGCAGCAGTCCCATGCATGACCTTGAGGCAGCACAGGTTTGAGCTATTCCAAGAGCAGCATATACATGATCTTACTGAGGAATGGCTTGATCCCATACAGCCCTACAGAAACACAGGAGAGGAACAGGCAATGGCTCTGCATTGCAAGGTTTTCCACACCTCTCCCTGGTTCATTTGCTCCCTGTTGGGGGTTAAGTTCCTTTCCTTTTCTTCCTTTTTACTTAGGAATTTTTTTTTTCCCCATAAATTGCTAGGAAACACTAATGAGTGGGTACTTGAGAAAAACAGAAATGGCCAAGCTCAGGGGAGGAGTGCATCTGGTTGCACTTCCCTTATCTGGGAGTTTCTCTCCAAGGGGCAGAGATACCAGGAGAATTGGGCAGGTGGAGGATGGGGCTGGGGCAGCTGCTGGGTCACTCTCTGTTGGCTTCAGAGGAGGACGGTCAGAGCTGCTGCCTGGGGAGGGAATTCGCTGCTGCTGCCGGAGCCCAGACCAGAGCTGCTGTTTCTGCCATGGGGTGAGCCTGTGCCTGTGAGAGCAGCCACTGGACTGGCACCTTATTAACTCCTACCTCACTAAAAGAAAGTGACATGTCCCCATCTGCTTGGATGCCCAAGACCTTGGGCTCGCCTCTCCCTGTCCTGCTCAGAGCCAGGCTGCCACTGTCCCACCCCCGCTGCTTCTTCAGCACTGCTCCAAGCTTTCGCTGCACTGTAGCCCTGCAGCCCCTGCCTGCCGAGACATCCTGCCATTCCAGCTTGCAGCTTCTGAGGGTCCTGCTGGGGCACCAGGATCGGTTTGTGCACAGGGGGTTTGTGAAGCGAAGCCTCTCCTCTGTCCCTTCCTGTCTCGGCCCGTCCGCCATTACCGCGTGTTCCCTGAGCTCGCCCCACAGCGCCCCCTGCAGCCGCGGGGGAATCACCGCACCCGCCCTGCCCGCCGGGAGCCAGCAGCGCCCCCGCTGGCTGTGCCCGGAANAGTCACCTGCCTTCCTTAGCAGACACCTGTCTTTCAAACAAGATGCTTCCTTTTTTTCTTGTACAGAAAATATTTTCCTCTTTTCCACACTGATGGAACAGCTTTTCATTTCTGTTTTCTGGAAGGCCCTGGTTTGGTGCTACCTGTTTAACTTGTTAGTGTTGTGAGATTCAGGGTAGCTTGCGTGAAGGAGGCCCACTAGCTTTAGGACTGTACCTCAGAAAAGATAATGACAAGCCAAGATGCTAAGCCATGTCCCTGTCCCTTTCCCTGTGAGAATACAGTAAAAGGTAGAAAAAGATGAGAGATACATTATTCTCAGTAATATCTGGCTACAGAAGGTTCATCTTACTACTGGCCCAGCTGGTGATGAATAGTCCCATCACTGCCCCCTGTTTAAATACCATTAGGCTCGACTTTGGTTGCTCCCTAAGTATGCCACTGAAAGCCTGTGGATTCCAGCATAGGGAAGATGGATGTTTCACTTTGAATAATTTTTCTGGGAAGCATCTTTGTCAGGTGAAAATTGGGTTGATAGTGCAGTGACTTCCTCCCTTAGTAGGTATTTTCATACAGTTACCTGTTCATATTGTTACAGTTCAGTGTCCAGGGATTTTGGTTCTGTAGCCAGCAGCCACCCAGCTGCCCTGAAACAGAACCAGCAGAACAGGCCTAGTAAAGGAGAGTCTCTTGTACCTGTATTGTCTCCACAGAGGTTGTTTAGGGGTTTAAACCAAGCCAGGGGGTTTAAACCAGGGTATGTTGCCCACTGTAGATAGATAAGTTTCATAGAAAGAAATAATGGTTTGAGGTGAAAGGGAGCTTTGAAGGTCATCTGGTTTCAACCCCCTCATTATGGGCAAGGTCATCTTCAACTAGACCAGATGGCTCAAAGCTCCATCCAGCCTGGTCTTGCACACTGCCAGGGATGGGGCAGCCACAGATTTTCTGGGCAACCTGTTCTAATGCCTCACAACACTCACAGTAAGAATTTCTTCCTAAGATCTAATCTAAACCTGCCCTCTTTCACTTCAAAACCATTGCCCCTTGTCCTATCACTACAGGTCTTGTAAACAGCCCCTCTCCATCTCTTGTAGGCCTTCTTTAAATACTGAAAGGTTGCAATAAGGTTTTCCCAGAGCCTTTTCTTCTCCAGGCTGACCACCCCCAACTACCTCACCCTGTCCTCACAAGAAAGGTGCTCCACATCTCTAATCATTTTAATGGCCCCCTCTGGACTCATTCCAACAGGTGCATGTCCTTCCTGTGCTGAGAACACCAGACCTGGATACAGCACTGCAGATGGGGTCTCACATGAGCAGAGTAGAGGGAGAGAATCACCTCCCTTGACTTTAAATTGTTGTAACTGTGTCTTGTCTTCTGTCCTAGGCTTTGTCAACCAGAAGCCCACCAGGCCCAGAGAACAACAACCTCGACCATCAGTGAGTATCCCCTGTTTTCGTCTTCAGGAGGGAAAAGCAGGTGGAATAAAGAGACCTTTATGCTATTTCTGCATTCCTCACACTGTGGAAAAGAGATGGGAATGGTGTGAAATAGTTTATAGTTTATATTCCACCCTTTTACTTATTTGCAAATTTAAAAAAACATCAGGTGCTGCTTGAAAAGATCCAAGCTCCAGATCAAGTATAGTATAGAAGTTGTGACCAATCAGAATTTAGGATGTCCACATGTCAGAGAGGCACCTTGGAGTAGTTAGTGCAAAGCTGTGGAGAGTTGCTCCATCAAAGAGCTCAGGCCCTGATTCACCTGTGGGCTCTGCAGCACGTGGAAAAGGAGAATAACGTCTCTGCTCCCCAGTAATCATAAGAGAAAGCCCATGACATGCTCCAGTGCTACACGAGTTAGGGACATGAGTGTCCCTTGCAGGCGAGGGAATGGTGGGGACCTGCTGCTCTGGGTGCCAAACAAAAGAAACCTGAAATTTCCCACAAGCAAAAGCTGCCCAGCAGAGTGAGCCTCCAAGTCTGCCTGCACCAGGAATGGGGACAGTTCAACACTTGTTAAAAAAACCCAAGTGAAATGAAGAGGCTTGAAAAACCATCTTAAAATACCACCTCCTTCCACTAAAGAGTGACTCTCTTCAGCATTAAGCTCTGACTGTCATCCAGCCCCTCTGCTCCTGCAGCCCTTGAGAGCAGACTGATCTGCAGATGCTGGTTGTGGGCTGTGTGACCTACTAGTGCCCAGCAGTGCTGGTGGATGTCAGCAGAGCCCAGGCACCCGCTGCTGTCCACCCTCCTGCTCCTGCTCTCCCTCCCAGCTGGCAGGGAGCTCACCTGGCAAGGCTGCTGCTTCCCAGAACACTCAGACAATACATCTGCCCTTGGCTTTTCTGATGGCAAGGCTTGTACAGGTGCTCTTGCAGGGACTTTACCCTTTCCTGTGCTTTCCAGCATCCTCAGGGGGCTTGGGCTATGATGGCAACTGAGCAGTCTCCTCCTGGGGTGCACAGCCAGCCTGGCCAGGCCCCTGTGCAGCTCTCCAGCCCCAGGTGCCCACTGGCCCCTCACAACCTGCCAAGGTTTTCCTTCTCCCACCCTCTTTGACTTACAAAGGGAAGGTTTGAGACAAGAGAAAATATTTTCTCATCTGGGATGACAGAGCAGGAGATTATTTTCATTTAGATAACATTTACTTTATATCCACTTCAGAGTCCCATAGCACAGCCCACATGTGAAGTGCCTGTACTGCTGGAGATAAGCAGAGTTGCAATTTCTGCTGGCCAGAACTATGCAAACATTTTTTTGGAAATGGCCCAGCACCCAGCACATTTTTGAAGACATCAAATCAAATAAAATCAAATCAAGCCACGGAAACAGGGGTTAATGTGCGTGCGTAGGTGTCTCATCTTTCACGTTTCTGTGGCTTGAATCGTTCTAGGTAAACACTTTACAAACAGCAGAAATCAGCCTTGTCTTGATACAGTTGCTGACTGAAGAAATTTCCTTAAAGCCAATTAAAGGAGAAGCAAATGTCAAGGAAGGAGAAGAAGAAGAAGATAGAGAGATTTAATAGTGTCTGTCAGGAGAGCAGTCACGCGAGATAGAGTGGGTGTGCACCTCCTGTCCTAGAACATGTCCGTGTGACACCACATATGCATCCAAACCAGCCCCTGGTAAATACTTTGGATGTGCTCCTGGCTGGGCTGTGTTACCTCTCATCCTGCCTTCCCCAAAATTTTTTGGGAGCTGCTGTCTAGTGTCTGGTAGTTCACGGGTGGATGGCACAGCCCAGGCACACAGTAGTGATTTTATAATTGCTGCCAAGGCTCGTGACACTGGCAGGGTTACCAGGGCGTTGTTTTGACCCATTTTTCAGCTGCTAGGTCTTGCAGAAGACATTTTAATGATTAACCCTGGACTTCCCCATCCTCAGCAAAATGATAAAAAACACCGGCCTAGATTCACCCCAGCCTAGTTTTCAGCCACTTAACTCAGGTTTGTGCCTGGGAGCTTGTCACTCATCAGGGCCGTTGTCACGGGAGCCTGCAGGCAGCTCTCTCCCACACCAGGCACCTTTCTGACACCAGGGAAATGGCACTGACAGCCATCCCCACTGCTGGGATCTTGCTCAAAGGTGGTTTTGCTCACTTTTGGTCGAATTTTGCCCTTTGCATTTCCTTCTCCACATTGCATAGTTTGTTGTCTTTACGCTTAACAAAAAGACACATCCATAATACCTGCTTCCCTTAAGAACCTTTAAACGCTCAGAAGCCTCTAGCTGAAATGGAGCACATTTCTTGCTTTCCTCTTTCCTAAATTGCTTTGCTCTAGCCTCTTAAATCACTTCTATTGCTGCTTTCTAAACTCCCTCCAAGCTGTTAATAACATTTTAGCAGTGAGGCACCCAGAAGCCTGCCCAGTAATCCTGATGGAGTTTCATTGGCCTTCTTTTTCCTTGCTGTCCTATCACGCTGCAAATTCCCCTCTTGTATGCTTTTCAGCTAACTCCTTCTCTCTCAGCTTTGCTCCTTCACAGGTTTCTCTCCTTCCCCAGAACATCTGGGGTTTGAAAATCTTTCTACTTAAGGTACTGACCTGTTATTTTCCTGACTGGAAGGTCTAACAGCCCTCAGGTGGACTCAGTGTGTTTGAAGCCAGGCTCTGCAGCCCTGGCATGTGGTGACAAGAGGAGCAAGATGCCTCCTCTGCTGCTGGAGCAGCTGGAGGAGCACAGGAACAGGCCTCTGATCCACCAGCCTTTGTCCTGTGCACATCCTGAGCTTGGGATTTCCCTGCCACAGCGTCTCACTGAATTCTAGGGTCAGCAAAAATAACTGCACCAATGTGCCTTTGAGGAGGGTTAGGTTGGGATGGCCTCAGGAGGTTTCTAGTCCAGTCTCCTAGCTCTAACTCCAAGCTGGATCAGCTGTGAAGTCCGAGCAAAATGCTCCAGGCTTTGTCCCATTAGGTATTGAAAGTTTCCAAATGCAGCAATATTATTCTCGCACAGCCTGTTCCTCTGCCTGCTCTCTTCAGGGTGCAGAAGTTTCCCCTTTTATCCAGATTAAAGCTCTCATTTTTTATTTTATTTCAATTTTCCTATATTAAATGATACAGAACTTTGCCACAAATATAGAAATAGTATGAACAGCAGCTTGCTTTTCCTTTGCTCTAGAAAGAAACACAGCCCTCTCTTTTCCTCTCATTTCTGGGGTGTGTGTAGGGAGTGGAGTCTGCTTTTGTTTTTTCAAAAGCACATCTGTGTCTCAGCGAGTTTTACCTGGAGATTTTCTCCGTGCAAACCAAAGCATCAAGAATAATTAACAGTGGGAAATTATGTAACTGCTAAGAGAAACAATGGCTCTTCTGTGGGCCTGCAAGCAAGCTGCCAGCAGCTCTGCCTCTTATTCATCATGTAACATAAAATTAGTTAGAGGATTGTCACAATGTGGAGTTTAAGTCAATAAATTGTGGTTTTTAACTCAGATTCGTGCACTTCCTTTTCCCGTTATTGCTTTGTAAATGCTGCTGTATGGTTAGAGCTCTTGGACTTGTAGCTTTCTTCTCAGGTCTTATTTAGTGCAGTGGAAATCAGATACCCTGCAGCCCTCAGCAGGGAAATGAATAAAAGGAATAAGAAGAGTCTGGTTTCCTACTTGCTAAATCCTACTTGCTGCTAGTAGAACTTGCCATCAAGGGCATAGTGCAGTGTAAGTAACTGTAGAATATCCACACTACCCAGTGTCACCAGCTGGCCATCAGGTGACTCCAGGAAAAAGACCAGGCTATTTCTGACACATGGGGGCATAGACAGCGCTTGGTCAGAGCAGCTGGGCTGGGCAGGAGCCTCTGTGGCCGGGGCAGGTCAGAGCAGAAGGAGGGTTGCACTGCACTATGGCCACTCACTCCGCAGCTGCTGCCTGTGGGAGGAGCACTGGGGATGCTCCCTGGCCCAAGGAGAGCAGTATGAAAGCACCTCCTCTGTAGGAGAAAGTGTCCTTAGAAAAGCATTTCAGGGTTATTTTCTTCAATTCTGATTCTGTGTTTACATACCTGCTTTGGGGCAGTTTCTGTGATTTCATCTAGTAAACAGGTCCTCAGTTTCTTTCATTAAAGGATGCTAATGGATGAATTTTATTCATCCCAGCTGCGAGAGCAGTGATTGGGATAGATCTCATTCTTAGAGGAATTCTTCCTTAGAGGAATTCAGTAGCTAATACCTGGTGAGTCTGGGACAGATCTGGAGCCATGCTAGTGGATATGAAAATCTCTCCTCTTTGGCAACAAACTGACACACAAACCCAAAACATTTATTTCTTGTTTACTTGTTCTTCAGTACTGGATAGTCACAAAGTCTTGGTTGACATGGCATGGCAGAGCACTTTACAGTTTGGATTTACCAGCTCAATTCTCTATTTAGCTCTGCACCTCCCCATGACCTCCATTCCAAGGAGCCATGTGTTCCAAGCCTGACAGCGTGGCTTGCTCACCTCACAGATCTCTACAAGGCCAAGGAAAAGCATTCACTTATCAGTGCTGGCTCCTCTCTTGAGTCCTCAAGGGCAAGATCAAGTAGACTAAATTGGCAGCATGAGGTACAGTGGTCAAAGCCTGCAGAAGATTTGTCGCTGTTCTCCCTTATGCAGGTGGGGAGAGATTTCTCTTGTACCCAACGTAAACAACCTCTGATAACACCAATAAACCCTGTAGCAGTTCCCTTTTGAGTCATACATCAGTTCCCACTCATGGGAGGGCTGTGCTGATGTGGAAACAAATAAAAGCCATAAGAGCAGCTTGAGGCAACTGCATTCATATTTTGGTTGAAACTCAGCTCCCTTACAAATACAAACAAAATAATCTCTTTTTGCGTAAAATGTTAAAAGTAGCATAAAGATTACACTGTCCTTTAGCTGGGCCTGGAGCCTAACTCAAAAAGTTCTGGGAGCTTGATCTGGAGCATTGTAAGAGTTGTACTGGAATGAACTCACAGACTAAACTGGTGCCAAGTGATAGCAAGTGTCAGCAGGCAATGTGCCAGTGGGGTATGGGAACAAGACATGACAGAGTATCTGTGTGTCGGCGAGCCACATGCAGCTCAATCTTTCCATTCACAAAAAAAATTAAGCAGGGGTCTTCTTGTATCTTCAGAGCCTGATTGTCATAACAACAATAATTCATTCCCTTCCATGACAGGTGCCCAGAAAGCAACAAGAAGCCATTGGGGCAGTCCACAATATTGTATGACTACTCGGAGGAGGAGCTCATGGCAAGCATCGAGCGGGAGTACTGCCGCTGAATCCAGTTCCTGTCACGAGAATGTCAGGAATGATCCTGGAAGCCCAGCTGAGCAGAACTGCTGCTGACAACATCTTGCACAGCAAGACAGCACGGGAGAGGTGGGTGGTGGAGGGTGCTGGAGCCAGAGAGGCAGCATGGCTGCTTGGGTAGCACAGAGGAGAAAGTTCACATGATCTGCTCCGAAGAGCATGAAGATCCTCTCCAGCTGCTGATTTGTGATTGGTGCCACTGGAAGAGGGATCAACTCATCTTAAGAATCAATATTTAGAAGCTCATTTCTCAATGCTATTTATAAATGAACAGGTAGTAGAATTAGGTGTCATACTAGAGGTGTTGATTGAAATGTGATGCTTTGAAGATCTTGCTTTGAACTTAGTAAAAAAAAAAAAATGCAGCAATATCATCTGATTGAGAACCTAAGGTGATGTTGAATGAAATTCATGTTACTGCCACTTAAAATGTGCCAAATACACCCCTTGCACTGTGCAAGCCTCAGGTCCAGGTCTAAATTTGGCACTGTCTCTTTCAATCTGGTCCCCAGTATGGGAGATAAGAGGAAAAGGAGATTGAGCCCACCATCTAGTGCATATGCAGTGTAATTCCAGAGTTCAAATCCCACCACTCTGGCAAATTAGCTTCCTGGGAACCATCAGGGAGCACAGGATTTGTGTGAGCCCTTTGGGGCAGGATCCCAGCATAGGTGTCCTGAAGCTCCTGGGCATGGATCCATCCCAGTGATGGGAGTGAAAGCAGGAGGCACATCCCCATTTCAATCATCCTTCTCAAGAGGAACTTGTATGCTCCTGTAGAGCAGCTGTTTGGGATCAGTTTTCAGAATTGCCACTCCTGGCCTTTCCCTAGTATTTATCCTAAAAGAAAAATCACTGCAGTTTACCATTAGGGAACTGCAAAGTAGACCAGAAAGTTCTCTCTCCTAAGGAAATAGTATTTTCAGTGCTCTCAGACAGGGAAGCCTGGTATTTTGGGTTTCTGCTTTATCATACCTGCATCTTAGCATATTATGAGTATCTGCTTATTATCTGAAGTAGAAAAATACTTTATTTCTATCCTCAACTGAAGCATAAAGAATATCAGATAAAATCTTCATTACATGTAAATGCAAGAAAAAACTGCAGGACACCTCTTAAGATGCTGTATTTTAAGTACTTTATGATTCTTGAGACCTGGGAAACAGAAATAAATGTGTCTATACTCTGAAGACCCTCAGTGAAGGCATCAATATTCTGAAAAAGGCTCTCTGGCTTACATGGGAAGTCATGCTCTGGTATCTGCAGACACTAAGCAGGATGCATGCCTGAGGATGGCAGGTGGGATGCCTTGAGGGGGGCATTAGATCACATCCCTGACTCACACCCCAGTTGTCTTCCCTGCAGCAGCCTTCAGCAAGGCTGGACATTTTGCTCTGCCTGGAGCTGGGGAGCCACCAGGCAACCCAGGGTGGACAGTGGGAAGGGAGCCAACCTCCAAAAAAACTCCGCATGCTTGGAGACAGGAGCTCCTAGCACATCAGCTGAAGTGTGTCAATAGGACCAAGGATAACTGGAGCAGGTTGTGAATGCCCCATCCCTGGAAGTGTTCAAAGCCAGGCTGGATGGTGCTCTGAGCAACCTGATCTAGTGGAAGATGTCCCTGCCTGTGGCAGGGGGGTGGGACTAGCTGATCCTTAAGGTCCCTTCAAACCCAGGGCATTCTATGACTGTGATACCTTGGAGGCCCAGAAATAGCTGGAGTAGAGAGCAGATGTCCCTGCATTGTTGGGAGAAGTTGACTGGGGCCTCTGGAGCAATGGCTCTCTAACACTACTCTGGAAAAAATCCAGTTTTGAACAATAGCACTTCTTTCACAGGAACAGTCATTTTTAGACCTATTAATGTCACCGATCCGTGGCAGGAACACAGTTGCTCTGCAGTTCATCAAGAGTCCACTCACCAGATCTCCCAGAGCTTGTGTTAGTTTTCAGCAGCTCTCAAAGACCTACTGGGATGAACAAAATCTGCCTGTGGAGAGCAGAAAAAACATGGTGACCCCAGCACCACAGGGCACCACAGTACTCTATAATATTCTTTTCTAATCACTATAGTGATTTAGATTTTCTTTGCACTTGGATTTCATTCTTTCAACTAACTGTTCTTTCAACTTTCCTTCTGTCAAGGTCCCCTGAGTCTCTGGCACTTGTGGGGAGATATTTTGATGTGTTCAGTCACAGTTCTCCCTTCGTGAGGGCAGGGCCAGTGGACTGCTGCCTTTTTGGATGGCCTCCAATGACACAGCAAACCAGAGGAAAGCCACTCTGGTGTCAGACCAGGCTGTGACAGGAGCAGACAGGGACCAGTGCCTCCCCCCAGGTCACTCTGCATGTGCCCTGCCTGCTCTTACAGAATTTCTCTCTCTGAGGCTGCATTTGGTGACTGGCCCAGGTAACAGCTCTACCACCCATTTCAGACTCTTCTAAAGGAAAGCCTAAGTATTCACAATTACAGAAATGGATTAATTAAAAAGAACACCTAAACTGAACATATTGTTAGGCTGCAAAAAAAAAAAAAATCTCTACTGAACACAGCAAAACACTGAGCTGCTTTATAAAAGGAGCTTCTAAAATAACCAAGAGACAAGCACATTTCTGTACTTGGAACAAAGGTGCAGTGGGTTTCACAGATAACCTTTTCAGCATCCCCAACAGAAAAGAAGGAGCTGCAGAAACACAGGAAGGTCCAGTCACTGCACCAGTGAAAAGGTGCAAGAAAGAAGTTTGGGGATGCAAGGAGAGACCTCAAACTGTGGTCTGGTCTTGCAGGCTTTCTCTGAGCTATAAAACAATGCATGCTCAGCACTGAGCTCAGACCACAGAGCCAGCCAGCACAGACAGCTCACAGCCATCTGTCTGATTCTCATACCATGCAGAACAGGATGGTGGTACCCAACCAGGTTCCCAGTCTGCCCAAGAATTGATGGGGACTGTGCTCTTCCCTCTGTGTCAAACCCAGCAGCACACCCAAGAGGGACAGTGGCACTGGTGCTAGTGCCTAGGAAGCCACAACTACAGTTTAATTACCTGGTGTCAGTGTAACTCTGCTTTTGGTCCATCCTTTGCTCACAGAAAATACGGCACTAGATCATTTGTAGGTAAGTAATAGTATGGAAGCAGTAGCTGTACCCATGACAGATTTCAAAAGAAACTTCTTGAGTTAATTGGTTTTTTTAAAAAGGACAATCGCACTACAGAGATCACTTTGCCACATCTCAAGGAGAGAATGCTGACCATTCAGCTGAATTATTGGAAAGTTAGTTTTCTTTTCATAGTATTGGCACCATCAAATCACAACTGCTTGAAGGACCAAAAATTATTCAGCTTGCCAGTACCTCCTGCCCCTAAAACAGTTTGCTGGGATTAAGCAGGGTTCTGGAAAGTCTCTTATTCATAATTTTGGAAACTATCCTCCTGTTCAATACCTGCAGCAATAGACAGGATAGCAGATGATGGCTTTTGAGCTGATACAATTAATCTCCATTTAAGCCAGCAAAAGGCTATTATTTTTAAACAAATCACTACATTATTCATCTAACAAAGACAAATGCTACATGCTGCATTTTGCACTAGTCCAAAAGGAGCAAGAGAGCCTTGCTGAAACAGAGCCTCTGCCTCAGCAAAGGGGGCAGCAAGGGGGGCACAGGCGTGGAGCTGTGCCACAGGAACGTCATGGAGCTGCCCACCACATCTGCCAGCTGCCTGGCACAGAGCACATCTACAGCAGGGTTCCCCTTCACCTCACTCTGGACACAGGACATGGCAATTATTTGCACAGGGTGAAGTGGATTCATCTGGGCAGTGATAACCAAGAGAAAAGAAATCACTCTGAACTCAAGAGATGCTACAAGAGAGACAATTAAACCTAAGGTATTCTTCCCATCTGGGACAAACTCTCCCAGGAAAGGGTATGCTCCAGCTTCCTCAGGTTTTCTGCATGTTTTAAGATGTGCCCATTGCCTTCTGCACACATCAGCACATAAAAGTCATCAATTTCCTTCTACACTTTCTACACCTGAGGACTGAAGCAAAAAATGAGGAAGGCTGCACTTCACAGAGGATCCCAGGACACCCTGGACTGTGAAATGTGGCTGAAGCTTTGCAGCTTCCTCCTGGACTCTCACCATTTCCTCAGCCTGCTGGGTTTTGAGTCATGATTTACTCTTGCTGCAGACATGGAAACAATTTGCCTTCTTACAGCCAGAGCCTGCCTGCCTCAAGCTGCCTTGCCAGACATGAATGGAAGGTAAACAGGCAGATGGGCTCACAGATTAAAACTTCAAAACCATTCAGAAAATTTATCCCTCTAGGTAAGTCAAGCCAGAGGCAACCCTGGGGCAGGACTCAGCTCATGAGATGACAGGTGAAGGATGCTGAGTACAGCTTTCACAGATGGAAAGGGAAAGTTAGCCAGAGCTGTGGCCTCAGCTGGAGGAGTACACCAAGTGTGCAACCACCCCGCAGCATCAGAATGGATTCACTCTTACAGTGTCCAGACTTCAAGAGGATCAGTGCTCACTGATTTGCAAGATAACTCAAGCTGCTGCTCAGCCCAAGGTTTGGCTGTACAAGCACACAGGGTAGTGTGTGTAACAAGCAATGCCACTCTGACTGCAAGATGACGCATTAAGGCAATAGACGTGTTTGAGCACAAATCAGTTGTCCTTTAGAAAATTATTCCTTTTCATGGATTTAGAATGACTTCAAGCCAGAAAGGCTTGCCCTCAGCAATGCTGCAAAGGGGTATTTGGAAAGGCTTCCTTGTATGCAGGCTGTTTTCTCTCACTGGATGAAGCTGTTCCAGACTCCAGCCCCACTAGGATGTGGACTGAGTGCACCTCCTGGCTGCATGGAACAGCTCAGACCATATCTTGGGTCTAAGGAAAAGCAGAAAGGTGAGCACAGACTCTGAAATCCATTGCCATGTTTCACATACACAAAGCCAGGGAAACATCAGCAAACAAGTATTCTTAGGGGTATAACTGGATGCTCAGAAAAATCTTCCTTGAAAAATAGTAGTAAGGTCAGGTAGGACGTGCTACCTGACCCCTGGGAGACAAAAGCGTTGTGGCAGCCTGCAGGGCCCAGGAGCTGAAGTTTGTGCTGTTCTACCAGAACATTAAGACTTAACTAAGCTTTCCCTTCCAGCTGTTCTCCTGAGCGGGAAGCAGAACCATCCATGAGAGCTCTTTTCACCTTGCTCACACTTGCAAGAACAATGCGCTCTTCTGTGGACAAAGCCTTGAGTCACTGGTCCCAAGTCACTCCCTGAGGGCTCTGTCTGCAGAGACTGAGGCACCTTGCAGTGAAAGGCTGTGACAAAAAGCTGGAATCATTACACCTGCATCCTTTCTGCTGGAAATAAACATTTCTGCAGTTTAGGAACTGGTCAGAGGGAAACAGCAGAGGAAAACAGCATAAAAATGTAGAATTGCTCTGCTGTTGTCATCACTGGACACCTTCCCAGCTGAGACTGGGAGGTAACACCCAGCCTGCCAGAGCCACTTCCCACCAGAGCAGGAAGAACTGGGGCTAGCAGAGACATCTTTTGAGTTAAATTCTCATCCCTGCCTTATTTCCAACACTCACTCCATGCACAGCACCCAGCACATCCCTACTGCTGACAGCTGCTGGAGCCCAGGCTGGAAGTGGTGTGGAGCTGGGAACCCCTGTCCCCAGAGAGAAGCCCCAAGGCCTGGTGGGGGTGTGCACTTTCTACCAAATACACGAGATGAGAGGTGTAAAATCACCAAGGAGTGAGCACTGGTCAATTTACAACAGGATCCAAAAAATCCTGCCTTTACAGGTAAGTGAATTAGCAAGCCCCAAAGTCTTCCACTGGCCTAGACACACAATCTAATCCTGAAGGATTTAGATCTGGAATGGACATCTGTGAAACCTGAAAATCCATGATTTTTTTTTATGACTTAAAACCAGTCACGTTACATACATTTTATTTAATAAAAGTTAAAAACACATACAAAAATGCAGTTCCATTTCCTTAAAATATAGGCTCAAAATAAAAAGACTGAACAGTAGAGTTCAGGCAGTAAAGTGCAAAGACAGCAGCTATGCCAGTCATGCTTAATCCATAAATAACCCTTACACAGCAGGAAGGAACAGAGAGAGCAGACACAGCGCACAGCGCACAGCGATTCACGCACATCCACAGAATGATCCACACATCCCAGAACGGGCTGCCAGGAATTGCAGGCCAGGTACACCCAAACAAGGAAGGAGCAGTTGCTTTTCCACATCGTTACACACATACATGACACACTTTTTGAAAGTCTGTATTCTTCAGTCCACTGTTTTCCACCCCCCCCATAATGCAACAAACATGACAATTTATGTAATTATTATGACACGAGTTTCCAAACTGTATTCTCAGGTGAGCACCATAAATGGTCAGTCTGTAAAAAAATCAAGTGCTAAACTGGCTACTAAACTGAGACAGAACATGCTTCCCCTGGTTAAAAGCATGCAAAAACAGCATCCAAAAGCCAGACTTCTTATTCTAAGGGATTTCTGGAAAAAAAAAATCAAAAAAAGTAAGAGCAGCAACATCTCTTTGTTCACCACAGAAACTTGGAAAACTGGGTAACAACAGAGAACAGCAACACCACAAGGATCCACTTCACCAGGAAAAGAGGTTCCAGCTGAGCCCTTTGGAGAGTCCAAAGCAAGGTGCACACACACACGCTCACTGGCATGTACACTGGGGTCACTGGGATTGCAGCACGTGTCAGTGAACAGGGTGTGGGCCTTTATATGGTCAGGCACAAAAACTTCAGTACACTTAGCACAATACTCCAATTTAGTGCAGTTTGAAAACTTACTACTGTTAATTATAGCTATAGACTTTAGTGTAAAAAATAATGACAATCTGCTTTAACTGAAACAGGTCCGTGCCAGTTTCAGGAAAGTGCCAGTTGAGGTTGGCAACTCAGCACTTACATAAATGAGATCCATACTTTGCCCACACTGGGAAGCAAGACCAGGGTTTCAGAACAAAGCAGTAAAAGAGAGTGCATTCCTTGTTATCCACAGTTGATGCATATAGGAAAAAGAATCCTTCTCAGTGCTCCACTAAGCTTCAGTGCAGGAGTGGCTGAAGGGAGAAGAGTCCAGAAGGAATAAGCACTCCAGAAATATTTCAGTGGGGGAGCTGTCTCCCAGCAAAACACGTGGTGCTTTGCTCTACTGTCAGCTCTGCTACAGTACATACACACACACTCCTCCCGCAGCACGGAACGGAGCAGTCCGACTGTGCTACGGGCATTTTGTTACTCACACCAAGCTATTACAACACAGCACTCCTGCAGCCATTGGTTCCATTGCTTCACTACCATTACTCTTCTGTGTAAAAGAAAATCCATTCAACAGGGAGAGTGTATTGTTTAATAGAAAAGGGTGATTTTATACAAAGTACTGTGGAGAAGTATAAGGCCACATGAAGAGCATCATCAAGTTGACATGGGGGCTATTACTTAACTCAAGACACAATTAGTACTTCCTCTGGTGCATTGATACAGTTAAAAGAAAGCCTTGAACAATTTCCTATAAGGTGCACAAGCATCCACAATACAAAAAAAAACCCTTTAATTTTTTATTTCTCTACTCAAAAAAATATAAAGAGAGACCCACTAATTTTTCATGGGCTATCTTACAATTTTTGCATTTTTCAGTTTGATATGTTGGTTTAGTAGGACCAAAAATAAAGCATAATTTTTAGTGTCAAAATGTCTAAACAGTGTTTGTGCTTCTACCTCCATCAGAGCAGTCAGGCTCCTCCAAACTTTCATTGGAGGCTCCAGTGGAGTGTGGACTCAGGAATGCTTCTACCAACAGCCACACTGGCTTCTACTTGCAAAGGGTATGAATTCATAAAACGCTGAGAATGTCAGCACATGTATTCTCAAATAAGGTCATTCTGGTTTG
Organism: Pycnonotus jocosus; assembly: GCA_013400435.1. NCBI lineage: Eukaryota > Metazoa > Chordata > Aves > Passeriformes > Pycnonotidae > Pycnonotus > Pycnonotus jocosus. Next base: position 351,295 of record VWYP01031419.1, read on the forward strand.
GTTTGTTTTAAAAATGACTGACTCACTTTGATCTCCAATGTACCTGCACAAGCAGGGTGTCAGAGCACTAGCCCATTGCAGGATCAAGATTTGCAAGTGTGCAGACACCAACCAGTATGAGTTATCAAATAGTAAGTGTTTACAGAACACTCTGAATGCAATAGTTTAGGTTTACTGAAAAGGAGTTTCCAAAACTCTGGGTCTCATCCAGCACAGCCCTGCTAATGCAAGTAATTTGCCTGCATCACAAGATCAAAACAAACAAATACAAAATATATTTGGTATAGAAAATAGTACTATAAAAATTAAAAACCATCCTGTTTTACTGTCCATCAAAATATTAACAGCAAGCATTACAAGTAACTTTTTTTTACCTATTGCCAAAATAATTTCCAAGGAGTTCTACCTTCCTGAAGTGCTGGTGATTGCAATTGCCCAAGTACTGAAAAAAACAAACAGGGAAGAGACGAGGAAATATGATAGATTTCTCACACAGGACTATCAACAGAGGACCTAAACTGCAGGAAACTGAAACACACACAAACATGGGGAAAACAAAAACCATTGCCCATTCTGCTGTTGCCACCGGAGCTCTTCCTGATCTCCAGAAACTTTGCAGGGAAGGCGCTTCTTCACTCTAGCCCTGGCAGACAGGTGATGGCACGGGGATGAGCATACTGAGAGTGCTGCTGCTCTTGGGTTTCTCTGCTGTGGCAATTCTGCTGAGTTTGCCCACCTCTGTCTGCCAGCTGGGGGTCTTCTTGGTGGTCATGTGGCGGCGGGTGTGCTTGGTGAGGTGGTCGCTGCGCATGAAGCGGCGCTCGCACACCGGGCAGGAGAACTTCTTCTCCCCAGTGTGCGTCCTGCGGTGCCGGGACAGCTCATCCGAGCGGGCAAACTTCTTGTCACAGCCCTCCCAGTTGCAGCTGAAAGGTTTTTCTCCTGCAGGACACAAAGGAAGCATATGTTACTTTTGAGAAGCTGTGTTGCAGGCTTATCAAAGAACTAACTTAAGATCCGCCTTGCAAAAAACCAGTGAGCTCCACAGAACTGCTTGTCTGTGCAGTCAATGTAAGATTAGGCTAAAGTTCTGTTCCAGAGAAAAATAATAGGCATCATTTCTACTTATTTCCTTGTATCTCTAAGTGTTCTTTAATCAAGTCTGGTTTTTCACTTGTCCAAGATCTCAGTTTCAAGAAATAGAGCTTTCATAAAGCTGCCTTATCCACCGACTGAACTAGGAGCAAGCCCCTGCCCCCATCCCCGTGTATCCACATCTCTCTGCTGCAGCATGTCATCCATAAACACTGTGGGCAAACAGGAAGCCTAGAATGGAGCCTCAGGGTCCTGCTGTTCCAGTCTCACACACAAACACAAGCCAGCAAGCACTCCTGAGGCAAAGCCTGTCCTGCCAGCGCCCCACAGACCAGGAATGGCAGCAGTCAACAAGGCTGCCCTCATCAGCTGCTGCTCATCCTGGGCCACTGCTGAACACCTCACCTGTCCTGAACAACTCCAACTCCAACTACTGCCTGCAACTCCCACAGAGCTCCAGATAAACATCTACCACATGGCCCAAAATTATGGGGACACTTCAGAGCAGAAGAGAAGGCACCCACAGAAGGGAAGCCCCACAGGAATGTTCTTACTTCAGGTATTCAAAGTCTGTGTCTGCTGGATGTGCTATCATCTAGCTAGTCAGCATGCAGGGAAAAAGCAGAAATAGCTGAACTACTCTTCCTCCTGATCCTGTAATGGGAAGTAACTAGTGAGGGGTCAGTGTGTTTCTCCTGCCATTGATGTCTTAATCATGACATAGGGACACACAGAGGCTCCCTACGGATCAGCAGCCATGTGCACAAAGCAAGGCACTTGCTGCTAGTCTGTTCATCCTGGAGCATGGCTTGAATTCAAGAGCCTCTCAAGCCAGAAGCAGAAGCATCATTCTACCTCTGAACTATGGTTTACAAAAATTATCAGCTTCATGAACAGGTTAAGCTCTTTCCCCAAAGGAACTGTAAAGACAAGCTGCCAAACTAATGCAAATCCCATCACACAAGCTGACATCCAATAAACCAGTGACTGTAGGGTAAGAGCAGGCAGGAGAAAAAAGTCAAGGAAAACCCAAACTAGACAGAACTATTCTATACCAATCTCCCACTATGCCTATCCTTCAACATCAAAAATAATCCTTGAGAACTCAAAGTTAATTTTAATTTAACAAGATCCTGGAACCAGAAAAAGGATAAGTAAAACATATGTAGATTGTTTCCACACTGACCCAATTTATGGAGCAAATCAGTTCATATTAATTACAATTAAATTTCATTTACCTCTAAAATTCCCCTTCTGTAACTGAATAAACTGGTAAATTCCTGCAGGAGCTCTGCTTCCTAACACAGCAGCCCAAAATCTCAATGCATTCCCATTTAGCCTAAACAAAACTCGGGGGGAACAAAAACAAAAAAACCCCAACCAACAAAAAAAACCCCAAACAGTTTCTGAGTTTCTCTTTTCTTTTAGTCATGTAAAAAATAAGACCAACTACCTGTACTGTGTTTTGCTTACACCAGACCTCCCCATGCTCCAAAACAAGAGGCTCACACAATTCATTTCAATCTAGTCCAGATGGCAGGATTCCAGTTCGATCTAAACACACGCACACAGACGGCAAAGCTTCACTCCAACTAAAGCCTGTGAAATTCAACTAACACTACAGGGTCAGCTGAGGTCTCAGAACAAAGTATGTCTTGTTTTGCTTATCCATGGAGAATGAACATTCCTTCCAGCCCAGAGATGAGCAGAAGCTTCCCCATCACCTGCTTTTTCCCTTCCCAACTCCCTCCCACAAAAAACATGGGTTTCAGCGCCCCAAGAGAAGCCAGAGCCCTCTGGTACGCACCAGTGTGGGTGCGAAGGTGGGCTTTGAGGTGGGAGCTTTTGAAATAGGTTTTCTTGCACCCAGGGAAGTCGCAAACGTAATTCCTCCGCCTGGAGAAGTCCACCTGAGGGGCGCAGGTCTGACCAGAGGCGATGAACACAGGAGCAGGGGCGAGGGGCAGTAACTTGGTGCTGCCAACAGTGACCACGGTCTGTGGGCACTGCGGTGTCTGTGTGACAGCGGGCTGTGGAAGAACCAACATGACAGTCCCCTGAGGCACAGAGGGTCCCATGAGCACAGGCTGGGAGAGCGGGGCTGTCTGCGGTAAAATAGGTTTCACGGGAGTTGAGAGTGCTGGAGCTGAAGGCTTGACATAGGCATTGATCATGCTGCTTTGTCCATTTAAAGGGATCATTTGACAGAGAACCTGGGGGCTTGAGACAGGGGCAAGTGTCGCTGGGGTAGCTCTTTTTTGCAAGTCATTCTCACAGTTCTTTGGTAAGTGGGTTTGTGGTGAAACAGGCCGGACTGGTAGTTGCCCTTTATTGGTCACAATATCACTGGAGTCATGTGCATAAGGCTGATGTACTGGAGAGGTTTTGTTGATTAAATCATCCACAGCACACGTGTCCTGTGGCAGTCTGGAATGTTTTTGGTCATCCGCTCCACACCAGTCTCTGGAAGTGCTGTAGCCTGAAGTTACCTTTGTTTGCTCTTGCACAGCAGGAATGTGATGGTAAGCAGAACTATCACCTGTGTGACGTATGACACTTGTTGCCATGGCCCTGCAAGGCTGAGGTACAGAGGATTCAGAGATCACTGGCTTCTGACTGCACTGTCGCCCCACACTGAGAACAGATGGCTTGGTTATGGGAGAGGCACCAGTCACTGATGTAACTGAGCAGGCAGCTGTGTTTGCCATGACAGTCCTTGGTTTGGAGTAGGTGACTTGTGAGGACAGGAGCGTAGCTGTCGACATCTCAACGAAGTCAGGGCTGTGCGGAGGGGTCATGCACTGCAAAAAAAACCACATCAGTGTGGATCAGTGTGATTCCATAGCACGGTTTTCCCCTATCTTTACGCCAAAAAATAAAACTATATGCCCTCTCCCAGCATCTCAGAATGTGCCTCTTAAGACAAACTGAATAAAGTATACTGCTGTGGCTTAATCCCAGATGCCAACCAAGTCCCATGAAGCTCACTCATCCTCCACCCCCAGATGGATGGGAAGGAGAATCAGAAAAAGGAGAAACCTATGGGTTGAGAAAGAACAAGTTAATTCAGATACAGGAAAATACAGTAAAAATATTAATTATAATAAGAAAGCAGATAAAAAGAGAGAAATAAAGCCCAAGAGAAACAAATGACGCACGGTACAATTGCTCACCACCCACGTGGCCTCACCCCAAGCAGTGATCAGCCCTTTCTGGCCAATTCCCCCCACTTTATACACTGAACACAATGCTCTACGGTATGGAATATCCCTTTGGCCACTTTGGTCAGTAGTGTCCTAGCCATGCTCTCTCACAGCTTCTCCTCCTCACTGGCAGAGAAGGAGACACTGAGAAGTCATTGGCTTAATTGTTGCTGAGCAGTGCTTACTCCAATCATCCCTGTGTTATCTGCGTTATTCTCATCTTAAATCCCACAGAACTGTCCCAGCTACTAGGATGAAAATTAATTCACTGAAAACAGGACAATATTCACCCCATATTCTGTGCCATTTACATCATGCCCACACTTTTCAATACATCCCAATTAACCATTATTATTTTTCCTGTCTTTTCATACAGATCGCATTCCCTTAGTCTATGGGCCATCCCTCTAAAACATCTGTTGAGTTCATCCATGCATTGCTTTGGGCTCCAATTCATGGCAGCTCTTCAGGGAAAGATGGTGTGTTATGCTGGATTCCTGCCTACTGAAGTTAGTTCTCATTTCATCACAACTGTGTTTGCCCAGTTTCACTGAAGTTTGTTCTTCATTAATCTGGGTGATTCCTACTGTAATGCCCTTGATGTTGCATGTAGCCAGCTCAGCAGTGGTGACATGAACGTTAATGGCAATTCACGTCATACAATCCAAATCACTGGCTATTCTCACACAGAACCAGATCCCCTGGAAGCAAACTTGGGACTTCCCTATCCTCCCACATTACCCACCAAGTGCACCCAGGTCCTTGAGCAAAAGCAATCCCATGGATGGGTTTGTCATTGCCTGATGCAGGAATAACTCAGATTGTTTTCCCCAGAAGCCTTTTTTGTGTGCACTACAGGGACTTTATCCCCTTCTCCACTATGTAAAAGTTTTGTTTGAGCACAGCTGGCCCAGCTGGCAGATCCTCTAGTGCTGACTGCCCAGGTGGCCTTTGATAAATGTGTATCCCATTGTTCGAAGGTCCCACCACCCATTGCTCTCAGTAACAGTCTCTTCTATCATTCAATTTTCCTGGAGACTGGCATATGATAGGGCATGTGATAAACCCACACAATGCCATGCTCTTCAACCCAGGTGTCTACAAGGTTGTTTTGGAAATGAGTCCCCTTGTCTGGCTTAATTCTTTCTGGGATGCCATGTTGCTATAAGAATTGCTTTCCAAGGCCCGGGACAGTGTTCCAGGCAGTGGCATGGGGCATGGAATATGTTTCCAGTTATCCAGTCGTTGCTTCCACCACCAAAAGCACATGGTGCTTGGCTTGGTGGGTTTGTGGGAGTCTGATAGAGTCCATCTGCCAGGTGTCCCCATACTTATATTTCAGCCATTGTCCTCCACACCAAAGAGGCTTTAACTGCTCAGCTTGAATAACTGAAGTGTGTGTTTCACAATGATGGACAGCCCTACAATAGTGCCCATGGTCAAGTCCACCCCTTGATCATCACCCCATCTACATGTTGCATTTCTTCCTTGATGGCCTCAGATGTCATGGGCCCACCAAGCAATAAATAATTCACTCTTGTGAATCTTGCCACTCCAGATCCACCTCAGCCACTTCAATTTTAGGAGCCTGATCCACCTGTTGGTTGTGTTGATGTTTCTTGGTTGCCCAGCTCTTGGGTACATGACCATCCATGACTGACATACCTCCACAACCAGGGTCTCCACCCAGGCAGCAGTATCTTGCCATGAGGCAGCAGCCCAGATGGGTTTACCTCTGCTCTGCTTCCATCACTGCAACCACTACCACAGGGCATTTGCCACCACCCATGAATCAGTACAGAGATAAAGCACTGACTGTTTTTCTTGTTCAGCAGTGTCTAAAGCAAATTTTCACCTCTGCAAAATAACTCAATTCACCTTCTCCTTCAGCAGTTTCCATAATTTTTTCTAGGATATGCCATACAGCAACTTTCATCTTCAATGCTTTCCTACAATACAGCATGAATCATCAAACACAGCGTATTGTTTCTCATTTTTTGGTAACTTATTATACAATAGAGTCTCTTCAGCACACGTCATCTGCTCATCAGGTGGCATCCAGGAATCTGCCCTCTCACCAGTCCCAGGAGTCTTGAAGGTAATCACGATGACTGAGGTTTCCTATTTGAGCACATAGTGTGACCAGCAAGACCCACTGATTCCACATAACCTCAGCTACGTGATGTGCAGGAGAACCATCCTTTGCACATCCAGCCCAGCATCGAAAATCAGGATGCCAGGGGGAGCTGTGCTTCAGTACCAATCTCTCCCAAAGCAGCTGGAACCTCCTTGTAAGCTGCCAGCATCTCTTTTACAGCTGGAATACAGTGGGCTTCGGATCCTCTGTACCCTCGACTCCAAAACCCTAGAGGTTGACCCAATTCTCCCCTGGTGCTTTCTGCCAGAGGTTCCAGGTAGGGCCATTGTCCTTGGTGTAGAGCACATTTTTTGTATCTTGTCCTGCCTGGACTGGCCCAAGGGCTGGGGCAGAGTTAATTTTCTGCATGAATTATCTCCTGTTTAATTTGCTCAAAGGCTTGTTGTTGTTCAGGGCCTCATTTGAAAACATTCTTCTTCAGGGTCACTTGACAGAAGGGTGACAATCAGACTGTACTTTGGAATGTGCATTCTCCAAAACCCCACAATGCCTAAGGAAGCTTGTGTTTTTCTTACTAGTTGGTAGAAACATAGCTGTTATTTTGCAAATCAAATCCAATGGGATCCAATGACATCCACCTAACTATTTTATTCTTAAAAACTGGATCTCCTGTGCAGGTTCCTGGACCTTACTTTGTTTTATGCCAGCTTTCAGAGTGATTTGGAGTGTTTTCTTCCCTTTCTCAAAACCTCTGCTGCTGCATTGCCCGCAATGGTATTATCAATATATATTGCAGGTGCTCCAGAACCACATCAGTCCATGGCAAATGGTTCCAATTTTTGCCAGGTACGTTGGGCACACTGATTTTATCTGGATCTGTGGGTGACTGTGCCTTGCTCATGTCATAATAAACCCCCTCTGGTACAGCTAATTCCCTCAAGTACCAGATCTCTCTCTCCACAGTAGCCCACCTGCTACATAATCTCTTTCCTGAAGGGATACCTTTCCTTCACACCTGACCAAGCTGTCTCCAGAGGCTGAAGACTTGTGTAATTTTTCCAATCGCCTCATCAATGCTCTCTTCCCTAGGAAGTCATCCCAACTGCTTGGCTTCCCTATCTCCTAATTCCAGACTACTAGCCCCACTGGAGCAGCCAGGTGATAATGTGCCCACCTGGACAGCAGCTGAAACCTCTTCACATATCCCACAGATCCCTCAGGGACAGGGATTGAGTGGTTACCTCTTGTTCTGCCTCTTCCTCCATCCAATTTTTGTGATGGCCCTGCTTCATCCTCCTTTACTAAATGAGCTGACTTTCATGTCCATTTCTTCTTGTGTACAAGGACAACTGATAATGGCAGAAGCTCATCCTCTGGCTCCATCATCCCTTGCTGGGGTCTGAGTAGTCACACTGCATGATGCCAGGGTCTGAGCAGCCACAAACAGCTGCTTAACCCTAAACAAGACCTGAACCACAATCACAGTTACTGGTCATTCACAGACCATGCTGGTTTCAGCATCCCAAGGATATTAAAAATTTCCAAAATTCCCATGCCTGGAGAAGAAGAGGAAGATTGTGTGTGTCTTCTGCACAGGTTCGCTCTCTGAGGCAAAAAGGCCAATGGTGTCACTATTACCAGTTTCTAATAGATGGCTCCCCAAGTACAGAGGTGATGACAGTATGAAAACCAGATTAGTTTCAAGCCAGCAGTTCTCTGCTATCATAACCCACTGTTACGAAGGACAATAAAGTGATAAACTTAGCCCAGCCCCCAGAGATGATATCACAACACTAAGGGGAACATACACAGCAAGTAAATTGTTACATAACACAACTGTGATAGCAAATAATTCAACACTGTGATCAACAACTAATAAGCTAGTAAGATGAATCCTGGTAATAAATTTGTTTCAACACAGTCTGGTCAGATCTGTCATGGAGGAGAATCAGAAAGATAAAATTCATGTGTTGACATAAAAATGAGTTAATGATTGATATAAAGTAAAATATAATAACAACAATTGTAATTATTATTATAGGGAGCTACCAAAAAGAGAGAGAGAGCAATAAAACCCAAGAGAAACAAGTGGTGCACAGTACAATTGCTCACCACCCACTGACCAATGCCCAGGTCCTTCCCAACATCACTGATCATTCCAGTTTTTATGCTGGGCATGACACTCTGTGGTATGGAATATTCCTGGCCACGCTACTTCCCAGCTTCCTGTGCACTTCCTCACTGGCAGGGCATGGGAATCTGAAAAATCCTTGACCCAGTAAGCACTGCTCAGCAACAACTAGAACATCAGTGTGTTACCAGCATTATTCTCATTTTAAATCACAAACACAGCACTCTGCCAGCTACTAGGAAGAAAATTAACTGTATCCTAGCCAATACCATGACACTACATTGCCTTATCTCATGGCCGTTTTGATTATGCTCAAAAGCATATTAATAAAAGGAAGGCAATGAGGCAGCTGTAAACCTGCATAAAACACGGCAAGTACACTCACTGCACCACAAAAAAGTCTTTCATTCCTTTTTCCTCAGCAATGGGCACAGCTGGAAGAGGCTAGGAGCAGAATAAACAGACAATAGATAGCAATACTCCACCTTTCCATTTCAAGCTCCCAGCAAGCCCTAGATCTTTTCTCAATGATTACCTCATCTCATGGCTACTTTTTAGATAAAGACAAATGAAACTGCTCTGTCCCTTCTTATTCATCCATTTCTCTCTGTGCTGTCTTCCTGCATCACCTCTCCTTCCTCCTTTACCACTGAAAGGTATCTCCTGTGCTGCTCAAGAGACAGTGTCAACACTGAGCAGCAGGAGTAGTTATGGCAGCTGCTTGTCAGGCTGCTCTTATCTCAGCCTCTTTCCTCTATTATTCCCCTTTTTCCTGGCAACTGCATTCTAGAAGCCTACTGGTTGAAGTGGGCTTTAACCATCTAAAACCTTAATGGCACCAAGCCCTTTTTTAATATCTACTTTTGTTGCAACATAAATTGAAACAAAAGAAAAAAAATTGGATTCAACCAACATTAGTCAGCTAGAGTAGACCAATGTCTGGAGAAATAACAGACTACATGTACAAACACATAGTACAGAAACTAATTAAATTGCCTATTTCATAATGGTAATGCGTACTTTCTCTTACAATGACCGATGAGGCATAATGCTGTCAAAGGCCCTTTTTTATACAGCGCTTGCAGATATGTTGATGCCAGATGACCAAGGCTCACTCTGCCATTCTTACTCAAAGTGCTCCAAGAAACCTACAACAGCCATCTCGACATCCCTGTCAAATCCAATAACCTGTCAGCAAGGGCTTTTACACCTAAATTTAACAAAAGCCTCTACATTTGCTAAACCAGAGACAGCAAAAAACCAAACTCAACATGCTCACCTCACTCCTCTGTGCACACACAGAGCACAGGCTGTGACAAAGGGGCACCTGAGCAAGCCTGTCTTTTCCAGCCAAGTTAAAGCATTGCAGGGATGTGATATCCAGGCATAGGGCACATTTATGTTTTGTTCATGTTTTTCTTACCAGTGTCGATAGATAGTCCTTTGGTAATTCAGCCGTAGCCTCAGTGTGCATTGTGAAATCCCCAGAATCCGAGAAGGGCGTGAGGGGCCTTATCTTTAATATGTCACCTTTCTGCAATCTTTGACCCCAGGAGCTCATACAAACAAGGGCTTCAACAGCTTCAATGTCGTTCTGCTCCAAGGTGCTGCAGGTAGACCTTTCGCTGTCATGACGCTGCCGTTCACGGATAGACTCATAGATGTCCACAATGTCAACCTGAGTGCAATCGGATTACTGCTATTAGGACTAGTCAGAATACAAAGCTGACACCACCCACACACTGTCTGCTCCCAATGAAGGTCAACTGAAACAGATCCCATGCCCGTGGCAAGACTTTTAACAAACGGCTCAACTCTCACTCTCCCCCCAGCAGCTCCTCTCCACACTCCCTTCTCTTAAAAAAAACCCAAAACAACCCAAAAACAAAACAAAAAAACCCAACCAACATGCAATTTTTCCAGGAAAAGAACAGATATGTGTGTGGCTCACATTTCCAAGTTTACTTTCCTGGATCGCAGTGCTTTGAACCAACACATTCCATGCTTGCATACAAGCAAAAAAGAGGAAAATCCTGACTTCCAACCCTGTTAGACTGTTTCCTGAATCCAAAAGACTCTTAGGCACTAATCTCATCCTGGAAATATTTAGAAGATAAATTTCAGCTGCTGGCAAGATGCTTTAAGGTATGATCATTGACCTGGAGTAGTGCACATCACAAGAGAATTTTAATCTTATTTTTAGTAGGGAAGCCAAGATGGGGAAAAGATGGAAGGAATATAGTCTTCAAAGTGCACTGGGAACTGTTTGCATTGTACTTTAGAAAGGTCTGATACTACACAGGTGCTAGGTATCTCAAATGCACTCTGAGTCACATGAAGACAAATGTAATCATACTGATTTGTTTCCAATTGCAAGCGTCACAGAATATTTGTGTGTGCATGTGTACACATGCAAAACACTTGACTCCTCTGCAAAGGGATATCCAAACTACACAAAGTTCTCACAGTGCTTGGCAATGGTTCCAAAAGCTATGCTAGGCCGATGGGTTGTTACTCACATGCCAGCTCAGTCTTAGCTAGGCATCCAGACTCTTCCAGTCTTTAGACACATCAACTAACTTGAAGGCTGGGATTCAGAAGTGTGGACCAAGCCTCTTGAGCCGATTGCTGTTACACAGAGTGTTTCTATACTGCAGGAAAAATGTTTTAACTCAAAAGGCAACACCACACCATTAGCATGGCCTCAAGCCCTAGAAGGAATTCTGCTCACTGGGTGACAGCACATACACTAAATCAATGGGTTTTGTTACTGAGTTAAGTAATGTGGGATGATCCTTATTCAACAGTGTCACAAAGATGTAAAGCTGTGTTTACACTCCAAGGATATGCAGGCAAACATGCTAAACCTAATGGATCAAAAATGTTGGTACTGCACTCACAGAGGACTTTCACCTAAAACATGAGGTATCAGGCACGGAGATGTCATGATTCAGGGGCTGGAAGGGGTAAAAGTGATGAACACCTTGGAGAGAGACTTCTAAGACTTTCCAGTGAAAAACAATGAGAGGAAAACGTGATGTGTGTCTGCAAGCCTGGACCTCAACCGCCTGTCACGCCAGGGCCACGCCAGGCGAGGCTCTGCACTGAGCAGACAGAGACTGCCAGTGTTCCTACTAGTGCGCCTGCAAGCACGCAAGCCAGCAGGGTTTGTTCTTTCCAACCCTACGTTTCAGAAGAGCAGCTTTCCCTGAAGAAGCGTGAAAAAAAAGTGCCTCGCTTCCTCAAAAAAAACCCCACCCCAAAATAAATTAAAAAAAAAAAATCTCACANTGAAAAAAAAGTGCCTCGCTTCCTCAAAAAAAACCCCACCCCAAAATAAATTTAAAAAAAAACTCACAAAAAAAAAAAAAAGCTCTTTCTGCAGATGAGCGCTGCAGCGCGGGCTCCCCGGCTGCTGCCAGGGAAATGGCCAACCGCGCCGGGCGCCTGTCCTCACATCACCCCGCCGGGAACTACGTGCGCGGGATGCAGGCAGGATGGGGACGGGCAGGGACGTGCGGGGAGCGCGGGCTACGGGCAGGATGGGGACGGGCAGGGAGGCACGGGCAGGATGGGGACGGGAAGGATGGGGAAGGACGGGCAGGATGAGGACGGGCAGGGCGGGACGCCGCCGGGAAGGATGGGGCAT
>VWYP01031419.1:364158-417017 GCA_013400435.1 Pycnonotus jocosus
CCCGCGGTGCGTGCGGCGCAGCACGAGCGCTCCCGCCAAGCGCCGCCGCCCGCGGGCGCGGGAGTGCCCCTGTTCCCGCAGCTTCCCGACATCCACCGCCAGTTTTCCTGCTTGGGGAAAGCGCCCCTGTTCCCGCAGCTTCTCGACACCCAGCGCCAGTTTTCCTGCTTGGGGAAAGCGCCCCTGTTCCCGCAGCTTCCCGATACCCGCCGCCAGTTTTCCCGTCGAGGTCCTGCCTGCCTCATGCGATAGGGTAGGGATCTGTTGCCTGCTCGACCACTGCACTGCTTTGCCGGATGGAGGTTCTGAGATTACAAATAGCCTAAACCCCCTCCCAAAATCCATGAAGGATCAGTGTTACAGATCATTGGATCCACTGGTGTTGGAAGGCCACCTCTGGGCCAGCCCAGCATGTGTCTCTTAAAAGCCTCCAAGTCACAACATATATTCTATTAAAAAAATGTGTGTTCTTTGGTTTTCCCTGTCCCCAGCCCTTGTTTTCATTTTCCAGTGGCAGCTGAAATGTATTGGCCCTGTGATTCCCAGCAGGATATGTGGTTGTACTGAGCACCAAGAGCTGACAGTGGCGGCACCAGCTAGGGCAGCTCTGCATCCCAAAGCCTGCAATGGGACAGGAAAGACTTGGGTCCCCAGGGAGGGGTCACACTTGTGTTCCCGGGGACAGGACAGACGTGGGTCCTGCAGGCCTCTGATGGCTGCTGGCCTCACCGGCACTATCCCAACCCACCCTGCCCCGTCCCTTATGCCTGCCTGACAGAGGCAGAATGTGGACAGCAAAAAGCATTTTATCCTGCTGAATTCTCTCTATTTGTTCCTTCCCCGGTTTCTCAAGACATTACATCCTCAAGTGTCTGCACAGAGAAACATCTTGAATCTCTGGTCTCCTGCCGTGAGCTTCATTTTGCCACTGGGGTTTATTTTTTCCATTAGAGCTCTTTCGAATCCTTGTCCTTCCCTGCTGTCCATGTAGTTTCTAAAGCTTCACTGCACTGTGCTCATCCCTGCTCTCCATTACTGCACATTTCATGTCCTTCAGCTTTCCCAGCACTATCACTGCCCAGCCCATCAAACAGCAGGTTCAAAGGATCTCCCTGGCCAGCGCTCTGTGCAGTGCAGGTTACCAGCAGCCTTCTCTCTGCTGTGCTAGAGCCCTGGCCTCTGCTGTATGATGGTAAGGAAAAGGCTGATAATTCAAACTGCAAATTGAGTTCTAACATTAAAGAGTTCTGTTCACAAAAGGGAATCAGAATAAAAAAAATTGTGAAAATGCCATCGATGACTAAAAAGCACAGTTGAGGTGGCACAGGGTTTGTGCCTCTCAATTGCATGGATCCTTCTCAAGAAAAACCTTTAGAGAATTGTAAATCTAGGAAAATACTGTTCTATTTTGCATGTTTTCCAGTTGTGCCATCGTTGGGAAGTGACTTGTGTTTGTCTCCTTGCTGCTTGTTGTAACACATGCAGTTCCTGCTCAAAGCACTTACTTGCACAGCCTTAGTCATTGACAGCAGAGACTTTTAATTGAGTAATAGCATCTGAAGGCAGCACAGCAGCCTCACCAGGGAAGAAGCAATCACAGGGAAGTAGAGTGGAATCATTTCTCCTGACTCCTCACAGGGTGTTTCCCATGTCACACACCACAAACTCTGCCTACATGTTCCAAGTTCCCCAGGGATCCTCGCTGCAACTCATGGATGCAAGACCAGTAAAAAAAAAGTGATGTTACAGGTCTGTACTCTGACTTGTACTATAGGGAAAATGTGCTTGATTATATTCCCCTTGCTGAGCTAAAAATGGCAACTAAAGATTTTTTAATAAATCCTTGGAACTCTTACCAAATCCACCTGGTTTGCCTTTTCCTGCTGCTGCCAGCTGAGGCAGTGTTAGATAGGGAAGGAGCACCTTCATCCTCACATCGAGTATCAGGGGTCTGAACCCCACAGAGCCTGACCTCCCAGCCCTGGCAGCCTTCGGGCTTCTCCCTTTCTCTCAACTCCTACTTCTCCTGCTTTCTTTCCCTTCCCAAGGCTGCACCGAGGTGAATAATAAAGCAGTTAACATTATCCTGCTTCTTTATACTTGTGCCTACACCCACTGATTTCCCCAAGGGTTTCACCCAGCAGCACAGCTTCCTGAGCAACGCATGAGCGAGATCCTCGGGATGATCCCCGCTGGCTGCAGTTTCCCTCCTTGGAGGTAGCCTGGAACAAAGCCCAGGTATCCTCAGTACTCCATTCCGGAGAGCTCAGAGCAGCCTCCCCATGACGGTGACTGCAGGATGCCGGTGTCCCTGCCCTGCCTGGCTGTGGCAATGTGGTCTCCCTCCCAGCAGAGCCATCCTGCACCAAACCCACCCCCTTTCAGTGCTGCTGCTCCAGTATTCTCTGGACCGGGCTCTCCGAGGACCAGGTGGTTTTATAAAGGCCTGTTTAACTCAGACCGCTGGCAAACATTTCAGAGAAAAGCTTTCTTTGTTGGAGATAGACAATGCTTTTGTTCTGAAGTAGGAAGGAGCAGATGTAAGTGGCTGCAGTGGAGGGTTGAGAAGACTGCTCTGGTTATCTTATCCTTTTGACTGGGATGACAAGAACAATCAAACATCCTGTGTGAGTTGCAGGGAAAATAATTAATACTGGAGACTGAAAACAACAAAAGGTCATGCAGGCAGCTTTCCCCCATTCCCTTTTTGTAGCTAATTATGCCATAACCATTCAAAAGAGACTGAAGGGAGAATATTACAGGCTCAGACAGTTTTCCTAATATTTCCCAGTAGTTAAAAATAGACCAAAGCAGTTGTCTGGGCTGCAGCTCTACAGTTACTGCATTTTGGCAGCAGCATCTGGTCTGGCTGCATAGAGCAGCAGGCTACTGTAGCAAACACACAGAGCCTAGTAAATGGGAGAGCACTAAATAAATACAGATAATTACAATCAGAGCTGCCGTGCAGAGGCCATGAGAAGATACATGAGAAGAAGTGAAAGACTGTGATAAAATGCATGTGGTAAGACCTGTGTAAGGATGCATCTCTGTCCCCTCTCCCTCCTCTGTTGTGAAGGACAGAACAGTCAGAGCTGCCACAACCCCAGATTGTCCCAAGCCATAGCAGCAGGCAGGGGAGAAATGCCCCACCAGGGAGGAAACTAAGAAGCTCTGCCAGGTGGTGTCTGTCACCAGCTGATGGAAAGGGCTGCAGCAGCCCCTGGCCAAGGGCAGGAGCAGGAGCACGACCAGAGGGATTCACCCAGGGGAATAGCAGAGATACAGAAGGCATTAATAGCCAGAGTTATATACAGGGTATCTCTCAGAAATAGTGGAGGGAAAAGGATGTAAGGGATAACCATGAAGAATAGAGGTGGGAAGAAAGAGAATAAAAGAAAGCAAGCGGACCAACAAGGAATGTTTCTTGGCAGAATAATTTCTGAATGTAAAAGTGACGATAAATCCACGGCCTTTTACAAAGACTGTGGCCCAGCTGACATCGAGTGTGTGTGTGAGGGGCGTTTCGGGGAGCTGCCCGTGTCGTGGAGCGGACGGGCCTCTCCAGCCCCGGCTGCCAGCGCTGTCCCCTGCGGGCGGCACCGCGGGGCTGCGGGGACAGGGACACGATCCCAGCGCGCCGGCGGAGCCAAGGGCAGCGCTGGACAGCGGCAAGGGCACTGCAGACGTGCTGTGCCCCCACACTGTCACGGTGCGTGTGGGCCAGCTGCCCAAGGGGACATCTCACTTACGGCTTTGGGTATCGGGTAGCGCAGCAAAGGCCGCCGTCCGCCCGGCAGCCCGCCTACGTGTCTGCCAGCAGGGACGGGACGGACAGCCTGTGACAGCAGCCTCTGCCCGAGGCAGCGCAAACCCACGCTCCTCACGTGCTGTCCCCAAATGCTCTGAGTCAAAAGTCAAATTCTTCCTGGCCTGCATCTTTGGTATTCGCTTTCAGAAGCAGATTGAGCTTTTGGTGCATGGGTAAGCATCCAAGGAGTGGGGAAGCAGCCAGCACAGCGTAAGGAAACACAGCCAGGTTACAACAAAATGAAAGGCTTTAAGAGAAGAGCCACAAAAACTCTTTCCTGCTCTATTTTGGACCCACTGTGCTGATAGAATAAACACACTCTGCCATTTTTTTTTCTTCACTCCCCAAAATATGTTTCTAAAAAAATAATAATAAAAAAAATTAACTGCATCAATGACTTAGTGAGTCTTGGCAGTACTACAGTGAGAAATCACCACTCAAACAGATTTGTTATGAGTATGTGAAACATAGTGTTTACTGAACTAAAAGAATCCAATCCACAAATACTGATTACAGGTGCGGACTGTTCACAGGTCCACTGTAATAGAAATAAAAAAGTAAGTGACAGTGATATAAGTGTGACATACTAGTACACCATCTGCTTGCTTGAGTGCACCATCTGGTTTTTCTACTGCTTCTATTTGTGCCCTGATCCTGTTTTAGTGGCACCAAGAGATGGATTTAAAGACCAGCAAAAAATTAAAATTACATGCTATTTATTTATTGTTCTGCCTAAGAGGATGTCTTCATTGTTTTCACTGTTCTCTTGACCTCAGCATTGCTGTTAGCTAAGCCTACACGTATTTTCTATCACATGGTATATTAAAGCATTAGCAATGCTGATGGATGTTCCCCTCTTTTGGTCATCTCAGGACTTGCTGGGGCAGCTATCAAGCCTGTGTGCAAACACGTGTTTCATCCTGAGTTGTCTTCCACATGTTAACAACCCAGCAGTGTTTTCATGCAGCACTCAGGTTCTGGAAGATATTCTGTGTGACCACAGACTGACTTCTGGACCTCTGGACATCGTTCCCAGTGGGCGGGATTGGTACCACAGGGACAGCAGTGGCCTGGCAGTGGCAATGGCTCCCCCAGTACCAACACTGGCATCTCCCCTGGAACATTGTCCACGGGCTCCCAAGTGTTGTGCAGCACCAAGTACAGAATGGTGCCAAGCCCCAGGGAGAACTCTGGGTGGTGGGGGGCTTGTGGCTGGCCACAGGTGTTCTGCTGTCATGTCATGTATGTCACCTTTTTCAACATCAGATGGGGCTTAAGATCCTGCTTTTCCCCATGCTTCACACTGGCTCTGGATTAGCCAGCTGATATCAGAGGGGCTCTCTGCACGGCTGAGATGTACAACCTCTGTCCCCCACTCTCGTTTGATAATGTGAGACACTACTGAGCACCTTCCACAGCTTCCCCCAACACCCCTTTCTGGGAATGGGCCCTTCTTATGTGCCTGGGAATGACCGAGACACCCCAGACTTGCCTGTCTGATGAAAAGTTGCTGCTGCTTGAGGTCACGTCTCTAAGCAGACCCTAAAATAAGAGTCCATGTTACTTCTGGTCTAGTGCCTCATCTATATCCCTGCTGCCCTCCCCCCATCCACTTCCAGGGTGACTCCTGACCCTGCACTTCCTGGGAATTATCACTTACATATCCCTGTTCCACATCATCCACTCTGCAGGTTTTCCATCTCCTCCTCTCTGGAGCTGCATCTCCTATGCTTTCCTTCCCCAGCCCTGCAGAACAAGCCTGTCTCTCTCCCTTCTTGGCCTTTTTCTGGTAAAATATTAAGAATAAGGAACATCCCTGTACAAATGTCACTACCAGGGGTTGCAGTTATTGACTGTCACTGAAAGTCAGACAAATGAGGGGACTGAGCAGGGACAGGAGACCAGCCAGGGCAACCCTGAGCAGAAGTAAACACAAAGCTTGTGTGGAAGAGAATGAGACAGATGAGAAGGCCACTTTCAAACTAGTCCTTGGAACCAAACATGCCTCTGCTGCTGCTCTCCTGCACATGGATGTCCTCACGGACACCAAGGCTCAGCCCTGCTTGCCCCTGGCTGTGTTCTGGCCAGGGGTGAAGAACCTGGCAATGGGGCCACCAGTGTAGTGGGAGCGTGGTCTACCCCCCTTGCTGCTCACAGATGCACAGGGTCTGCAACAGATGAGCAAGAGACAGAGGCTGAGGAACCCCTGCTTGGTGTGCTCAGCTTTGCTTGCTGCTTCCTACAACAGCACACCCGAGTGAAATGATGTCAGAGCGAGTGCACTGTGAATTCTGCTGCATAAAGTGCTCCCTGTGGCAGCCAGCTGTCACACCACACACATGCAAACAGAGAGGTGATTGCTGACCCATCAGCAGGTTATTTATAAACTCCTCACCAGCCACTCTGGCTACACGATCACCTTCTTCCAGTTCCCTTGGACTGTGCTGTGCCCACTCCCATTTCTGCTTGTGGTTGCAGGGTCTGCATCCTGCTTGCCTGACACCTTCCTTTGCCTCCCCAAACACTCCCAGTGGGCACAGCAGCTGAGCTCTTACAGACACCTTGTCTCCAGCTGAGTCAGCCCATGCTCCCTCGTGGGTGACAGGGTTTGTTTCCCTTTCCAATGCCATATTTGTCTCATTGGGCGTCACAATGCCAAATGCTGGGGAGGGGCAGAGAAAAGCTGCAGCTGGCAGGACAGACACCAAATCCAGGGACAAGGACATGTCCCTGGTAAATGACAGCCAAAGCAAAGGAGGGCATAAGCTGAGGAGATTGCTTTTAAGGGTAATTTCCCTCCCCCAGTGCTTGCACTCAAACTATGCCATCAATGATTTTATATCCTGAGCAACCTCCTACATAAAATGCTGAATTAACTATATATTGAAGGACACAGTCAAGTATAGGATTTTACTGCTGAAAAATATGTTTTCCATTAATAGTTAAATTAAAAAGCCACCTTCCAAGCTTTTTTTGAAGGGGAAAAGTCAGTGGCAATTGAGTTGCTTAATAGTTTAAATCCCTGTTCTAGCATCTAAAGGGAAGTATGTCACCCCAGCAGTGGCCATATCCCATCCCTGCCCCAGCTGAGGAGCTGGAAAACTGCAGTTCCTGTTGTTGTGATACTTCCTTGGCAGCACTGCAAGTCATACATGACTCAGTCAGCTCCATTCACTCGCTCAGCTGCAGAACAGACCCTGCCTGTTGTTTGGATCAAGTATCCAGCCAGCTTGATGCTTTTTCTCATAATTAGTGCTTGCCTGGACTTACTCACTGCAACTCCCCTTGCACAGTGGAGATCCTAATACCTCCCTTCAAAAGCACTTTCCCACTTAGTTTAAACACTATTTACATAAAAAAGACAAGGAGTTCCTATTTTTTTCCCAGCATGGGTAAATCCTTACATCAGCCTTGGGTGTGCACTTCCCCTTCATTGCTGCAGTGCTTCAGGATGTTAAGAGGTGCAACAAGATGACTAATGTGAAATAAACTCAGGTTCCAATTCTGTTCTGCAGCTCTTCTGGTGGGTAGCCCTGCTATTTTCCCTTCCTGAGAACAGGCAACACTTTTCCCACTCAGTTTCTCTCCCCTTGGGCATCCTTCCACACTGCCAGCAGAGCAGAGAATTGAGCCAGCACCACGTTGTGCAGTGCTTTTCCAAGAGGTGGATATGTCCAGGGATGCCCCCAGCTGCATTCCCCACTCTGGGCTGCTGCACTTCTCTTCCCCATGGCTGCAGCTTGCCTGAAGCAGTCCCAAATCAACACCTCACCTCTGATCTCTTGGTATTATTTCCTCCAGGAGACCCAGCACATACCTTCACAAGACAAAAGGCACAAACCCAAACAACAGGAGGAGTTTCAGAACATCAGGAAATTCTTCACTGTGAGGGTGACCCAGTACTGGGTTATCCAGAAAGGCTGTGGAGTCTCTGTCCCTAGGGATATTCAAAAGTCCTCTGGACAGGGTGCTGGGCAGCTGACTGGGGGTACCCCTGCATGAGCAAAGGAGTAGGACCAGGTGCCCCCAGACATCCCTTTCAACCCCAAACACACAGTGACCTGTGAAGGGCAGTCTGAGGCTGAACGTTCACAGTTCACAGTTCTGGGTGGGAAAGGCCCTGGGCTGGGGACAAACATTGCTTTTACCCCAAAACCTTCCCCACACACCCAGTAACTTCCAGCCTTACAGTCAAACTGAGCCCTGGCCACAGCTCCTTCTGCTCCACAAGCACCTCCCCTTGACTGAAGTAATCTGAGCTGTGAACACCCTGCCTGAATATCTTACCCTGATGGTTTGGGCTTTTTTTGCCAAACACAAATTTTCCTGGCTGGCAGCTTATTTTTTGCCCCAGCTCAGGTCAAGTCCTCTTTCTCCCTTCATCCAGGTGTGAAATCCCAGTGCTGCTACAATCAGCCCGGTCCCTGCTGGCCAGATTTCCACCTGCTATCCCTGCACTTTATGGCATTCACACGCTCTGTCACACTGGATTACATCTGCCCGAGTGCTGTTGTCAGGGAGCTCAAATATGGTTCATAAAAGCCTCAAGATGTACCTTTAGAGCAAAATAACAGCAGGGTAATGGGTAAATGTAATGCAGCGTGAAAAAAACCCTGAGGATAAGAGAGAGAGGGTTTTCAAAGGAGGGTGATGGGGTGAAATTCCTCCAAGAAATTAAATATTGCACAATTTGATGGTGTCGAAGAGCATCATTAACCCCTAGCACTTATGAACTGAAAGATGGACCTAAAGAAAAATAAAAGTGCAAAGGAGAGTGATTTAGGGTCAAAATCATCATCTTCATTTTTCTTTCTCTTGAGGTATCTTTCAAATTTTCTTTTCAGTCTTGGAGGAGGGCTCAAAACTTTGCTTAAATAACAGTGGAAGTCAGAATGGGGTCTTGGGGGTGCTGCTGGCCACTAATGGGGCAGCATTGTGGTCCCTTGCCCTGCAGCATGTACAGAGGAGCAGGGACAAGCTGAGCCTCTACAGAAATGAGGTGGATTTGGGCTCTTCTCTCATCAAAACCCTCACCCCTGCTGAGGCCAGGCAGCCCAGGGCATTGCAGCATCCCCAGAGGCAGAGCTCAGCTGGCCCCCAAGGCTGGGCTGGGGGTCACTAGCAGGCAAAGCTCTGGATTGCCATGAGGCGCCAGCTCATTTGGGAATGGCCACGTAGCACAGCAGGGGGTGGTTCAGGCAGCAATGGATTGGTTTTTAGCTTGCCATCACTGATTTTAGAACTGTCTCCTTTTGTCTCAGGCATTACCCTGACCTGAGGCTTTGTAGACAGTGATTCTCAACCAGCCTCTTTGCCTGCAGCCTGGGCTCTTTTTTAAGCACGCAAAGCAGAGGCAAGTGGGAGAGCAAGGACTGGTTTAGGCCCCTTTAGGACATCCACAAGATGAGGGACCCAGCACTGCTGCTCTCCAAAAGCCCTTGGTCAGCACTGGCTGACAGGCTCCAAGCATTTCAAATGAGAAGGAGCTGTGGGGACACAACCTGCAAAGTTGACCACTGTGTGATCACTTTTCCTTTATTTACTTATTAATAGCTCATGTAATTATATAGGGAAAAAAAAAATCAAGCAAGCCTTATCATGACAAGATTAGAAGCATCATCAAACCAAGCACTGGCAACAATTCCTGTGCCACCGGCAGCACTGCCCAGCAGAGCCAGTGCCAATCCCTGCCCTCCTGTGCCCTTACCACAGACACCTGTCACCCCCTGAGCAAGGCTGAGCCTTGCTCCCAGAGTGCTCCCTGCAGACAGCAGCTGCTCCAGCCCTGTCTCTCCCAGGGACTGGGCTCTGCCTGGGTACATTCCAATGGCTGGAGCAGGCAGGTTGTTCAATCCAAACCCCTGGGCAGTGGCAGCAGGACAGTGCCCTGCTCAACCCAAACCAGAGAGCTTAGAAGTTCAAAAAGCAGATTCAACAGGTTGGCAAGGGCAGCACTGCGTGCCTGGGGCTCCATCCAGCTCTGCTCTCCTGCTGGACACTGAGGAGACACGTGGAGTCCCTTGATTCCACAGGACCCCACGTTTTTCCCTATTTCACTCTCTCCAAATTTCACTCCAATTAACAATTTTTCAGCCTGGTGGCAGCAGCAGCTGCACAGCATGCTCCATCATCCCTCACTGCTATAACCCCTGAGCCCAGGGCTGTCTCCTTCAGGTATCAAACTCCCAAGACATCCAAACACTTTTCCACTGTGTTCCCAGTCATCAGAGCTGCTCTCAGGCTCAGCCATGCACTTTTCCTCTGCCTGCTGCATGCTTCCCAAACTGCAGTGGTGGTGACTGATCTGCAGGCCAGCTCTAGGCTCGGGATGCCACCCAAGGTGCCCAGTTCTGCAGCAGGGACACAGATTCAGTGCTGTTGACAATGGCCACCAGCTGATATTGGCACATGCATCTGCAGCCTGCAGGGTGGCCACGCTGGGGTCATGACAAAATAAATCCTGCTTGAGCCAAAGGGCACAGCAGGCATCCACAGCCGCATGCACAGGCACACGGATGGATGGGGCAGGGCAGCACTGCCCTGCGGGATGTGCCAAAAATCCCGCAACCGCCCCAGCCACAGAAGCTACTGACACCAGCCAAGGGCGGAAAAAAGCCAAATATTCCTTCTGCAGCATAATTCTGTGAACTATGCAAAAGATTCCAGTGGTGGGGCAGGATAGTCCAAGGACAAGCTGCTAAACGAATTTTGAGAACTCATATTAAATCAATTCATCTAGTTGAGGTGTCATCTAAATATTGTCTAATATCTAATAATTTAATTGTAATAATGGTTCCAGTGATCAAAAATACAAACCAAATAGAGGAGCATCGAAGCTCTGTTCTCTTGCAAACCCTTGTTCAACAAACTTCCATCAAGAAGCTGGAGACTGATGCAAAATTCAGCTTTCCCATACAAAAAGAGGTCAGATCTTAAAAGCCTAAATGTTTTCAATATTAGAGCCCTGAGTCATGCCCCAGGAAGAAGCATAGAGTTCCATGTAAGGCTCCCTGCCATGGGAGCTCAGAGCTGCATCTTAGGGGGTTCACCTTCACTTCCTTTATACTCACTTGAATAGAAAAGGGCTGAGGGGTGTCAGGAAGAGGAGGGAGTGCTGGCACAGACATACACACACACACACACACCACGTGAAGGCTGAGGAAAATGCAGATATCACACAGCCAGCGAAGAGGGGGTAGCAGCTGTTTATCAGCCAGCCCTGCAGCAGATTCCGTATCATGCTGAGGTTTGCTGGGAGGTGGCCACACACCAACTGTGTGGGGGCAGAACCTTGCCCAGTCTTCCAGCAAGCACAAACTCAGGTGGAGATGACACAGGGCATCCCCCAGCACTGGTGCATCAGCCAGTCATGACACAATTCAGCATGTTCCTGCATCTGGGACAAAATCTGCCAGCAGATCCTTCACAAGAATAACAAATGAATAAGGAAATAAGTTCTCCTGGCCTTTTCCTAGCCCAGAAATCTTCTGCCACCCATGCTAGGTCATATTTATCCCCAGCATGTTGACACAAGCCTGGTGGTTGGTTGGGAAGATGCCTGCACAGGAGCTGCTCCAGGACAGCAACTGCTGCAGGGGTTGGGAGCCAGCTACAGCAAAAGCTTGTTGAGACATTTTCTGACAGTGAAAAAGAGGAGGTGAACACCACTCCAGATACCATGGCACTAGGATTATCCTGGACACGTTAGTGTGAGTTTTGTTTTCAGCTCGGGAAAGTCAATGCCTGCAGCTTCACTAGTGGTCCCCCTAACATACCTGATCTTACCCATGGATGTTCTGCTCTCCTGACAAAGGACAGGGTCCTATGGAAGCAAATGCTGCAGCTTCCCCACACACTGAACTGAATGAGCTCAGCTGGAATAAAGCAGGGGATGAGAATGGAGCTGGCCATTTCTTATGTGGGAATAACAACAGCAAGGCTGGCACTGCGACCATTTTCTTTTGCAAGGAGAAACTAGGAAACAATCACCATTCCGTGTCAGAGAAAAACTGAAGGGATAAGAGCAGATGCATTTGTTATATAAAAGACTCATCATTAGAAATGAACATATAAAATTTAATAGCTTGGTTTAAAATACATTTTCAATTAAAAAACAGCAGGCAAACAAAAAAAATCAGTTTCAAAAAACATACATGACATTGCTGCTACTGTTATAAGACCCGTGTCCCAGAATATCTTAGAGTGGAAAACAATCGTCAGATTTAGTTCACATACTTCATTAAGCAGTAAAAAGAAATAACATTCATGTCAATCTTACCTCTATGGAGACTCTAAATCTACTTCCCTGACCCTAGACCAAGTTTCCATAATAAAACTTGCATTTTCAATAAAAATGTGTAAATATATATATGTATTCTATATATCAGGTTTTTAAAAAAAATTCCCTTGCCATAGTAAAATTATTCCCGTGAGTGCCGAAGGGAAGGTCAGGCTGGAGGCTGGTGTTGGCTGGGTACGGGTTCCGGGGCTGCTCTGCCGGTGGTGGATCCCTGCACAGATCCAAGTCTCTTCAGCATCGTGCTGCACATCAGCCTCACTCCTTCGGCCTCGAGCCCATGTGTTCTGGCCATGTGCCCACGGCCATGGATGCATCTGTGTGGAGTCTGCTCAACTCCAGCCACAGGGCAAAGAGGGGGGCATGCAGTGCCCCATGCATCACCAACCCTCTGTTGGGGCCCATCAACAAAGGAAGAGAAGGAAGGAGCGGGGAATAGAGGGGGGAATGGAATGAACCAGCTCAGGATTGATCCAAATACAAATTCCAAAATACTGTATTTTATATAAATCATTAAAAAACAAGGTGGGGAGGGACTTCAAGTGGTCACCTGGACTCACCACCAAGGGAGAATCAATTACACCTGTGACAGTCCAGAGATATCTTTGCTCAGCCTGGCTCTGAAAACCTTTGGTCCCAAACCACTGCCTCCATAAGAAACCTGCTCTTCTCACTAGAGAAAACTGCTTCAACACACCACCTAAATTTCTGTGATTTACACCCACTACCTACTTGTGCTTGCCATGGATAAGGAGGACACTTCCATGGGTCAAGGACGCTGCTCCAATCAATCATCCCATCTAAACATGACCCCTCACCAGCCAAATCATGCAGGCCTTCCTCCTCAGAAGCCAGGAGCTCTGGCCCAAGGACCATATGGTCTGGTCCGTGCTCCAGTGGAGGCCTCAGCGATGCCAAGCAGAGCCAAAGGGGGGCGGTCTCCTATTTCTTGCAGGTCATGCTCCTGTTGATCAACTCAACATGGCATTTGCCTCCCTCTTCCAAACAGCACCATGACAGAGCTAAACGACAGTCTTCATAGTTCAAATAGGTTACAATTTGTTAACCATTATGTAGAATTGTTAATTATTAAGTAAAATCACATGCTACTTTTCCGGACTATTTCTCCAGTTTTCTCAGGTTGACCTTCATGTCCTAGGTGAGGTATGTGCAGCTTTGTACTGCCTGAAAATAAACCCCTTTCGTTACCCAGATCCCTAAGTAAAGCTCTCACACTGGACCTGGCACTCATGCTCATCTGCCCACTATGTAACAGAGGTTTTTGCCTTAGTGCTGCCCTGTAAGTGCTCCTCTCTCACTTGCTATTAACCAAAGAGTAGCTTTCCTTCATAGGCACATGCACATGATGAGTAAATAGCATAGGGCAGTACATTTTGGAGGTGTCTGGAACTCCCAAGCTGGGGCTCAGGATGCCTGCTGTGCCCACTGGGTCTCTCCAGCTCAGCAGTGGGTCCAAGGTATGTACAGACACCAAGAATGCATAATCTACGTGGAGGCCCTACTCCCTGCTAACACTTGGCCTGCTGAGCCATTTTGCCACCTTCCTCTCTCAGCTGGAAACTGCCATTTCCAGTTGTTGACATCCTAGGCTTTGCAAGCTGGCTCCATCTAGCCCATAGGTTCATCCAGCCTGAGCTGCTGATGCAGGCAGCATCCAGCAGAGCCTTAAGTACACTGCTACAGAAAAAAATCCACCCTCCAGGAGACCTTCTTCCTGACCCCCAAACATGAGACTTCAAGAGAACTGCATCTGCCCAGCTTCTCTTGTGAAACAGCTCTCAGACTTGGCCCAAATTACCTCCTAGGACAGCAGTACACAGCTGTTTCAGGACTTAGTGGCAGTTCATGACAGAAACCAGGACTTCCATCACCTGCCTGTGCATGAGGATTTAGAAGAGAGCTGGTATCTTTTTCCTACTACATAGGAAGATCAATGTTTAACAAGCAGGTCCCTTGTGCCTTCTATGAATGTACAAACGTGTGCTCACCTTTGGTGCATGATAAGGGTTTGTCAATTTTTAAATATCTACATTAAATATGTTTTCTCTGTATATGGCATCCTTTTAGATGGGCTTCATTGCATATATTCACGGTATATACAGAACACCATATTTTATATATATTATATATTGCTTATATGTACACATTTACAAACCTTCAAAAATATATTGCACTTATATACAATATAGCTTCATCTGATGAGAGTTCACACAGTTATTAAGGCGAGTTCTTCATAAGCAAGGCAGTTTTACATTCCCTCCATATGACACAAGTGATTTCAACAGTCTGCCCTGGTCACAAGTAAACATTATAGACTTTTCTCCAACCTGCATGCAACTTCTACTAGTATCAATTAGTAGTTTTGCAGCTCTCCCTAGCAGAAAACAGTCCAGTAAAATGGTATTAGCTGATAACAGGCTCAAACATGGTAGCTGAATAGATAAATAAGACATCACCAGTCTAAAAGGCCACCTTCCAGGAGATTTTCCCTCCCATACCTACTAGTGGTTAATACACTAGTAAAAATATATACATGCTCTCCATTTAATTGACAATTTTCCTTGCCCATTTCAAGTGCAAATAAGGTCATGAGCAAGAACACAAACACAAATGTATTAAGCAAAACCACTGCTCTGCTCCCCAGAACAAGTCAACCATCTGGCTTTCTTCTGGAGGTGAATAGTGTTTTGCCCAACATACTGAATTATGGGAAATTGTTCACTTGAGACCTTTGTTTAAAATCCACAGTGATCTGTGATCTTAGATCTCAGTTAGAGTGAGCTTGTAAGATCCTCCAACCTCTTCAATCTGCAGCTGGAAGGTATCTTCATTAGAATAGTGTTTCACAATGTTATCATCCATGTTGACCAGAATGCTGGAAAAACAAAATAGATCAAGTATTTTACAGTTCTACATGCCAAAGACAGCAAAGGCATTCTCAAACCTAAAAGACCCTGGACTACCCAAGGGTAACAAGATCTCTACTCATCTCTCTCTGACTCATTGCTTCCCGTAGCAGATCTGGCTGTTCTGACCCAGACCTGCCATCAAGGCTGGCAGCCACACTTCTCAGGGTCTGATTGGAAGGATTAAATCTGGCTCCTGGACCAGGGAGGATTCTGGCAGAATCCTTCTGAAGCTGCAGGCACCTGAGGCTCTGAATGGGTTTGCTTGTCAATTATAAACTATCAGCACAAAACCCTACAGAGCTTGCAGGGAAGAAACCACCCATGCTTGGCCACTTCATCCATTTGCCAGAAAGGTCAATACCTGGGTGTTTGTGTGCACACAGGCACACAAAGCTGTGCTTAGCAGTGGTTTAGATGTCACAGATTCTAAGCTTTGGCAGCTGTTCTAGTGGGGTAATTCTGCTATGAAAGCACAGCCCTGGAAGGGTGTAATTTTCTGGCTAGAAGGAGAAGGGGCTGAGACACCAAACTGACTTACAGACAATGCAAGGAAATTACTGAGAAATTGAAAGATAAAACAAAGGCAGACAATGTTCAGAAACTCAATTACTTATGCTACGAAATAAAAAGATGATGAAGTATGGCCTCTGGAAGAAACAGACACTTCCACAACTAAGTTCTCTCCAATTTAGCCCACAAAAAGACAACCAAGGTTTAGTAATTGTAGCCAAATGCAGATATAGTGAGCACAGTCACCACTGGAACAATTTAACATGGGTTGAAGGAGGTTCCTCATCATTGGGAGTCTTTTAACAACCTGAACTCTGCTTCCTCTAACATGATCAACACTGGTTCAAGTAACAATAAGCTCAGAGAGGTTCCATGACTTGTATTTACCCAGGAAGTCAGACTACATATTTCTATAGGACCCTTCCTTTAGTCTTTGAGTCTTCAGCTCTGTGGATGACGTTGGAACGTGTATACTTGTGTGCACACACATAAAACAGCAAATGGCATTCACATATCTGCAGTGCAGGTAGGAATTATACAGCAGATCTGCCTACACGTTTGAAAAAGGTGTTCATGTTCTTATGCAGTTGTTGCACAGGTGCATACTCACCCTTTTTTACATTTTTTGAAGATTTTTCCTATTTTATCAAAAGGAACATCATACTTGTCAGATATCTAGAACAAAAGAAAGCAATGGTTGGTGAAGCAAGGAGACTTCTGTCACTGTCTTTCACTCCCTATTTTACAGAAAGGAACAACAACAACAAAAAGCCTGCAAATGAGGACTGCTGCTCTGCCCTATAAAGCCAACACTAAATTCCAAACTATAGCATAAATCTATGGATCAGAACCCCTTCTCTGCATTTAGCTAACTTCTGTGCAAAAAATTTAATCATGTTTGAAACCTGGCTACTTATTTCTCATACAGCAACCTCCTGCCCCTACACTCAAAAGCCCACCCATTAAAAACCCACTCCACACCCTGACTCACATTCTCTATTGGGTCTCTGTTCTCTTAGCATACTGAAAGCCATTTTTAAATTTAGTGTCAGAGGGATCAAGTGAAATCTAGTCATGACAGAGGCTGAAAGAAGAAAATAGCAACAGAGAGACAACCTCTGCTGCTAAGGGCATGAGGTGATCAGAAACATTCTCCTTGCCCAGCAGGGTGACATCAGTGAGGAGCCACAGCCACTGACCGTGGCACTTCACTGCACAACCTCCAGAAAGTCGGGAAGTCAATAACCTGAGCCTGGTTTACTTTGACAAACTGCTCCTAAACAAATGCACTGCTTTGACATGTGAATATACAGGGAGCTTCCCCCAAGCTACAGCTGTGAGCACTTGGTTCCTTGCTTTAAGAAATCTGAGTGAAACAACAAAGGTACAGCTTCACTTCAGGACCATGGGCTAAGGGAGGACTTCACAGCCTTCAATCCCTCTCTCCATCAGCCCCCACCCTCCAGCTGCCAAAGCCTCAGCCAGGAAGAGAGAAATTCTGGTTACAGAACTATCTCTACAACCAAAAGTTAATAGCCAAACCTGCCTGTACACCCTGCAAGCCCCTGTTCCCTGAGCAGAGGCATTAGTCACAGAAACAGACAGAAACGTCAGTTTTGAGCTCATGCCAAACATTACATCACTCCTTGGACTTAAGCTCTGTACTTCCCTTTCTCTGCAGCAGCAGGGATAGTGGAAGATATTTTGGAAGTCAAGCACCAGAGAGCAATTTCACACGTGTGCACAGATATATAAAAGTCTCCAGGAACACACAGAAGCTGGGACTTGGAGCTCTGCATTACCAGCTTGTGAAAGGGCGGTTGAGGGCCCCAAACATGGCTTTGAAACAAACCCAAGCCATATTCTGAAAATCACTCCATCTCCTAACAAAAGTACCTTCTCTGACAAGAGGAACATCCAGTCATCAAGTTTGACACATCTGCATCTTCAGGAAGGCTTGTTACACCCAGACCCAACAGATGTGGGGTAAGGTACTTAAAAGACAAGTTTCCTGAATTCCCTTAATAATATATTAAAGCATTATTTGCATTAATTTCCGTGTTATTGAAAGGAAATCTTCCTTATTCTTCTTATCTAGAAGAGCAGAAATATGTGGACACAAAGTGTGACTGAAAGTCTGACTCCTGTGACTGGCCAGTGTGTAAGGACTCGGTAGCCAGGGCTTTTTCTCAAGGACTGTAAACCAAGCTCATCACTTACCGCTTCCATTAGGCCTTTCAGAGATGGTGTCTTTAACATTAGTGCATCAAACACTTCCTCTGACTCTTTTCGGACATACAGCAACACTGGAAAGCAATTTGGAGGGGAATTAACTGAGGATCTTTTGAAGAAATATGCATACATACATTCCATATACACTTAAGACTGTAGCACAAACACACGGAGCTAGGTTAGCTCAAAACTTATTTCTTGCACATAAAGCCACTGTATGCTCAAGCATCTTTATTGACAATATAGTTTTGTATTTTCTTTATTTTCTCTATTATTAGAAAAAAAGGTCATATTTGAAACAAAGAAGGGAAGAATATAAAACACAAGTCTTTGAGACTCTTGGGTTCCTCCATATCTTACAGTCATTTGCCATAAGACTTCACAACCTAATGATTTGACAGATGCTATCACAGCAGGTGAAGCCATTCTGCCCACCTCCTAATCTTTAAATAATTTATTTGTACAGTTCTGTGCTCCTCCTACACTGTCTCATCTTTCTTCCTATCCCTTGCTGTGTTGCAGTAGTGCTCTTACCACCAGAGCTGACATACAACACAGGCCTGGTCTCCTGCTAGGAGGGAAATGAGAGAACAAGAACCCCAATTAGGTGAGCATCCCTAGCGTTCTCAAGCTAGCACACACTCATTGCATGTAACATCAGCCTCATTAAAAACTGCATTAAGGTGAAGGAATAAGCCAGGAGAGCAAGAAAGCTTGGACTTTAACAGCTTTGCTGTTTTTAATCCATCTTCTAATGACTAGGTATTGCAGCCTGGATTGTTTGCGAAGGTTCACCCGCCACAGCTCTGACACATCTGCAACATGGAACAATTACTGGCATTTCTAATGGAACAAGGTGAACTCAGGACAGCACAGCACCTTGATGCATTTCCCAATTTGCCTGCTAAACGCAGGTTTAAAAAGGTAAGACTGTAGATTTGAAAAAGGAAGACAGGACACATACTCTCAGTTACAGTACAGGTCAGATGAGAGTCAACCAAAGGAGAGAGAATCCCATGGGCCTTGTTTTATGGCACAGCAATATGAAAAAACAAGAAGGTCTGATTTCCTTCTATAAAATTCATCCTTCCCTACTAGTTTATCCCAACTGCAGAAGTGGAGCCCCATTATGGTCAGACTTGCTAGACTTAGCATTTGCTGCTTCATAGGTTTAATATTTCAGGCTTTGTTGCGGTCCTTCCAAACACAATGATCAAGCAGGTAACCACCTCCAACACCCCAAAGGGACCTATCACCACCTTCCACAACATCACAGCAACATGAAATTGCAAAGACTGAAACTCAGTTAAAAATTAGCAGAATATTCTCTTAGCCCAGCTTTCAGAGGAGAAAGAGAAGGAGAAATCCCATTTCCTGGCACCATGAAAGATGCAACAATTTTATACCCAGTTCTTTGCTTGAAGCCCTGGAGGAGATTTCCAGAGTATTTTGTAGCAGATTACATGATGAATTCTCTGCCCTAGTCCATTAGGGATATTGGTAAGCTGCTCACCTCATCTTGACTCTCTTTCCTTATAGGTTCAGAGCCCATTATTGTCTGAGAAACCCTCAGAACTGGCAGAAACCCTCAGAAATTCTCACAATGTAAAATATTTGCACAGCTGAACCACATCTTGATACATGAACTGTCACTACTCAAAGCCAGAGAAATCAGTCTGAAGTATACATCAATATGAATTAAAAAAAAAATTTAACCTCAGATGCATCCCTCTATCATGATAGATAAATACTCCAAAAATTCAGTCTCTGAAAGAAGAAAATACCTCTTTTTGGCTCTTCTATTCTGGCCATCTTATTTGGAGCAGCAATAAAGTCCTCTTCACCAATATAAGCTCCTCTCTTCAGGTTGGAGCTGTCATTAACAAGGCAAAAAGTTAGCAGTGGTACAATTACAGTGATTTATCCCTCTATCTGAGGGCAAGGTGTCAGGAGGTTAAAGGTCAGCTCTTACCTTTCACCCTCTAGTTCTTCTGAAGCAACAGGAAGGACCTTTAAAAACAAATGGGAGATTTTGTGAATATTTCATCCAGAACTAGAATTAATTTCCTCTCATCATCTTTCAAAGTTAAATCAAATGACACTTGGTCTCCAAAAGCTAGTAAATATCTTCTTTACCTTTTTTCATAAACAGTAATAAAGGGTCTCAAATGAGAGACAGGAACAAAGAGGAGCTAACCAGTTTTCTATCTGGTGTAGAGTCTTCTGACAAAACTCAGCACTAGGGCCTTTGTACAAAAACATGTTAGAATGTCAGCCTTATGGATACAAGTTTATTCTCCATCCTTGCTAGGAGTTCATGCAATGCTCTTAAAAAGTAAGGTTTAGATGATGTTAGAGCATGGCAGAACTCCTGTCACAGCAATGTTCAAGATTTTGAAACCTGGCTGCATGCTAATTTTTTCCCTTCCAGTTTCTTGTAAGCTGGAACTTTCCAGGAACACTGAGTAGGGCATTCTGGCAGTGGATCACAGAGCTGACACATGCCAGTTTCACAGGATGGATTTTCACCCTGCAGCAGGCATCTGGAGGAGTCTGTGCTGTAGAACAGCACACCAGGATCCCAAGAGATGTTACGAGAGAAAAACCACAGTGCAGTTCATGCAATGGAAATGCTATGGAAAAATCCTTTCAGAGTCACAGAAACTAGACTTGATAGGAAAATAATTTGATGGTGAAACACCCCCAGCGAATTCCAGCCAATGTATCTTGGAACAACATTGCTTGCCCAGATGAGACTCAGCCTGTGTTTGATTACAGCACTGATCCAGTCTAACAATCCACATGTACGTATGCACACAGAGCATCCCAGGCCTTTTGCAAATACATCTCAGAGCCTCTTCATCCCCACACCCATGAGCTTTACTCACGTGAGCCCCACGCTGCAGGTTTGCAAAGTGAACATCAGGGATGAACAGGACAGGCTGAGTGTCTAGGTCCATGAAGGGCTTGAAGATGGTGATGTCGGTACGTTTGTGTGAAGGAAGCATGGGCACCTTGACATCAGAAACTGCAGAGACAAAGACCAGGACAGAGGATACTGAAGGCCCTGACAAGGCCCTAGATCATTTAAAAGGTACATACACTGCTGAACTAGGGTATTCTACAGTCAGGGCCAAAGTGAAAAGCTCCTGTGGTAAAGGAGTTTGAACTTTGGTTGTCTATCTCTCAGCTAAGGGCCTGGGCCCTGAGGACTCGTTTCACAGAGTAGTCAAAGCTTTCTCCACCTCTCCAACTGAGTGGTTCAGCTTTGTTTCAATATTAATTAGGATGGACAATAACCTGGCACTCAGCCCAAGAGAGGTCTTCCATGTACCAAGTAAGCCAACCAAACAGAGCACAAAAACTAGTCCCTGCCCCACCTTCTCCCTCTCCATGCCCTCAAAAGCTTGCTGGTGTTCCTATGCCAGGAGGATACAAAGAAGACAAAGGGACAACTTGCGTGTTCCCAATTGGGAGCATCTTGAAGAGACAGCACCACAGCAGCACTATACTACAGAGGTAGTACAAATACTGGTTTCTGCAAGTTGTTATATTTAAAGTAACATTTTGATTCCACACTTCCAAGTTTCACATTCTAGTTCCTCTCACTGTTCATCCTGGTCACCTCAGGGTGCCAGCCCCTAGTCCATCCCCCTAGGATCAGCACTGTCTCCCACAGAGCCCCTTGGCTCCCACAATGTGCCAGCTGGTGTGACACAACCCACCAAGAGGGCAGACTTCATTCACAAGACCCTCTGAGGAGAAAGTGAGGCAGGAGGTGCCTTAAACTGCATTTCAGACACATTCATGTCAAACTATCAGTTGAAAACTTTATTTTGCCAAGTGGAAACATACCCATGTGAGGTCAAAACAACTGCAAACAAAACAAATGTTTTCCAAACAAAAACATTTCTCATATTTTCTCCTTGCAAAACTGATTTTTTAAAAGTTGCTGAACTTCTGTAAAAATAACTTTGACCAAAAGCCACCAACTGTTTCTGCTGTTGAAGAGTTCATGTACACGTGACATTTGTGATCTTGGAGGTGAGTATAACAGCTTATGGCTTCAAGGAATCAAAAACTTCTCACGTAAGAACTAAAAAGCCAAAGATCATACTTTCCAGGAAAACAAGGATCACATTGGGCTAAGCCCAAGCCTAGAAAATTAACATTGGAAAGCAACTTTTGTAAAATCACAAGATTCTGGGAAATGCGTACTGAAACTGCCTTCCCTTTCCAGCCATGATGCAAAGGGCTGCATGCAGTAATCTTTTGGGAGCCGCTGGGGCTACTAAGTTTGTCAAACTCTAAGAGTGTGCTAAACCTGCCTCTTGTGAAGTACTTTGAAAAAAACCAAAAACCCAGCCCTTTCCACATCTTCCCTTGAGCATTATCTTCTGAAGCTGCTCCAGCAGCCTGTACATGCTGCATCAGGAAAATCCTGCCTGGTGAGCTGAGAGGTGCGTGCTGGCTGAACCAGTGGGGCTGTTAATAGCAGAACAAGCGAGAGCATGCGCCTGCCCCGTGCCACCAGAGAACAGGGAGAGATATCTTCCTCTAAGCAGCTCTGCTGGCGAATAACCACTCATCCAAACACAGGATCTGTCATCTGCAGCAGCTAAAGCAAGATGCTCAGCAGGAAGAAATTCCTCATCCTTTAAGTACTACAGTATAGAGGTCTCCACATGCTTCACACATGCAGAAAGTTTGAAATTACTTGCTAAGGACCACTTTGCTCTAGAAGAGCGAGCACAGGGCTGAGAGCCTGGAGGCTCAGCCTCAAGGCTGCCACAGCCTTGCTGAGGAGTTGCAAACACACTTTTAACACAAGTTAAAACCTAAGTTTAGGTTCAAGCTGAAAATATTTGGAACTGATCATTCTCACTGCCACCTGGATTGGGAGGGCCTCCAGCACTGGCCAAAAATCCCACACTCACCCCACCACTTCAACTGCTACAACCCATACCTGACTGAATACACAGCACGACCCTGCCTTGGACAGAAAGAACCATACAGAATGAAGCCCTAAATGACACAATGACCATTCCATAAGGAACTGCTTAAAACAAGCACAGGACCATAGAGGATAAAAATGGACTTGAGAGTTCTACTGCACAAACTACTTGTAGCCAAAATGAAATGCAATATTTAAAATACTGATGGAATAAGTTCTACTTACAGGCATTCAACTGAGAGCTGGGATCAGTGCACTTGCCTTTTCTTTTGCTTTGCTTTCGCTCTTCATCCCTGATCTTCCTCTCTGCTCCCTGTCAGCCAAGAGATTAAGGGAAAGGAATGGGGGAATGAAGAAGAGGGGAGAGAAGGAAAGAGAAAGAGAAGGTATTTTTAATTTTTGAGGTTTTTTTTTTCAGCTGCAGAGGCAGGAACACCAATTCTTCCAGAGCTGTTTGTGGAGGTCAGTTCCACAGTAACTGAGCTGCAGGTTTGTCAGAGTGTGCCAACTTTGAGATCTGCTTACTTTTGAGTCCTATCATATAATGAAATCCAACAACCATACCCAAGATGAAAACATTTGCTTTTCTTCCAAGTCAGATGAAAATACGATGACAAAAGATACCTACATGTGTAATGATTGTATAAAGCATTAGATAAAAGTATAGGTGAAGTGTTTAAAATAATAAAGAATTCCACATTCCCCTAGTTTAAGAGTTCCCTTGATTGTCATTAAAATCTACAGATGTCACACCACACTTGCATCACCAAGAGCAAGATACCTCCTGCATTTCATACAGAGCCTGCAGCAGTTGCAGCAGCCTTCACTGAACTCAAGATGCAGACATGCACTGCTTTAAATCAGGGATTATTTCTTCTCTTTTCATCAGGGTCAGGCCATGGTGGAATCCAGATGCTCTAACTGGGCTCATGCTTACACTGTTCCTGGCCTTCCAAACCAAGCAGTAGAGGAGACAGTGCAATAATGCCATTTTTTCTGTAAGGTGCAGACAGCTATGATGGAGAAAGAAAAGGAAGGAAGAAGCTTTGGGATAGTGTTCATTCCTCCAGCTCTGCTCAGACCTCACACGTGACTGTGGGTTAAGTCAGGGATGTTACATTGCCAGCTGCATGAAGTGATAAGCCCACAGGAGATCCCCAACACTCAATCCTGGTGCTACCACTAAGTCACCAAAACTGGGATACACAAGTTCTACCTGTCTCCCAGTACTCTCCTGCAAAGCCAGGCAAAAGGTAACAGTTACCTGGCCACACCAATCCATTATTTCTCATTCCTTCTCCTTCAAAGCTGTCAAAACACACCCACAACCTCACACGGTACTAGAGGAAGACTTGATTAGCTACAGCAAATGAGGTGTCAAAACTCCTGTGGCCATGGGGTAGGAATCTGTGCCTAATGGTGCATGGGCAAAGGGGAACAGCCCTTCTTACTCCCCAGTGAATCAACGTTCTATATATGCCAACCTACCTATGCCTGCTGGTAGCACTGGGCTTATCTGCAGGAGCAATAAAAAGGAAAATTAGCCAAGATATTTGATACATATTAACATGTGTTTTTTCTTCCACCCAATGAGAGGGAAAAGCAGCTTCAGGCAGCTGTGGTGAAAAAAAAAATTACCCCTGAAGATACAGGCACTGCCAGCTTTGCTTGACCAAATAAAGCTGATATATTCCACTACAGTGAAGATATCCCACCTAAACCTCAGCACAGCTGGATCTGAACCCCTTTGTGTCATCCCTTACCAGAGCAGTCAACATCTCAGAGAACAGAAAGATTAGATTTGGTTCCAGATCAGATTTTTACCTTCCATGTGGAAATAATAAAGTTGTGCTACTCAAACACTGTGCTGAAGAACTGCTTCATCTGCTTCCTCATGGAGAACACACTGATTCAACAAGAATTGAGAAAACCTCTGCCCTCCCATTCCCTGCCTGAAAGTCAACTTGATGCAGCCTACTGGGACCCAGGTAAATACATCTTAAAACTCACATTAAAAAAACAAAAACAAGTTATGTCTTGATAACAGACATAACTTGCCCTGGCAAGACATAACTTGCTCTGCCAGCAGAGCTCAGGGAGCAGTGGTTTCAAGCTAAAAGAGGATAGTTTTATTCTGGACATAAAGAGAGTTGTTTATTTTTTTTGTTTTGTTTTCTGATGAGAGTGGCAAGGTTCTGGAACAGCTTGGCCAGAGAAGATGTGGATGCCCCATCCCTGGAAGTGTTCAAGGCCAGGCTGGATGGGGCTTTGAGTAAGCTGGTCCAGTAGAATGTATTCCTGACCATGGCAGAGATCTAGACTAGAGGACCTTTGAAGGTGCTTTGCAACCCAAACTATTCTGTGATCATGCAAATGAAAGAACAGTCTCCATGTTGCTGCCCATTCACATCAATGCTCCAGCAGCCTGGCACCCACTCTTTCCTTCCAACAGCATCTCACCCATTTGTTTCTCCCATCCCAGGAAAGCCTTCCCACAGCACTGCCCATCACTACCAGAGTAATAGCAGATCCCAGAGGGCAACACGAGCTCTAGTCTGTGAAACCTTGTATTTAATTCTCCTCATGTGGATGCATAGCTGAGGTACCATTCAGAAGAGAGAAGGTCTTCTTCCTCTGGGACAGGTCAGCCCCATCCCTGCTCAGCCCAAATATTGCTGGGCCAAGCCTGAAGGAAGCTTGTGCCATAACATTCTACAGGATGACACCATTATACCCATACTGCTTTACCCAGGTCCTGAAACCACACAGGAGTAGATGAAAACCTAACATCCCAGGCACTGCAAGCACAGCCTTGACAAAGGAATAGAGGAGACATCTGTGTTAGGTGGCCACAACATCATAATTTTCTGCTGGTTTGCATTTTTTTTTTCCAACAGACATCCACATTATAGACTTTCCATGAAGAAAATATGGGTAACAAAATTTCTACAGGTAAGAGTAGTCACATGAGGACAAACACATTCAGGGCTGCAACAGGTGTGGATATTATAGTAACAATGGTCCTATAAACATTCAAAAGCAGCTGGCTGATTACATACAATTCAATACAAGGCAGAAAACAGGTGCTCCTTCTGAAATGCCAATGCTCTTACAGGAGGCTGGAGCAAGCAGTCAGCATTAGGGTCCATGAGTACACGGGGTTTGTGTACGATATGACAGCATGCAGGGGCTACAGGGATGGGTTTTTTGAGGGGATGTTTATTCCCAGAAACAGCTTCCCTCGTGCCCAACAGAGACAATGCCAGTCAGCTCAAGATGGCCAAGGCCCATCGGCAGTGGTGGTAGTGCCTCTGGGCTTATGTATTTAAGAAAGGGGAAAAACATTCTGCAGCAACAGGCAGAAGCAAGATGAAAATATGTGAAAGAAACAGCTCTGCAGACCCCAAGATCAGTGCAGAAGGGGGAAGGCAGGCACCGGAGCAGAGATTCCCCTGCAGTCTGTAGTGCAGCCCATGGAGCTCCATGGTGCAGCAGAGATCCACCTGCAGCCTGTGCAAGACCCCACACCAGAACAGGTGAATACCCAAAGGAGGCTGTGATTCTGTGGGAAGTCTGTGCTGGAGCAGGCTTCTGGCAGGACCTGTGGCCCCATGGAGAAAGGAGCCCATGCTGGAGCAGGTTTGCTGTCAGAACTTGTGACCCCATGGGGCACCAACATGGCAGCAGCCTGTTCCTGAAGAACTGCACCCCATGGAAGGGACTCACTGAAGCAGTTTGTGAAGAACTGTAGCCCGTGGGAAGGGTTCATGTTGGAGGAGTTTGTGGAAACTGTCTCCCATGGGAGGCACCCCACGCTGAAGCCAGGAAAGTGTGAGGAGTCCTCCTCTTGAGGAGGAAGGAGCATCAGCAATGTGTGAAGAACTGACCACAGCTCCCATTCCCCTGCACTGCTGTAGAGGACTAGGCATAGAATTAGGGAGCGAAATTGAGCCTGAAAAGAAGGGAAGGGTGAAAGGAAGGTACTTTGGGATTCAGTTTTATATTTTATTATCTTGTTCTGATTTTGATTTACATTTCTCTTTCCTTTCTTCCCTCCTCTTTTAATTCAGGTACAATTTGCAAAGTATCTGGAAGAATAAGTCAGGAGAGTAAGTAAAAATCCAAAGGAAATAAAAGATGCACTGGCATTACTGTATTTACTGAAGTTTCTGCCATAGCTTGAAGGAAGCCATTGGAGTCTACATGCTGACTACACATCTGCCTTTTTATTAACCAATTTGTCTTATTAGCAGTGGCACTAGCCTGTCAGTCATTTTAGCATTTTTTCAGTAATTGATTGGACAGTTTAGGAGCACAAGAGCCCCCCTACCCTGTAGCAAGTCTGTCCTCTCTGTATTATAGAGAAAACAGGTTGATAGCACACAAGACTCCCAGATTACTTGGGTGAAAAAAGATTAGATAACACACTGGCTTCAGTCTCATCTTAAAATAGGCAAAAGAAAACAGAAAAAGAAGGAAAAATAAAGGCCTGAAGAAATCTCATGAGACCCAAGCCTCTTGGGCTTACTGGCAAGTCTTTAAGATGGCTCTGAAGAACCTTTGCTAAGTCCTTGTCAATTCTTTGCAAAAAGTATCACAACAGGAGCAGCCACAGGCAGCTCTCCCAGCTGTGCAGGAATACAGAGGGACCCATTTAAAAGCCTACAGATAGACAACAGAATGTGGCAGGGTGAGTTAATGGGATACTACAGCAGGAGCACAGTGTAGAGGGCACCGTAGATTTTGGGAGATAAGCAGAGACAGAACAATGGTGCATGAGATGAATCTTTGTGTCAGTGTCCCAGGGAACACCAGGCAAGACCACACAGCGGTCTGGCAAAGCCAGCACAGGACAGAGAGCGGGGTTACAGACCTGCCTGCAGCTGCATGGAGAGGCATTTGAGTTATCACCTGAAAGAGCCTGCCCCATGAAGACAGAGTTTGGATTCAAAGAATAGGAGGCCCAAATCAAACAGGATATCAGCAAAATAGGAAGTCAACATGGTTCACAGCAATCAAAAGGACTGGGGAAGTCCAGGAAACATTTATCATGGCCTAGAACAATCTTGGTCACTCTGGAAATAACAACATTACACATTACTTACCTTGGACCTTCAAAAGACTCCTCAGGCAGGAACAGATTATGACGATTGGGAAATTTACTTTTTTTGCAAGCTCAATTAAGCTTTTACAGCTGCTTTCAGCTCAGCTTCTGCTGTTTCTTTCACAGTTTCTGTTGAATACTGACTTTGGGAAAGGCATTAATTCTGTGTGCTAAATGCATTAGGCAGAGCAGTCAAATTACAGCACCCATCCAGCTTGTAAATGGGCTTTTTTATGCTGCTGTATCTCATGGTGGTACATCTCTTGTTCACAAGCTCTGCAAGTTATTGGTTCAGGGGTTTTTGTAACAAATGCAGTATGAAAACATGAAGAAATTTAAAAGGACCAACACAACAGAACTTGGGCAAAAGACGAGCCTACACTTGCTCCAGTCAATGGCAATGATTTCTCCTGCTGAAAGCTCTTCCCAGTGTCACTCTGCCACTGACTGACCTTTCTCCAAAGTCAGTGCTCAGAAACACTTAACACTCCTGCATTTTGAGAGCAGCTAATTTATTTGAGGTCATCATAACATCTATGAGCCAAGCAGAAGGGGCTGAAATTTTTTCCTTGCAAAGGCTAAACACACACAGGACTTTTCAGTGAGCCAAAATAGCAAGTGATACAATTAGGAAAAAAAAAATGCTGCTAAGCTGTGGAGCAGCCTTCCAAAACAGTCATTGGCACATTGATCCAAGCTTACCTTGTCGCAGAAGACTTTAATTTGGCAGTAGGCTCTGTGGACAGGTTTGTTACTCCTGTTATTGTAGCTGTAAGTGTCAATCTGAAGATTCAGGGGCAGGCCTTTAACTCCCTTCTGAGAGGAAAAATCTGTGCTAAGGCAGTTCACAGAAATGAAAACCTGCAGAAGAGGAAAGCAGCAGCTGTCAGTAGTGACACACAGAATCCTGGCTGACCACTGAGTAAAGGATACTCAGGGAGTGCTAAGGCCCAAATGCTGGTCCTTGCCACTACAAGCAGCACCTTCTTTCTTCTGAGACATCTGGTAAAATGCCCAAGAAGCAGTATAACATTTTTAAGTCTGTACATAAGCCATTGGAGGGGACAAAGCCACTTTGTCCAAAACAGATTTCAACAAATTCTCCAAACTTTAGGAAGACTCCACCCATCTTTCCACCCAAGAACTCTCAAATGTCACCATCAAACTTCTTCCAAAAGGAATGCTCCTAAAATCAATCCTCACTGCTCAGTGTTTAGTAGCATCTTGGTAAGAACACAACCATGTTCCAAAAAATTCATGTTACTCTGGGTAGAGTTAAATCTTTCCATGAGTTTTACATGAGCACAGCTTATGCTAGAAAGTACTTGGTTGAGGTTTTTTTGTAAAGGCTATTAAAAGCTTTTAAAAAATATTAGGCAACATGTAATCTTTAAACACAGAAATAACACGATTATTCCAGTGAAGATTTCTGGGCTTTACACTAAGTTGAACACTGCTTTGAATATTCATTATTAAGACCTGCAATACCCTGTTAACATTCAGATGGAAAGGGTAAGAGAAATATTTCCATTATTCTTACAAAAAAAAATTACAGGGAAAATTAATTGCATGTTTGAACATACCTAATTTCATTTTCATAACTGCTTGAAAAAACAACAACAAAAAAATCTGTCTCAAAGACACAAATCACACACAACCAGAGAACAAGTCCAATGCTGCTTAACAGAATGAAGAAATGACCTTAAGTGGATATGAGCAGATAGACCAGAGTACTTTGTATCTAGATAATGGGCTTGCAGTGTGCCAGGCTTTTCTGCAGACACAGTGCCTATTACTGGCACATCTCAGTAGCTGTAAGGATTAATTACCAGGAATTTACCAGCCACCAAGACCTGCAATGGTTTCTCTCCTCTCTGCCTGAAGAATAAAGGCTGGGAACGCACTGCTTTAAAATATAATCAAAGCCTTGGGAGCCAAAAGCACCTTCCCAGAGATTTTGCAGGAGCACCATCCCAGGACCCGATGGCTCACTTAGGTGGCGCTTCCAGCAGTGCCACTTGAGTCTCGACAGTGAGCTGGTGCCACCTCCCGGAGCTGCAGAGGCTCACACGGGCTTGGGAAAGCTACAGGCTTTGGCTTTGCTAAAGGCTGCTTATCAAGGTCCTCTTTGCACAGGTTCTGCAACATCCTTTACCAGTTTTAACAATGATGGGAAACGTAAAACCCTGATCTGGTGATAGTTTGTAACCACTGGTTTTTTTCCCCCGTCATGTATAATACAACTGTATAAACAGCCGGGGTGGAGAGGAAAAGTAGTGCAGGTGAGGGACTTCTCTCATAATAACTTGTCTGAATATTGGGGATTCACATGCTGCTTCCTGCAGCCCCTGTGCCCTGAGAGGGCAGCGCAGTTGCTCAGCAAACAGCCCCCCTATTCCCTCGTGTGCACACACCATCCCAGAGACCCCAATTCCAATGTCCTCACCAAGTCCTGCTGTGCCAAGGGACATGGAATGTGTGAAACACCACCCAACCCAGGCCAGCACAGCACATCTGCAGAGCCCCAGCCCGTGATCCATGCTGCTGCCTCCACAGGGACTCAAGCCAGGCACATGCGCAGGACACAAGGTGAGCTGGTGGTCAATTCCTGCTCAGCCTCCAGCCCGTGTCCCAGCATCCCAAACATGCACTGTTCCAAGACAGCTTTTTGTGAGAACATTAAATACATCCCAAATCACAGTCAGGAAAATTATTTTAAAATAAGCTGTTCGCAGTCTTCCCCAGACTAACCCAAAGGATGGCCTTGCCCACTTTTATCCACCCCACTTCCCTTTTTGCTATCTTTGGCTTTACAAGGGCATTTTGCCTGCAGTGCTGGTACACCCTCAGGGAAAGCTTCAAGGAGTTTGAAGAGCTGTTCTCACCAGCTTGGGAGCTTGGTAATCAGATGTACGCACAGCCTGAATAATTGCACTCCCTGAGGAGGGGTTTTGTTTTTTAAAAGACCCTCCACTCTGGTGTTTGCATATTTTTACATTTTAAATTTTAATTTCAAATTAACCTACACTGAATATTCACTCAACTAATTTCTGTATGAAAAAATTACTACATTCTTTAAGAAAAACATGCCCAAGTAGCCACATCAGCAGGTCCACCACCACCTCGAAATTTCTCTGAAATCCTTCAAATGAGTTTCACACCACTTCTGGATACCAGAAGATTCAGTGTGCAGCATCAGTAAGCAGTTCTCTAGCTCATGGTGTCACTTCTCTTCTGAGACTTCAAGTTCATGTTTGCAGTTTTTATGGCTTACCTGCCACACAAAGCCCACTGGGCTGAAGGTAGGAGGGTTGGTCTCAGCACAACAGACACATGTTACTACAGCAGAGCTGCACAGGTATCTCATGGGAATTTAGGATTGCCTGTCAGATGACAAAGATTATCCTCCTACTTTAGAGTCTCCTCATTTGATTAGCTTTGGCTTTAAGCAGCTGACTTCATTTTCATGCCATTTAAATCTTCAGTACTCCAGGCAGGAGATGACAACTAAAACCTAATCACGTCTCTGAAGCAAGAGAGGCAGCCTGTCTTCTCCTGTTTGTACTAAACCATTTCAGTTCAAAAGGAGCATCTACTTCTCCCTACCCATCCTGTAACTCCTATTTTTGAGCAACTTCAGGTTGCCTTAGGTTTCACAAAACAGAATTTTAGCAAACAGCTTTTCCAGTTTGGGCTAAGACTGTTTCAGCCAGGTTCTTTATGTACCGGAATATTTGACTTACATTAGAAGTGAAATGTAAGGCCAAGTGACTGCATCAGCTACATCCCCACCCCAAAATTGCCAGAAGAAAGAAAAACGTAACCACAGAAGTTGCTCTGCATCTTCAGCCTGCTGAGCAAGATTCCTTTTCGTGTGTCCAACCTATTTTTCTAAGGGCAGTTCCGCATTCTCAGCTATATTAAGATTTGTTGTTACTTTAAAAAAAAACATTTTCATCTCACCTCCCAAGATTCAACATAAAGACAGCACTTAAAAATAGAGCACTGTCAAGCCTGGGCACTTACAAACATGAGTCAAGCCCTGAAAAGTTACGCAGACTTTCTTTAAAACTGAGATTTGTAAAGGGATTAGGAACCTGTTCTTGAGTTATTTTGCTTGCTTGGCAGTTGAGCTTCTAGTCTCTATTTGACTACATATATCTAGGTTATCACATATCCAGGCTTTTCTCTATAACCAAAGATAAGCTTTATTTTCCCTTTTTTTCCTGTTCATTTTTTCCATGCTCTTCCTAACTCCTAACAAAAGCTGAGATACTCATTCAGGCAAATGGCTCCACAATGGTGGTATCTCAGATAAAATCAAACGGCATGAAAACTGTGAGCTGCTACAAACTGCTAACCTCCCACACCTGGCTTTTACCCCAACACTCTTGAGCCTCCTTTGCCCAACACCATGCTGGATTTCCTGCAGCCTTTGGGGCAGCCCACAACAAAAGACTGAAGGCAGAAGGATTAAAGCACCTCCTCTGGGATCATGCTGAAAGTTGGCGTGGGAAGAAGTCAGACCTCATGGCTTCTCTGTCTGCTTTAACCATCCGACCCCTCATGCCCCTCCTCACCTAAGATGGGAGGAACACACCATGCCTACATTCAAATCCACAAGAAACAATCTTCTATTTTAATAATGCCGAAAAAAAATTAATCCGACGGCTCTACCGTGTGCCCTCAAGGAAGGGCAGCAGAGACAGCCAAGTTCTTTCCACACAGCACCTTTTTTTAACAAGATCTGCCTTTCAAACAAACCAGGAAAAACAGACATAATTAAAGGGCAATCAAAGCACTGCAGGAACCTCTCTGTCAGCAAGATGAAAGATGCCTTTTTTAAATGAAGGCTTGCATACCCAGATCTCTTCTTCTCAGTTTATCTTGGACGCTGTACTCTTTTGTCACACAAAAAGCACTAGCAATTCTGATGAGTCCAATGGCTACATATGCAGCACCTTTAGATGAAATGTCA
Organism: Pycnonotus jocosus; assembly: GCA_013400435.1. NCBI lineage: Eukaryota > Metazoa > Chordata > Aves > Passeriformes > Pycnonotidae > Pycnonotus > Pycnonotus jocosus. Next base: position 396,971 of record VWYP01031419.1, read on the forward strand.
CCTCGTGCAGGCTCATCTGCCCAGTTGGAAAGGAGCAGTGTAGATTCTTATCCACAGCAGCTGGGGCTGCCACAGACAATGGGGAGCAACCTGTGTTAGCACACCATGAACTCTGACCAGTCAGAGCAAACACAGGCATGGGTAATATTATCCTGCAGAGTCTTGTACATCCTTCTGGACAAGGACCTACACAGGCAGACTCAGGACTTTTCCAGGCTGATCACCTTGCTTCACTTTCATTTCATTTCAAGAGAAGGCAGGTAAATCGTATTATCTCCTCCTATTTATGATCCTCGATATTTCTGTGTCCAAAGGATTTAGACATTACTCAACAATCCAAGTCCATTGGATATTTCTTTCTCTATTGAGAATTCAGATAAGAACTTTAGCTCTTTTCTCACACTAGTACGCAAAAGCCTTCCATTTTAACCACTCAACAGTTTGGGTTGGAAGGGACCTTAAAGATGACCTAGTCCAGCCCCCCCTGTTATGGGCAAGGACACATTTCACCAGACCAGAAGGCTCAAAATCCCATCCAACCTGGCCTTAAACACTTGCAGGGACAAGGCATCCACAGCTTCTCTGGGCAGCCTGTTACAGTGCCTTAGCACCCTCACAGTGAAGAATTTCCTAATACCTCATCTGAATCTGTCAGTTTGAAGCCATTCACCCCTGCTCTGTAGCACTATAAGCCCTTGTAATAAGTCCCTCTCCAGCTTTCTTTTAGGCCTCCTTCTGGTACTGGAAGCTGTTCTAAGGTCTCTCTAGAGCCATCTCTTCTTCAGGCTGTAAAAACCCCAACTCTTCAGCCTGTCTTCATAGGAGACATTCCAGGCTATGTTATATTCAGTCTATGTTACATTCAACTTAAAACAGTTAGGATGTTTTTGATTTTGGATGACTGTTTGTACAGAATACAGAGTTTGGAGCCTACAGCACAACAATCAGAGACAGGTTAAACTGCAATGAGCTGCTTTCCAGGGAATGCAGCTGGATACTGCTTTTCTTGGCCTTGGCTAAATAGTTTTAATGTTATGCCCAAAATACAGTAGGCAGAGGGATTCCAGTGGGTCTGGAGACTATTCTCCTGACACAAAGGCAGTGTCTTCCTCTCCCATAAAGAAAAATTAACCAGAAGCTCGAGGTTTGTAATTTTAATGCTGATAGCTGAAATCATATTTTTTCTCTAAAGGCTCAGAGAAATATAAAGAGCAAAGAGAGGAAAAAAAAATTTTCTAAAGATTTTCCCCCATATGTTTCCTATATGCTGCAAGCTGGCTGGATGCAAAACATCTCCAGTCCAAAAGCCTTATGAAGTACACCAGCAGAGTTCCAAGCCCTTCTGAGAGGCAGAGCTGCCAGCCTGGGCACTACCTTGTGCCAGTGTAGCTACGTGGCTTCCAAGTTTGGCTCTGGGTGAGAGCCAAGCAGCTTCGAGTGCTGGCAGGGCAAGCACAGGTCTGCCTGCACACATCCATGAAGGCATGTCCTAAGCAAGCAGTGCTGGGAAGACTCTTCTGTATTTAAAAGAAAAAAAAACCCAAACCCACACTTTGGTAAGATCACCTGAGAGGTGGCTGATCTTACTGCTCTCACATTTGTTTCTTCACCTCCCACATGCACCACAGGTTTTGCATCAGCAGGAGGTGAGCGAGGAAAGAGATAAAAAATTGGGCAATTCATGCACCTGTGGGCTCCTCAGCCACCTCCTGCCTTTGGGATCGGATGCTCCATAAAAGGCTTGTCTGGCAGATGAGTGACAGGGCTGCATCCGCTCCAGCTCTGCTCAGGCAGACCCAGCACCGTCCTGCTTGCAGCCCAGGGGAGTTAGTTTGCATTCAAACCTACCACTCCCAGTTTAGGTTACTGACACAGGGGCCATCACGGGTCCCACACCACGTCAAGGAATGACAAGTGGGAAATAGGATCCACCTCCAGATAAAGAACATCCTCCTAGCAAGTATACTCCCTCAACAAAGCAAAAACGAATGGTAATGAAAGGAAAATACATACTCCTGCTCACAAAGAGCAATGCTGATTGTTATTCCAATCTGTTCCAAGGCAAGAAAATATAGGAATGTCTTTGCTCACAACACCTGGGAAACCTGGGGATAATGATTCCCAGTTCTACTGATGCTTCCTCCTACCCCACGCTTTGATAAGATAAAACTGCTGGGCCAGGTTTTGTTAGTTGGTTGGAAAGAAAGTAAAAAGAGCAGTTTGCCAAAAACAGTGACAACATGTTGGAAAAAACCCAAACAAACAAGCCAACAAAAAAACCCCCCAGAAACAAAAGAACAACAACAAACCCCCCCCACAAAAAACCCCTGATGAACCCCCTCACAACAACACCACCACAAGTCTCCAAAAATAATGACAAAAGCTGAAACAGGACAAAACAACACAAAACAGAGAGTTAAGTCTACAAAAGCACAAAAATGGCAGAAAAGAAAGAGTTGCCATCAGTTAAAAAAGGAATAGAGAAAAGGGAAAAGAAAAAAAAGAAAAAAAATCCTAAAAAAAAATTTAAAAAATTTTAAAATTACCTAAAATCATCTTTAAGAAAGCTAATGTCAAGAGATTTTCCTTTCAGCTTTGAGAAACACCCTGTGAGCTTGTACTTCGAAGACCAATGTCAGAGGCTTGGGACATCAAGCTCAGAAGAAATACTGAATTGAAAACTTGCTTCTAGTTGGCAATGCTTAAAATCAAGGATGGTATATGCTTGTTTTCCAGAAAATCCAGGACAGAGTAGGGAGAGGTCAGTGTTAAGAGGCAGGTAAGCAATACTTGCTATGACTTTCCTATGTCACTGCTCCAAAGGCTGTGTGTACCTGTGCCTGAGCATTTGTGGTCTGCAGCCTTGGCTTCACAGCAATCTCTTTCCTTCAAGTATGTTTGACTCATCACATTTCATAGTTTCATTTCCAACTAGTCAAACCTGTACAGCCTCAATGCTGCTGAAGGTGGCAACACCTTCTTTAATGAGGCATATGACTGCTGCTTCATTTCAATGGCATCCATATAAATGTATGCAATATTTATTAATCAAGAAAGTTGTAATTCTTCCTATAGTGAACACCAAGGGAGGATTTTGCTAGAATAAACTCTTCAAATAAAGCAGTAGTGTATCACCCAGCCTCACCTCAAGTTGTAGCAAGAGATCCACCCTCTCCAAAAACTGAACTCCTCTAAGCAAAGTAACCTTGCCAACACATGGAAGGATCTGCCAAGAAGACCACCCTTATTGCCAAATTTTCTATTTCAAAAGGCTATCCCAAATTAGATGCAAATTACCATAATATTAGGACCATTCCACTCTTCTTGGACAAAAAAAAAAGTAATAAAAAACCACTGTTTCATTGCTCTGTCATTCAGCACACCACTTAAGAGACACCACAGCATCTTCCTTTTGGTGAAAAGGCAGCAAAAAGCTCTGTCATGATATTCTCAAGCTCAAAATGCTTGTTACAGTCTGTGTATTTATTCCCTTTTAGTAGAAAGGGTCTTTTAACACAGAGCATCTGGCTTACAATGCCTTTTTTTTTTGGGGGGGGGGAAGCAGTAGGAGGACAATAGAACCCTTAATGCGTAGTGACATCATTTTTGGCTACAGTCCCATTACCCAGCCTAAAGCAAGCCAGACCAAAGACCTCCACAGGGGCCCTTGTCTGGGAGCTGCTGGAAGCAAGGCTGCTTTTCAGAAGGGACCCATTGGGAAGCACCGAAGAGGTGCCCCAGCACAAGGGCAGGATCCTTGCTCTGTCAGAGCTACAGAAATGGGCAGGGAGGCTCTTGCACTCACTGTGCAGACAACAACTCGCCCTGTTCGGACAAGAGGCCCCAGCCCTCCTGCTTCACAGGGCAAGAGCCCAAAGCAGGATCCAGCAAAGCCAGTTAACCCTGGGGAAACCAATCAGTCCAGATTGTTCAACTGCCACTGACCTGAGAGCAGGCCATGTCCCCAGGCCAGAGTTAAGGGACAGAATTTGCTTTGCAGCCTAACGGGTAACAGAGCAGAGATAACAGGACAACAGCCAACATTATGAAGAGCAGTATGAAATGTGCATTTAACCACACACACAGTGGCAATTTTCAGTAAAATACCTTTATTGGGTACCAACCAAGAAAAGGAGAGCTTGGCATGTTGTACAGACTTGTGAAGAAATGGATCCCAGCCTCTAAAACTCATGACCTAAACCTACAACCACTTCTTCTGACTGACATGAGGGACAAAGACACAAAAAGGGCTGCAAGAATTCCTATTGTCTACTTCTAACATCCCCACATTTCAAAGACAGACAAGCCTGCTCAGTCAACAAGAAGGGGCAGACGACTCTATAGAAAGCTGCATTCCAGCTCTAGACACCCTGTCCCTAATGAAGTCATAGACGCAAAGGATGACGAGCTTGTGTTCAGACATCTAAAAGCTTCTTTGCAGGAGAAGAACCCCACCTCGACTGTCTGCCCACGGCAGACATCCATCATGGGGTGGGAAACTGTTTGAAGTCTCCACAAGCCTCAGGGTAACTCCAGCATTACCTGCTGCATGCAAGTGAGTATCAGCTACACATCTCATCAGACTCATTGGATCATGCTTACACTCAAGCAGGATGGCTCCTGATTGAGTAGCTACACTGGCTTTCTTAAATACACCATTCAACAACTCACCAGTTCATCAACTAATTTTCTAGTCCACCCTCTTCCCTCCTCTTCTGACAAAACATGATTGTCTCCTCATTCCACTATTCCCCTCCGCTGCTCTGTCAGGTGATGGGATCAGACCTCACCTCTAATACAGACACTGAAAGCCCACCTGAATCACAGCTTCCCCACTCTGCAGTGTCTCCTGACAATCTTTCTAATCCTGACCTCACTCTCCTTCAAATCTCAACAGCACCACTTCAGGGCAGGTTGCCTCTTTCGAAGTCTGGCCTTCCTCCCTGCTTTTCTCTCCCTTCAGTGTCACAGAGCAAGGATGTTTTGGATCCTGGGCCCTTTTCCAGCTTGAACACACTCTTGCAAAGGTCAGAGAATACTTAAACCAGCCTCTGCTATGAAGTGGCTGCTTCCAGCAGCTCCTGTGATGTTCCAAAACAACAGAAGAGGGCAGAGGGGAGCTGCCAGAGAAAAGCACATTTACTCTGAAATCTGTGGACACGGGTCTGGTCCCAGAGTGGGAAGTGTCTGTCACGCATGAAATACTCCTGGTTTCTACACCCAAGGGCTCACAAACAGCACACCAACACAGGCAGCTGTGGAACAATTCCAGCTGTGCAGAGCCAGGCTTGTCTCATGTGTCCAGTGACCAGAGCCCTGGCCTTGTCCTCAGCTCTCCCAGCACAATGCAACTGGGAAATGGGAAATACTTGTTACTGACAGCATCTCAAACATCCTTTTCCCATCCCACAAATCCACAGCTGCGAAATCCACACAATTTTCCTTGCTATGGAAGGAACACATGACTTGTATTGTATGAAAAGCACATTTCTTCACCAGAAAAGTGCAGTTTACTAAACCCCCTCAGTGCCCCAAGGGCACTGGCAAAGCACTCTCAGGCAGGTGACATCCTCCTGAACAGACACAGTGGCAGAGGTGCAATATTCCTGTACACCCCCACAAGAAGGCAAGTACATGGTCCCAGAGCTGCTAAGGGCAACTCCTCGTATAATATGCTCTTTCTGCCTTAAATCTGACACATATCCTGTGTGTCCAAATGAGTAACTACATCAGAAATCCCAAACACAGAGCCTCATCACCTCCCATTTGACATGGCTGCAGAGAATCAAATCATTGCCACAACAAACTGTGGAAGCAAAAGCAAGATGGAAACAGGAGAAGCAGCAAGCCCAGAAGAATCACCTGGCTCTGGTCCAAATAACTCCAGGGCTCAGAAAGCAAATTTCTAATGATCAAGGCTTGCTGGCTCGGTAAACCTACTGTCTATGCAGCACTTCTGCTGTTATTAAATATAAAACACTGTATTTATTACTGTGAAGGAATTTCTGTAACATCAGAAACTCAGCTCCATCTATGCTCTGCTTTCTTCATATGCTTTAAGATTGCTGTCAGGGATTGGGGAGCAGGGAGGGAAAGGGAAAGAGAGAGCAAGAGCATACAAGGTAAATGAACCATGCAATAAAAATTGTTGAAATTGGCTCAGACATCTCCTGATAAGATCACAGAAGTTGAGAAAGAACTGAGCTCTTCTGGTGAGAAATTCAGTCATTGACAAAACATACCCACTCAGGGGAAAAAATGAAGTTAAACAGACACTTGAGCACATGGAGCACTTGCTAAAAGTGCCAATTCTTTAAATACTGAAGTCGAAAGTATTTTTGTCTTAATATGATTCTGATTCCGAGACTCAAGGTTTGCACATTTGGTATTAACAGACCTCTCTGAAAGTTCATATGAACCAAGACTCACAGCTCATATAAACCAGGACTCACATATAAACCAGATCTCACACACTAAGATTGTGCATCTGGAAGCAAATTTGCCTCTGTAGCAAAAAACTCATCTGTCTCACAGTTCCCCACAGCACTTCACCCCATGAAGTGCAGCCCCAAGGTGAAATATCACCATGAGGTCCTTAGACCTTTTCAAGATGCCATTGGCAATTTCATTATAGACTGAAACTATTCATTCAGGGGTCTGTAGAGTAACTTGGCAATAGCCACTTTGTAGGAAGGGATGGCTTTCCTTGGGGCAGCCACAAAGTTCTCAGCACCAGCTGTGAGCCCTGCTCCTGGATTAGTGGCCCATCCCCACTGCTGCAGAGTGGCTCAGCCAGCAGAGAGGCAGCTCCAGAAAGTGCTCCCAGCTACTTGAGGACTTGCATTGCTCTGTCTGCATGATCCACCCCGTGTGCAAATTCTAAGCCTTTGCATACCTCACAGACACTGACTACCCAGGTTTGTTCAATGTTTGACTCGCTGTGGCAGCAGGATAATACTTCCTGACTCCTTTTGACAGCTCTCCTGTTTGTTCACAAAGTGAAGTACTTCATGTTTTAGAAATCATGTCAGCCTGTTAGCATCCTCCAGCAGATAAGGCCCTCCCTGCCAGCCCTCTCAACTTGACTAAAGCCAAATCTGGTGAAAAAGGAACCCTGGCACCCAACACCAACCTCACAAGTAATGTCCCACATGCTGCAAAGCAGCACTTTCAGCAGCAGCAGCTCCTCACTGCTGTCTGCTAAGCATCCCAAACTTCTCCCACAGGGCTGAAATCTAACAGCAGTCCCCATACAACATTTTCTCCACAGCCCTTGTGCAGGACAGAGCACTGCTTGTGGTGACAGCAAGCTCTGCACAGTGACAGCAGCCCTTGCTCCTCTTGCAGAGCAGGGGCACACACAGCTCCAGAGAAGGACCCATGCTGAGGGTTCCCATGTCCCCTCAAGCCAGGCTCTCCCTAGACATGGCACACTGCAGCCATCGGTGTTTTTCCCCATGATGCTGGTGACTACTGGTATTGCTTGCTGGTACTGGTTACTACTACTGCCAAGGAAATAACCAGTCTCCAAAAATGGATGGAAACCATTCCCAGTTTTTAAAGAAAACCCAGGCAGTAATGAAATTCTTGAAAGAAGACTCCTTCACTTTGACTCCAGCAACTGACCAGTGAGAAATGCCTTTAGAACTGAGTTGGCTCCATGCTTTGACCTGCTTTCCTTTAACCTAGAAGATGCACAAGCTTTTTCCAGAAGCCAGAGTGGCTCAAACACAGCTAGCTACTAGCTAGGGAAACTTCCTGTACTTACGCACCTACAAAAGCACCCACAGTTCTGAGGAAAGATCAAACCAGAGTTCACCAGGAGGTTGCTCTAGTTTGAAATAGGTCACTGGGTGTTGGGATCTGCGGTTTAAGCAACGCGTGCTTTGGGAGCTCAGAGGCTGCAGCTGCTCCCTCTCTGGTGGAAGGCAAGCTCATGGTCAGAGGCTCAGCTCCCGGCAGCTGCCCCCATCTCCTGCAGGGACCCTCGGGGAGGCCGCGCTGGTGCCAAGCCCTGCTCGGTGCCAAGCCCCACTATGCTCCATCACACCTCCCGTGCCACTCCATCGGCTCGGGACACGCTCAGCGCTTCCCTCTGCCAGTACTCGTCTCTCAGGCAGCCACCTCTGCCAAGAACCCTACAGCAGTTGCAAAGCTCTCCCAGTTGCACATGCAAACCCTCTTAAGAAATAGCCAGAAGGTTTTGCCTAATGTAAGAGGGTAAACAAACTTGTTACATGCTAATCACCAGGTAGGCCACACACCCTTCCCTTCCCCCAGCCTCTGAATCTGCTAAAAGGACAGGAAATAAAATGCTGGTCACATACCTTTGCTTCCTCGTTGATGTCCCAGGTGAAGGATATGGCATTGTACGCGATCTCCTCAATGTTGCTGATGGTGTTGAAGCTCTCCTTGTAGTCGGCTGTTGGAAAGAAGGGTTCATGAGGGAGAGGAAGAGGAGCTATCACCTGATTCCTTAATCACATGAACAGCCAAAAACTGTAACTCTTCAGCAGCCCCTTGGGGGCAAAAAAAGCTGAACTGTACCTTAGGAACGGATCTTTAAGGAGGCTGGAAATGGTTCTCGCACACAAAAAAACCCTCAACAAACAGGAGGAAGGAGGAAAATGAGACTTGCAAAAATTCTAAACTAGAAAATCCAGTGAGAAAGGCAGATATCCTAAATATCAGGTGTTCTGTGCCATAACCTGCTATGTGCGGGAAACTCTACCCTGTATGGCAAGGACATAAGCTCTCAATAAAACTCCTTCAATAACAAACAAAGATTTGCATGCGCGTCTGCTTTAAGTGCCAAGTGATTAATACCTGCTTTGATTCACAGAAGGAAGGGACGAGGAGTACAACCCAGCCTTCAGCCAGAGAAGGCTGGAACCCAGCCAGCCCCAGCCTTGTCTGGAGGCAAGTGGAAATTTGCAGTGTTTTCTTTTTTAAAATGTACCAAAGACGAGTTGTGAGCAAAGCTGTGGGAAGGAGGATCATTAGTCTCGAGGTATTTCTACGAGGATCTTGTCCTTTGAAGAAACACAATATTTAGGACAGCCTCTAGGACTACAAGCTGTGATTTAGCTACAAGCACCAAGATATTCTAAAAAAAAACTGTTGTCTGGAGAGGACTGTTGGATCTCCCAATAAAAAACCCTAAACCCCATCAATCAAAATCCTCCAAAAATCAGCCTCTTTAATGAGTCCTAAAAACTACAGCATTAGTTCCAAGCAATCACAAACCTTTTCCGGGCTTTCAGCAAAGCTATGGACAGCAGAGTGATCCAGAAGTTTCTTAAAATAACAAAGCATTGGCAGAAAACTGAACCTTGCCAAGGATTTAGGTTTGAAGTTTGACATCAGCAATGAGAGTGTTCCTTACCTATGTCAATGCATCTTTGTTTGGCTGTGTGCTGTCTTGAGTGCCAGTATTTCCAGTGCCTGAGCTGATCTTCTCTTGTTTTGTCTTCAGCAAACACAACCATAATAACACTCTGAAAGAAGAGAGGGGAAGATTAAAAAAACAAACAAACAAAAAACAAACAAAAACATGAAAGAGAAATAGAGAAAAGGCCAGAGAATACACTTGGCTTTTCCACTTGAGGCACTAGAGTATACCTGGCATACTGCTGCCAAACAGGAAGGCAGACAACAGCACTTTCTGGGTCATAAACAGAGATGAGCAGAACTGCTCTCCTAACTAGAATTCAAGGATCTCATTCCAGGTGTTGCATCACCTTTACACAAGTGCTGACACCACTTCTTAACAGCTTGAGCCAGGCTGGGTTGGTCTGGCAGTAGGTGGACAGCAAAGGAAGCAACACTGACGTAAGAGCACAGGTAAGCTGGCCTTTGTGCTGATGCTCTGGTCTGGATTACTGCACTTTGGGAGAGTTTAAGGTTACCATCGTACACACCCTCCTCCCCAAGAAACCACAAGTGCTGCCACTCACTCGGACTTTACTGATGGGGTGATGGATTCCTTCAGTGCTGCTGACTTCTTTCAGTGTGATTGGGTAAAATTGACCTTTATTCAGGTAAGTCATTGTGCTGTCCCCAGGCTTCTGTCGGAGGGACTTGGAGGCTTCCAGAGTGTATTCAAAGTTATTCCTATAGAGTGAAGAGTGCAGTGATTGCTAAGGCATTTTCCTGGAAAGCTGATTAAACGTTCCACATTTAATTTGGAGAAATTCCAAAGTCGTTAGTTGACTCATTAAGCCATCAACAGGCAAAGAAGTTGCAAAACAGGATGAGCCCCTTTTTCAACCATTTCCTTCATGAATGAACATTTAAGAAAAGTTCTTGGCAAGTTAAATCCTAAGACACATCAGCCAGCAAGACTGGAAGGTCCCTATTCAGGTGGTGAGCAGCAAGCTGCTCTCACGGAACAGAAAAGTATTTATTAGCAATTTAATTAAATTCATAAGCTAATAATCTACTCAGTGGCCATCACCCTCTTGGTCAACTGCAATCAACTAATTTGCACCCCTCCTCTGGAGTTCAGATGAGTTTTATTTCTCCTATTTCTGTGGTAGATTTCCAGCAGAGTGAGAGCAAGACAAGCACACCAGGGAGGAGGGCACAGCTGGAAGCACACTCTCAGACCACTCCCAGACAGCACTGCATCTTCCCATGGGACACAGATTTGGTGCAAGGACCATAACAGAAGCTGGGCGGTATTTCCAATCCTGCAGGTAGTTTTCCTTAAAGTATTTGTTTTCTTTAAAGCTACAATTTTCAACTGTGAAATTCAGATAAGCAGATACCATTGTGGATTTGAGATCCACAGGCCCCCACTAAAATCCAACTGTGACTTGGTGCAAATTGGCATGAGTTGTACTGCTTGCTCATGGACAACTAAGAGAATAGGAGGACATGGACAAATGAGGGCCTTAAATCATTACCCAGAAATGCTGTCAAAAACATAATCTTCTGAATTCATGTTGGCCATTCGGAGATTCAATTCAGTAGGAAAGAAAACCTGGAGTAGACAAAACAACAATTAACACTGTAGCAACATGGAAAGTCAATATTAAATAGATACTCCTTACCATGGAATTCCTGTCAGGCAAATTGTTCACCAGATAATAACTGATTTTTGGTCTGAACAAACAGGACACTTAAACAGTGTTTTAATCCAAAACTTTCGGGTGTCAACTAAGCACAACATCTCGTAAGCCTTCCAAGTCAGCTTAAAGCAAAATGTTAATGCTTTCCCAAATCTCAAAGGGCATAGCTACACAGCTCCTTGAGGTTTGTCTTAAAAATCAAAACATGATTACACTGCTATTTTCAGTTGGTATCAAAAAACAAAACCCACAGATTTTCTCACTCAAGGGCCCTACATAATCCAACTGTTTTCCATGGACACACACCACACCTAGAAACTGGCAGTACAGAAGCTTACAAACAGTCACTTCAGTTTGGTACCTGCAAAGGCACCATGGAGTGCTGAACTCTTGCAAAACCTGGCTCTATGGATCGAGGTAACTATTTCAACACTCTGCAAGCCAAAGCCTCTGTCACTAGTACGATTAGTCATTTGCTTTTGATAACCATTTCATGTTGTGAAGGTTTTATTTACTAAGTTTTAATTATGCACCTTTCTGAGAAAGTCTTCTATTTCTAAGCCACTGGACAGATTTCTAGTTCATGTAACAAGAACAGTTAAAGATGGAACTGGATCTCCCTATCCAGATCAAGAGACACACACACAGACACACACAGAGAACAACTGCCTCTCTCGGTACCTCTTGCACACCCTCCTTGAAAGTCTCCGAGAAGGTGGAGTCAGGTGTTCGCCTCTGGGAGTTTTGAGGCTGGGTGTTGGAACTGAACTGGTCGGGATTGAGGTTCCTGTCGAAGACCACCACGCGCTCGGGCGGCTCAGGGTGGTACACGCTGGGTGGGATGCCCACGGCAAAGCCATGGGGCTGCGTCTCTGTTTTGATGGAATGGGTGGGCATCGTGGCAATGGAAACGGTGACCGTTGTGTCAGGGGTTGTGAGGTGGCCTCGCTTGTCCATGCCCATCTGGGGGGTATGCGGAAGGACAATATTGAAAGGCACATTTTTCAGAACCTGGACTCTGTTTTCTCCAGCAGAAATGAGCGACTGTTCTGTCATGTTTGGGATGCTGTTCCTTAAAAGGGCAAAAAGAAATCAGGCATAAATTATACAGCTTATTGTTTCATTAAACAAGAGCTAGAAAAGCTTTTCAGCCTTTTGGACAAGGACAGCTGACACAAACTCTCCTGCCTGTGCAGAACAGCTCAATCCTAACCTGAGGAGCTGAGAAACTCATTTAAAAAAAACATAACTCCTCTCCCACTGTTAGCCATCCCACCTTGGAGATGAATTACCCTGGAGCAAAGGGTGAGAGTTCACAGCCCAGATCCTCACTGCCTCGAAAACAGCAGCTCAAAACTAAGCACTTCCCACCACATACTGGCACACAGGCTTCACGAAGCTGCCCTCTGGCAGAGGTGGAAGGACTGACAGCAAGATTGCTGCTCCTCTGCCCCAGGACTGCGCACCACCCGGGAAGCACTAATAAGAAAATTACACCCCTCGTTTCATGCACAAACCCCCAAGAAAATCCGCACCAAGACTCCTGGGAGTGGTTTGCATACCTTGCCACTCTCCACTCCACCACACTCATTTCTGCCAGGACAACACTGTGATCTGTGGCTAAGCTGACCTCACAGCTAGTAGCCATTTAGTCAGCCTGCCCTCCCCTTTCTCTCTCCCCACAAAGTGGTCCTGCCCTCTCCTTTACACCAATTCTGACATTCCCCTGCCTCCTTGGTGAGCCAGTTCAGCTGGTGTGGCTGGCAGAAAACTAGCCACCTTTTCTCTCCCTGTTTGGTGATGGATCAGTGTGAGACCCAATCTGGTTCAAGAGGCACAGTGGGAACATATGGCTGGGAACCAGCCTGCTCTTCCTGACAACGAGTCACTCAATGAGCTCAGCCAGACCATAAAACCTCACCTCAGGTCCTTAAAGCATTCCAGTCTGTCCAAAGGAAGAGGATGGTAGGAATGGAAGCCTGGCTTGAGTGAACCTCCCATTTGTTATATTCACCTAATCAGTATCATCTGCTTGGGAGGCACAAGAGAGGGAAGGCAGGTAGGGGAATAAAGATAGACTTTCCAGAGGATACAAAGGAAGACCCAAACAATACAAAACCAAATCACAAGCACTTTGAAGTCCTTCCCAACTGGCCCATGCATGACAAAACAGCAATGCTGCTGCTACCTGAGAACAAAAATCAGAGAGCAACTGAAGTAACTGCATGAAAAATGAAAGTGTCACCAGTGACCTCAGCCTGGGGGGTGCCTGCACTACCAGGCTGTGCCTAATGTTAGAGAGCAGCTTTTGCTAGGCTGACTATATGACATCAGCACACTAAAAGCAGACAGACAGCACTGTGCAGCAGCTTGAGCCTCAACTCTCCACACCATGCTGCTCCTGGGGCAACACAGGAATCTGAAGCACAGAGTAAAAGCTAACAATTTCTCTCTTCCAGCACATCACCACAGTGATGCAGCAAGTTACTTTCCTTCAGCAGCTTTGATGGTGTAGGAGGGAAGGGAGGAAATAGAGAAGCAATAATAAAAAATAATACCTTTTGCTATGGTCTTGCTCAGGATGTTCTACCTCAGGCTTAGCTGTTGAAGATCTCCTCTCTCTTGGAACCTGGGAAATTTAAGACATACTATAATTCAATTCTTCTTCCCATACAAAAATGCTCCTTAAAATTTGGTCAAATTAAGGAAGCCTTGCTTTGGATGCCAGTCATTATTTGCACTACAGCTTAACCCCTGTTCACATGGCTTTGGGATGCCAGGCCAACCCCAGGAGATGCCCCATGGATCCCTGTGTAGTCAACTCAGTCATCCATGTCAGCCCTGGGCTCTTGCCAGCACCAGGTGATAAGAACACCAGTGCAGAAAACCATCCATCCATGTCTGGAGCACCAGTACTGGGGTGAGCAGGACCAAGAGGAGATTTCCCAAGGTTTGCTGCCAGGGCAGGCTCTGTCCTCTGCAGGCTGTCAGAGTTCAACTTGCTGGATGAGCTCAAAGCTTGTGAAAGGATGTTGTCGCACAGCTACTTCCCCAAGGAGACTGCCCTCTAGGCCATTCCCTCTAAGACCACTTGAGGCTCTCCTTTCTCCTCAGTGATCAGGGAATTTGGGAAGCACCACATCCAATGAGCATACTGAGATACTACAGCCCATATTTGTGCATGGCCACACAAAACAAATTGGCCCAAACTATAATAAACCTTTTATAAATAAAATCTAACCACCACTCTGGATTTAAGACAGCTCAGTATTGCTCTTTGTATTTTATGCCACAGACAGGATTTGCCCTGAAAACACAACATCAATCAATGCCCACATACATGCCATTTTCCTGGCTGTACTGCAAAGCCAAGGCACACAAGAGAAAGTGAACTCCTGGGGCTTTGGTGGCTCAGTTCCCTGCATGGAGAACATAATCAGTACTCCAGCAACCTAAACAGCTCTTAATGCTGCTGGCACAAGCCTGTGGTGCTCAGGTCCCCTCAGCCACGCAGCAAGTTCACACAAGCTCTGCTGCCAACCCACACGTAAGGCCCAGGACTTTTGTCACCCTCATCACACCTCCTGAACGAGCAAAGCAAACATCTTCTGGTATATTTACAGAGGAGTGGACTCCCACCACTCTCCTTCACCAAAGCTTGTTCAGATCCTGCCTCCATTTGCCAGCCTGGGTCCAGGGTGAGGAGCAACCACTTCAACACGAACGCAAAAGCTGAGGGCGCACCAGCACAAATAGCGTTCTTCACTACACAGCCCTGCCTGAAAACTACATCCTCATTCTTACACATAACCTGGAATCCTCAGAAACACCAGAACTGTCAGATTTCTCACAGTAACCAGCAAAACTTGGAGAACCTCTAGCTGGAGACTGCTGGGAGGCCAACATTAACTAGTCACTGAAAAAGAAGGGTTTTCCAAGCTGCATTTGGCCAACACTCCCAAAAGAATTTTTAAGAAAAAATTGTTTCCTATAAGGCCTTATTAACCACAGTTAAGCAAGCCCAGTAGTCAAATGGAAGGAAACAAAAGTTTTTTCGTTTAACTGTTTTGTTTTTTTATAGGAAGGTGATCTCCTCAGCTGCCTTTAATATGCAGAAGGGGCGTATTAGAAATGCCTTGATGTCATCTCTCTATAACATTACTCCACAACAGCCCCCAATACACCTTTCAACCTCCAGCCATTCTGCTTTAGCCAAGTGTGCAGCATACCTGTTCTTCCACCAATTTTTTCTGTACACCTACTGATACCCAAACATAAGAGGAAACCCTGAACTAGGCATTAATGTACAGCAAATCCCTTCTGCTCTGCTGAGCATGAAGGATCAACATCAACATTCTTTTTGTAATCTACAGGTTTAGAAATCAGAATTGATCTTGTGGATTAAAATTTTTCTGGTGAAAGCATGTTGTTGGGGTTTTTTTTTCTTTTTTTTTTTCCCAAAAGCATAGCAAGCACAAGCACAAAGCAGAAAGGCAGTTTTCTCACAAAACCAGCTGAATAACATCCACATCAATGAGTCTGTGGGATTTTGTCGTGTGTGTGTGTGGAGTGTTAATCTCCATATTAAGCATTACAAGAATATTTTGATATGTAAGACATGTTCAACTCTTAAAAAGGCAGGCAAGGGTTTTGTCTGCACCAGGCAATCTCTCCTAGTGCTTGAAGAACGTAACTGAGGCTGGCAACTGCACTCACTACTGTTAAAAGACACAAGCCAAAGTGCCAGGCAGGAGAGCCAAGTCAGCCTCCTGGCCTTCCTGCATGCTCAGCAAAGAAAAAACAGGCATCTCCAGCTGGTGAGCCACGCCACCATAACACAAGCGTCTCAACACAAGCAGGACCCCTCCCTGCCTGGAAATGACTGCTGGTCTCCACTGACCTGGCTAGAGATAACTAGCCCAGCTTATACTTTTGGTATTCAGGAAACAAGGCTCAGCAAAATGCACCCCCATGCAGACCAGAATGTTCTCTGACTGCTCAGTTCACCTGTGAGCATCTAGGAAGGCACATGTCTCTGAGAAGACAATCACTGCTATCAAAGGATTAACAGATTACAGCAGTCAAAGCTCACTGAAGGTTAGACGGATGCAGATAGCAACTCTTTCAGGTGGACACTTTGGTCCCACAGACCACCAAAAACCTGTAATTGTATCTTAGCGTCGGCTGAGCCTAAAGTAACACAGCAAAGCCCCAGCAAGAGCTAAAAGTTCACCAGAATGGGGATCATGTGAGCAAAAGGAGTTTCTTTCTCCACATATATTTATATTCAGACAGAGATGTAGTTCTAAAGTGTTAGTCTTTATGACTATGTCTATAACACATTGCCCCTTGAAGAACCTGGGGTCAAGTGCTACCCAAGTCGAAAAGTAGCAAAGTGCTTCTTAACTTTTACATCAAGATCTGGGGATCTTGTTTTACAGAGCTAAAAATAAAACAAATTTTCAGAACAAGAGACATAGGGTTTTTTCAATTTAAACCCCACACTGTTTAAGGTCCTTGTGATCTGTTCACAGCTTCTGTAAAATGCCCTAGCAAATTACACCTTTTCCACAGGTGGAACACAAGCTCTGCTGGCTACCAGAGCAAACCCACGCCAATCTACCTTGTAGTAATCATAGAGCAGTCCGAGGGCAGCTGCACTGTCTTCATCCCCATTGATGCTCATCATAGCTTTGGTAGCTGCTGTGAGGGGATTTTCAAGAAAAGTTTTCCAGGCCTCATCTTCATTGGTGTAAGGACGTCTCTGAGAGTAGAGTGAGTCATTCTGAAGAACCAACACGGGTCTTTTACTTGAATAAATAAAATAGAAGAAATAAAAAAGTCACCTGTTAGAACACATGAGAAACATTCCTAAAGTTCTTCAAAATTAGCTGCCCCAGTTTCATGGGGGTCATATTCTGATTCAGTGTACTGCAAGGATTAGTCAACACGAAAAGCCCAGAAACTCAATTCTGATCTCACTCACGCTCAGAGTAAATCAGGATTAATTTAGCCAAACTCAGATGGATTACAGTAGCCTCTACAAAAAGACAAAGCCATGTAAGAGCACAACTGACCTGCTCATGCTCTGAACCCAACACAGAAAGAGTTACTCACTTTCTAGCCAAACACCTACAAAGCCTCCAGCACATCCTATATAATACTGCCAAGCTACAACCTGATCCAGTCATGTGAAACTAGTAAATGTGCATTAACAAAACATCTCTTTTCTCCAGTACTTTCAAGTGTCTTCACTCTCGGAATATACCTAAAAATACCACCTAGAAGGTATTGATAAGTTACAGATGAAGTAGGGAAATTGGTAAAGGGGAGTTCAAATCAATTTGGCAGTGTTTTTTTCTGACAAGGGAAAAAAGAAAACAACTTAATGCCTGGTTATTGCTGAAATAATCCCGCACACTAGTTTGAAACACACTCAAATCAGTGAAGAAAAAGGAAAAATCTGAGTTATTCCCTTTGTGTTATAGTGTATATATATATATATATATATAAAACCATATTTACTCTAAACATTTGGAGATTGCTGGGAACCAACAAACTCCAAAATGACTTGGACATTCTGTTCACAGACGAAATCAAGCTGTGTAAAAATGTTGCCCCGCCAGCCTAGACAACTTAATTTTTTTGTTGTTCTATTGGTAAAATATACGCGTCATCTTTTATGTCAGCTCAAGCTAAATCTGACCTTTGAAAGAGTTCTGTTTTCTTTCCAGTGCAAGTTTAACATTAGTCTACTGCAGATGGGCTGGGGGAGAAGGGGAGGCTTTTTTATTTTCCTTAAAAATCCCAAACATGACATTTTTCGTGAATTTGCCATAGTTAATATACAAAAGTAATTATTTAAAAACAAGTGACCCCACAAAAAGCCCCACCACCACCTTCACATCCTTTCCCCTAGTAGTGAATTCTTCTTTTCACCTATTTACCCAGATACATTCAGAGACTGAAATATACCACAAATACAAAAAGTTGTGAAATAGAAAGTTGTGAAATACTCTAATCACTATAAGCAGCTTAGCAGTATCCTACATTTATCACCACCTTCTACCAAAAAGATTGCAAAGCAAATTACGCATTTGATGCTTTATCAGTTACACAAGTCACCCCACTGAGCTGCCATCGGACAGCTTGGCTGAGTTGAAGGCACTGAAAGCAAGTGGGAGTTTCCAGGATTCATAAGAGCATTTCATGGCTATAAATCAGTATTATGCAGTTGGAAGAAGAGCAAACAAAAA
Source organism: Pycnonotus jocosus (assembly GCA_013400435.1). Lineage (NCBI taxonomy): Eukaryota > Metazoa > Chordata > Aves > Passeriformes > Pycnonotidae > Pycnonotus > Pycnonotus jocosus. Next base: position 415,299 of record VWYP01031419.1, read on the forward strand.
TGACAAAAGAGACAAGTTCTTGCGCCAAGCCCTTTCTTTAGGTCTTCGTATGTATTTGTGTACACACTGACACAGACACTCAAAGGCAGATACCTCTGGTATTGGGAACAGCTACTTTCTATCAAAAGTGAGACAGCCCAGAGAAGAGACAGCAGAATTTTCTTTAGGGACAGGGTACAAGCTTCTGTTCTTATACAGTACGATAAAAGAAACCTCAAATATCCATAGCAAATGGGAAAATCCTCCCAGATAAACTCACAGAGAAAAAGGCAGCTGAAATGATGTGGGTGCAGTTCCCTTGATCCATCCCTGCCAAGCTGAAGGGCTAAGTCAGCCTTGCTAAACTCACAAGACCACTAAGCTGATTTCCTCCAGCAACAATACTCACATGGGAGGGCAAAATCATCAGAGACTCAAAAATACTGAGAACAAAAGCATCTACCAGCCAGAAGCCTAGCAAATGCAAGATCTATGTATTTTTCTGTGATTTCTTTGTCATTGAAACACTCAAATTCAACACACATTGCCCTACAGGTAGCCCACCTACCTAAAGACACACAGAAAAAGTTAACTACAGAATTATCAAGAAAAGCACAGTGTTTGGCAGGAACTCACTCCTTTAGGAGAAACACAGCTTCTTTCAGGAAAATGAGAACATATTAATAAGAGAAGGCAGACAAGTATTTTTTTCCTAAGTTTTATAAGATAACTGGCATGCTGATCTACTCACAGAGTAGTAGAAGTTCAGCAGTTGCAGAAAATTAAGCTTCAGACAGCAGTTTTAATCATTTCCCAATTTTACTCTCGGTGTGACCACAGCGGAAGCAAAGGAATACTACAAAAAGCAGAGATTCTCTCTTCGCCTGTGAGGCTTCCCCAGCCTGTGATGTTCTGTGTTCAGACCACAGAAACTATTCCTCCTTCCCTCACTGATCCAGGACCAGCCGTCCTGTCTCTCACCCTGCAATTTACCTGGTGACGTTCAGAGCTGCCCAGCCATGCTGTCTGTGCCTGCTCCTGCACAGAGCATACCCCTAATGCTGAGGCAGCACCGAGGATTTCTGTCACTGGCATCTGCGTGCCAGAAAAGCAAAGTGCATGCACCCAAACTGCAACAGCCTCACATGTCACTGGAAATAAAAACACCTATGAAAAATCCTAATCACATGCATGAGTTAGCGAGCTGCTGCATTGGAGTCCTCTTCCTAGAAAGTAGCATGTTGAAACAAAAAGTTGGGTTTAAAATCCTACACGTTCCCTAGGAAAGGAGTGCATTTGAGTCACGGATCATTCAAGGTATAGAAATTTTAAAATCGGTTCTTGAAATCAAATCACTTCAGAGTTACCCCATTTTCTGGCACTTAGGTGTCCACGGCCACTGTCAGCAGATGGACACGGTGACAAGTGCAGCAACAGACCTGAGTCCTTAAACAGAGCCTGGGATCCGTTTGAAGGCGACGTCTCTTATCCAACACCACGAAGTTACAGAATACGCACACCTCGAGCTCAGTTTAAGTCTTTCAGGACCCAGTTTCGGCTACTCCGGGGTCGCCGCAGCCGAGCTCGCCGGCAGCCGCCCTTACCTGCCGAAGTCCACCTTGCCAGAGGGATGCGCCTCGTAGAAATCCATGAGGGCCGCTGCGGCCGCCGGGCAGCGGCGAGGGGGCTCAGCCCGGCTCCCTCGGCCCGGCACCTCCTCCCGACGGCGCGGCCGCCGCC